>CM024540.1:340976-445840 GCA_014182365.1 Eucalyptus tenuipes | reverse complement strand
AGATGCTCTGATACCAATGTTATAACTCATGAAACAACAATTAAAACAAAAAACATCTCTGTTGTTCGAGGGAGAGAAAGGATGAAAAAACAGAGCATAGAACTTCATACGTCTTGTTCAAAGGAAAAACTGTCGAGTACCACAACTAAATACAAAGCAGAAACTGCTCACATACGTGCAACACATAACTGCACACAAACGTGCTATTAACTTCCTAGAAAATAGTAAAAACACTAACTGCATAACTAAATGAACTTGACTATAAAATAAAGACAAAGGAAACACGACCGAGCATCAGCAGCACTGAGACAATTCCAACAGCAACGTAACTAAACTGGTCTACATTTGAGAGGCTCTTGACAGGAGAAATTTGCCAGTATCCTCAAGTCTCAGTATGCTATTGTCATGTGGCACTGGAGGTGGAGATTAGTCCAACGCTGCAGCCACATCGATATTGACATCTACCCATTGGAGCATATTAAGCTTGATCCAATCTCCAGTAGGGTGCAGCCATTTATCCGGGCTCCAATTTGGCATGAACTTGCACACTAACGCTTTGAAATTGTTCCCTTGAAAATCTATGCTCGAGCAAGACGCAATGATCTTGATGGGCTTTCAATGCCAAATATTCCTCAATGCTTCACATTCGGCTACGAAGCTCTTCTTAGCTCGCGTTCCCGAAGTTTAATCACTTTTACAGCAACAATCTGGTTAGTCTTTGTGTGTCCCTTTAAAGACTAGGTGATCAAGAACTATGAATCCAATAATCAAGAGTTGTGGTACACGACGACAACGATTCAGTTCTCAATGCATAATCAAAGACTATGATATGTTGGTCGAGGACCGAACTTACTTTGTAGGTGCCGTGCATTATAACCAAGTCATGATGGTGGATGTTTCAAGTTCGTTAGCGGCACCGAGAAGTTCAACAACTCTAATTATAATTATTGAAGTATCCGCGTGCAATTTTACCCACAAGTTTTATGGGATATCATTGGCGGCATAGATCTTAACCTAGCAAGTAAAATTGCACGTGGATTCTCCAACGATTATAATGAGAGCCGATATGATTCTCGGCGCCGCTAATCGAACTCGAAACATCCGTCATCCTAACTTGCTTATAATTCCTGGCACCTACCAAGTAAGCTCGGTCCCTGACCAGCCAATCACAGAATTTGACTGTGCACTGATAGAATTCTGACATACTCCAATTCATGAATACTTGCTCAATGCAATGGTTTGGACCGCTATCGTCACATACCATGACTCCTTATTACTAGGCTCATGGCTCGGATTGCTTGCTATGATACCACCATTGAATGAACCTTATACTTGTTATTCCTCAAAATAGCAATTGAAAAATACCTTCACTATATATATAAAATATTTATTGCAAATATACACACTTAGGCTCCGTTCGTTTCGCCGAAAATGTGGTGTTTTAGGAAAATATTTTTCAGGAAGTCATTTTGCGAGAATATGTAATTATTTTTTGGTGTTCGAATAAAACCTGAAAATGAAGTGGAAAATATTTTCCGTTATACGATAAGAAAAATCTTTTCTCCACTCTTTTTCATTTGTTTCATTTTTAAAATTGATTTTTACTTAATTTTTATTTCTTTAAAAATCAATTACTAAATTATTTTTTTCTTTTCTTTGTTTTACTCTTCTTTTTCTTGGCTAGTCATCAGCCATGGTGATAGCGGCAACCGACCATAGGCAAGCCTCGTCAAGCACGAGGCTCGCCCACCTCCTAGGGAGCTCGAGGCTCGCCGTTTGGTGAGGTCCGAGTCCGGCAAGCTCGAGGCTCGCTAGATTGATGAGCACGAGCCTTGCCACAAGCTTACACTCGTCGATCTTGTGAATAATGAGCTTGAGCTCGTCAAAGGTGGGCAAGCCTTGTGCTCGCTAGCGAGCTTGAGGCTCACTTATGGCTAGTCGTCAACCGTTGTCATGGCCCGTGACCAGCCAAGAAAGAAGAAGAGGGAAAACAAAGAAAAGAAAAATAAAATTTAAAAGTAATTCAAATTAAAAAAGAGAGAGAGAGAGAGAGAGAGAGAGAGAGAGAAGAAGAAGAAGAAGAAGAAGAAGAAGAAGAAGAAGAAAGGGGAGAAGGAAGTAAGAGCTTGTAAGGGTGTGAGATAAAAGAGACTAAGCAAGAAAAATATTTTTCACTTTTCAAAAGCAGAAAACATTTTCCCCTAGTTCAAAAGATTATTCATGGAAAATGTATGGTTAATACCCTAAAAATCTCAAACTAGTACATCCGTGACAAATTTAACCCAAACTAATTTTTAAACCACCAAAAACCCTCAACCGGTACACCTTTGGCAAATTTACCTCAAACTAGTATACTTGTGATAAATATACCCTTTGTTTTTGTTTTTTTTTTTTTTGGTAAAGGTAAGAGATATATTGAACTTTAACCGAAAGCTATATAGCTATACAAGTAGGACTCGGAACCAAAAACTTGTACTCAAGAAGACAACAGGTCCAACTCGAGTGGAAGGGTGCCAAGAGCAGGAAACCAACGAAGCAGAAAGTGAACAGCAAAACAACGGCAGCAAGCAGGCCAAAACAACGGCCACCAACAAAAGGAAAAGATCTACTAAACTTGGAGACACCTCTGTAGCAAATTTTACAATCAAATTTTACAAGATCTCCTAAATATACCCTTTGTTAGTTTCCATTAAATTTTACAATCAAATTACCAAGTTGAATGACAAGTGACAATGGACTAGTGTACTAATTTGGGATTTTAATATATGTTTGTCACAGTTGAATCATTTTTGTAGTTTTTTGTAGGGGTGAGAGCAGTTCGGTTCTTAAAGGACCGGTTCTAGTTCTTGGTTCCTTTTTTCCGGGAACCGGAACCGATTGCGGAACTGGTTTCGGAACCGGTTAGGGCTCCAAAAGGAGCCCCCCTCCCTCGCTCGCCCCCCCTCCCCCGCTTGGCGCTCAATGCAAATAGGAATGTCATGGCCGGGAGGATATTCCCAATGCGCACGAGATGGTGGGCGTGGAATTGTTCGGAGCAAACTATAAAGAGAACACTTGCGTTTGGTCGTTCGGATTTCTAAATGGGATAGGACTGGATAGGATAGGATAAGAAATCCATGGATTTCTTCATATCCCATCAATTGTTTGGTGAACTACGGATTTAAAGTCGGATATCCTCATATCCTATCCAATCTATCATTTGGTGAACTATGGATTTAATTTCGGATATTTTAAAAACAATAACATTAGGCAAGTACAAATTTGCAGGTTTAATATTCACAAAATCATCCAAAACAATATATCTTTTCAAATTAATAGATTCTCATTGAATTTCATGATTACGCATCGTAATAATCTTTTCCGTTCCTTTGAAATAATCTTTTGGATACCCCCTTCAACGTCAAATGTTTTTAGAATAACCTCAATTTCAATATTTTCACTTTGAAACATGAATTCTTTTTCTCTCTTACAAGTTTTTCATTTGTTTCCATTTTGTTACGAGGTCCAATACCAAATCATGGCTGGGTTTTTGCCAAAGAGACAGAGAAACTATTTATGAAAATAAAAGACAGAGGCAAAGAATATTATAGATAATGATTTTCTTGGCAATGAACATAGAGATAAAGTTTCAAGCCATATCCACCTCTTTTCAAGTCATGGCTACAACCGAAAGGTCCAAAAAGATAACATTAAAGCTTATAGCTAGCCCCAAAAACCCTTAAAAAAAAACATAAAGAAGAAAAAAAAAGAAAAAGTATGGAGAGAAAACATATCTTCTACAAACTCATAAACAACTCATCATCACTCATTCTCTTCTCTCATCTCTTGGAGAAGTAATTCCACAAATGCTTTCCTATTGTGTCCTTGAAATCCCAAAAATAGATGAATATTCTCAGGATCCTTCACAATTTTTCTACATAATTTTATTCTATCCATAGTACCTAAAGACATTTGAAGAAGCTCCTCATTGATTTTTCGTTTGTCATTATCCAAATCCTTGGCATGTCCAATGCGGCTAGCGACCATCTCCATTCTCTCGTTAGCTTTTTCCAAGAATGAGCCAAAAGTTCCTGCTATCTCAACTAAGCCAGCAGCCCATTTGTCACTTGCTTTAGCCCTTTTTCTTCTTGAAGAATCAGAAACATTTTGTGCCTGAGAAGACGATAGTGGCGGTGAGTTTTGACTTACACCGTTGGTTGCCACATTATCATAATTTTCACATTCCTCATGATCTACAGCCGCATGAGCTTCTGAAGGGTCTTCACTGAGATTTCCCTTGGCACGGTCTTTTCCAAATACGGTTGCTAGTCGATCATATTGAGGGAAGGACTTCCCTCTCAAAGAAGCAACTCTGGATAGGTCTACAAAGAAAATTATATTATTTTGTTAAAAATGAAACAATTAATAAAGAAGACAAATGAGAAGAAGTGACACAAACCTTGCAATATTTTTGCCAACTATCCTCATAATGAATATCGACACAATGTTTTTCATGGTCCCACCCAAAGCCACTTTGATTCCTCAAGTCATATATCTGATTATACAACTTTTTCAAGTTTTTCATTTTCGACTCTATGTGAGGATTACCCTTGATGTCAGAATAAGGGAACTTTTCTTCAAACCACTTCTCTAACATAACCATGTAACCACTCTTGAAGCCGTTATCTGCTTTCATTCCTCGTGTAACTAATTCTTCAAGACCATCTAGAAGTGCATTTTCTTCATCTATTGTCCATATACGTCGGTCTCTCTTTGTTCCCCTTCCTTGAGTTTGATTGAAATTGCTACCTTCCATTCTTAAACAAAAAACTAACTCAGCATATATGTCGATTGAACCACTCCCAGATTTCTTAAAGTAACAAAAAACAGAGAAATAGAAAACTAACTCAGCATTCAATCAGCCACGATATTCAATCCACACAACAAGATATATCCTTCCCTCGCAGGTGATGCGATATCAATAGTGACTTTTCCTCACATAAGCAAAATGGGAATGGTAGAAACGATATGTCTAGGTAAGTAATCGATTCCTTCTCCCACTAAAGCAAATATCATCGACACTCAACACAGATTAACGACGGTAACAGCAAATGCGCTGATTGACCTCAAAACAGCAGATGCAAATATCATAAGATAATATCTTGCAATTTCTACTAAATACAGGGATCTCCTTCATTACTTGAACTTTTCTTACTAGAAAAGAAATTTACTTGAGATTTACCTGGAGTGAGAAGATCAATACATAATGTATGACCTATAAAGGCATAATCAATAGGGTTTTACATTTGAGTTATACTTTTACTTTTTGCTAATCGGGCCATGTTAACAACCTAACTCACAACAATCTATCAATGATCTTGATTAATTCTCCAAAGAGTAGAACAATGTAGCATTGAATGTCATATTTTCAATATCGGTGCCGGGTTATATACATATACATTTATATATCTATTCCTAAATAAATTTATAATGGAACTCCAGCACATGCTACATGAAAAGGTCCCAAACAAAAGGAGTGTGCAAAAATTATAACCAAAGAAACTTTCAAATATATGCCAATGTTTCAGGTGGAAGGCGATAGACTTTGCAGCCCTGAAGCATAGTTCCGTATCATTCTACAAGGATGATAAGCCTGAAACAGCTTGATTGGTTCTCGGTGGGCGAGGGCAAGAACTAGAGTCGCCAAGGTACATAAAAGGCAATCTTTTGAAAGAGCCCGTTTTGTTTTCTTGTTTTTGACTTACGTGACAATTAACAATATCATTAGGACGCTGATAAATGATCTTTCAGGTAGGAAAAGGTTTGTCAAAAGACGAGAAGGCTCAAAAGCTAGCATTACAGCACTGGCTTGAAGCTGTAAGTCCCTTAAACTCTTGAGACATGCTACAGCAAGGTCACTTTTCTTTCTAAGATAAGGAGATCTAAAAATAAAGAATACTGCTGATAGTCTCCTGCTTGAACAAATTGACCCACGGCATCGTTATGGCCACAATTTGCATCTCTACTATGACGTGTGGTTCCATAGTGAGAGTACAGAGCCTTTCTTCTACTGGTTAGTGTTCGAACGTGGAAATCTTTCGTTGTGTTTGTTATGTCCTGTTCTAGCCTATCATAATATTGTAGAGCTAGCAAACGTTCATCCAATGTCAAAAGACTTTTTATTGATGAGGACCATGTTAAATGCAGGTTGGATGTTGGACGTGGTAAAGATACGAATCTCGCAAAGTGCTGAAAACCAAACTCACACCACACAGCATGAATCAAACTACTTCGACACCACACAGCATCAATCAAACTAGCATTGGTCTCCACATCACACAACAGAGGATGCCTAGCCTTAACTTACACTACTTCGACACCAATTTGCCAGGATTAGATCTAACGAACAAAGAGAAGCTAAGAAAAGATTCAGATTGCACTGATTTAGCACAATCCCATGACAGCAAAGACGAAGCCTTTCAACCAAAATTGAACCCGTAAACCAAAAGCCTACTTTAGAAATCAACGTGAGAGAGAGAGAGAGAGAGAGAGAGAGAGAGAGAGAGAGAGAATGATTATTTACCTTTGAAAATTCGTCGCTTTCGTAAAATTTTGATGAGAATCGGAGAGCTATTGAGGAGAAGGCTTCTACGTCGATGCTTTGGAAACAGAAAGTCGTCTGTGGGTGAACGACGGAGAAAGAAAAAAAGCGTAGGGTTTTATGTCTCGGATAAAAGAAATCCTATCCGACCTTATCCCACCCCCCCTCGGATTTTTTTATCCGGTCTATATCCCTTCTATATCCGACCTTATCCTATCCTAGACAGCTACCAAACACGGGATAGGATAAAACATATCCTATCCTGATTTTTATCCGGTCGACCAAACGCAGCCTTAGCTCATGAACGCCCTGTGCATGTTTTGTGGAACCCCAGCTAATGAATAACTCCAAATGAGTATCAATGCAAATTCAAGGTTCAAGAGACAGCTTATTCACCCAGTGATAGAACATAGAAAGATCTGGAGCAGAATCGGGACCTTGATTTTGGGTCTTGTCTGCCTGCAATGCACCATTATGAATGTGAATACCCCTCAAGTCATTCGGTGAATTTGCCAAGCCACGATTAATCTTTGTGCTTTTGAATGATGGTAGAGATTGAGATCAAATGGAAATTTTGGAGACTTACCCTCGTTCTCTCGATTTTCAAGAAAACTCATTTTAACAAAGGTAACAATATTCTCACGAACGTGAATGGTTTCAATTGACTTATTGCTTTTCAAAATCTCCACCGGGATATTGTTTTCCAATTGTTAGAAATCTATAGTTATTATATGCGAGAGAAGTTTTGTCTACAGCAGCATACATATTGATTTTGCCCTGTACAGCATTAACGCAAGTCTAGACAAGAAAATTTCCTCGTAAACTGGGAGTGACGTGGCAGCTATGCAGGCCCATTTAATCAAGCCGTTTCAACAGATCCAGTAATTAAGGCTCTAATTAACTTAGCTTACTTTGGGCATCGTCCTCACTCCAGCTCTGCAGCTGGTGACACCAATCCAGTAAGAGGAAAAAAAGAGAGGAGAGTACTTGAATTTTTTAACTATGTTGTCAAAGAGTTTAGGAGCTACATGCTTCATGGAGTATTATCGATATTGATTTCTTTTCTGTGTCTTTACTTAGGATTTTGACTTATTTTCATCCATGTCTTTGTAGGATTTTGATGTGCCAAAGGAATCACAGGAAAATGTTGCAGAGTTTACAATATGGAGTAGATGAAAATTTGAGATCTTGTTGGCACTTTTGGTTTTTCATCTCCTTAGTATATTTTGCTTCATCATTTTCATTTGACTCAGCTGATAAAGTATATGGCATATGGCAAATGTGACGATTTAAGCTTTAGTGCACATATATTAACATATGTGGGTACAATAATTATAGTTAATCAAGCATCTCATTTCCTCTTTGGAAACTTCTTATTGGTTTTAATTATGTATATCCAGATTCTTGGCAGTTGGCACTCGTATGTTTGCTAAGATGTGGGAAGTTACTGTAGAGTATGCGCGTACGTTATAGTTCAAATCTAAAAATGAAAAAAAGAAGAAAAAAAGAAGAAGAAAGAACCTGTTGGAACCTGTGATAGGGTAGGTTAGGGTTTTTGTTGACGACGGGTAGGTTCAGGTTCCAAAAAATGAGGAACCTGCACCTGAGGGTAGGTTCCGGGTTCCAAACGGAACCGAACCGAAACCTAGAACCGCTCACCCCTAGTTTTTTTGTGTTATTAATCCAATTTAACAGATAATATATTTGTCATAAATGTATCAGTTTGGGGTTTGTAGCAGTCGAATAAATTAGTTTGAGGTAAATTTGTCACAAGTTTACCGGTTTGGGGTTTTTTACGGTTACTTGGGTAAATTTATCACAAATGTACTAGTTTTGGGTTTTTTAGGATATTAATGCAAAATGTTTTCCCCAATCAATTCATTTTTTGTAAAACGAACATTGTAAAATCTGGATAAATTGTTTTTCGCGAAACGAATGGAGCCCAAATTGTCAAGACATTTGCACCAACTAATAGCCCTAAATAAGAACAATGTAGTATCCCAAGTGATATCCAAGACGGAAAACTAATTGAGAATCTTCTAGTAAGAACTTCTTCTCCTCAACAGTTCAAGGTGAATTTCATGCTCATTTGCCAGGCAATCGAGACCTCTAACTTGTGCCGAAATGAGAATGTGCTTCCATGCCTATGCAAAGAAAAATCTTAGATAAATACTCACTCACCATATGTACATCTGCCAAAACTTCTCGTTACCTCGTGCTTCCGAACCGTTGTCAACCTCCATGTCCATTGCGAAAATCCACCTCCGCAATCTCTGCAACGAAACCTCTCGGTAACTCTCTATACATCTTCATGCTCGTATATAATAATGTGGGCAACAATCACGAAGCAAGCAGCTTCCTGTTCGCAGATCTAATTTCGTTCGATGGAAAGCTTATCGGGCCAGGCCTAATTTGGGCCCTAAACTGATCATAGCTTTGAACCCAGTTAAGTTAGGCCCAGAACAACACCGATCCAAGCGTCTCTTCCAGTTGGTGGCTTTTCTACTGCGAGTACTGCGGGATCTGCAGCTTCGAGAGGTCCAGTCGCACCACCAGGTCAGTTCTCATCGCTTCGTTGCCTCCCGATGCTTCGTAAGCGGCTCGGTTCGTTTTGGGCTGCGAGTTCTGATGCTACGACTTGACTAGTTCGATCGGCAATATGCTGGCATTTGAATGTCCGCCGCGATGGGAGCTGATGTGAAGTGGTTTTCGTGTCGGTTCGGTCTTTATCAGGATAAGGTGGAAGCTGCAATGGCTCAAGGGGTCGAGAGAAAGGAGGGAGCGAAAGCTAATAATACCTGCGAAGAATGTGGCGCCACGTTTAAGAAACCCGCGTACTTGAGGCAGCATATATGCAGGGCCATTCGCTCGAGATATATTGAGCTCTCTGTTTTGTTATTGATAATGCAAGTTCTTTCAAAATTTTAGTCAAGTTTCGATTAGATTACACCTATCAGGGAGGTGGTCGATGGTGAGGCACAGTTTGTAAGGTGGGGAGGTTCCGATCACAGTCGCACCGGTCTTGTTGAACGGATGGTTTTGATGTACAATGCTCGGTTGTGGTCTTTGCCATCAAACTTTTCACATTCGTATCTTCTAATGAGGTGTCAGAAACGGCAATTTGGATATTATTGTTGGGGATGTACATGATTTTCTGGGCTGGGGAATGGTGATTACCTATAAATATAGTGCTGTAATTTTGTGGAACATCATAAAGTGGAAGCACTATTGAAAAAGCGTCAATCTTTTAGTGCGGTCTAGTTTCACAGATAGATTTCTATGGTTGAAAAATGAAGCTGTTTTGTTCTCTTCCATTTGTCTATTGCGAGTTTGCCTATACTGAGATCAAGACCTTGCAGGATAAAGTATGTTGGCTCATCTGATTATGATATGGTAAGGGCGTGAAGCATTGGATCCCACCAAAAAGGACTCCAATATGCAAGAGGCTGCAATCTTGTATCGTGATTGGACTAGTATCAGTGAGCCTCGGTCACGCATGTTGGACTAGTATCGTGATTGGACTAGTATCAGGCTGCAATCTTGTATCCTGAGAAGATCCATCAAGTCAGCCTCGGTCACGCATGTTCTATTCTGAGGTTTGAAGCATTGTTAATTTGTTTGTTTGTTTTTTTTCCCCTAGTGATGTCTAGAGATTCGGTATGCTTTGTATCTGTGTCAATATGCTAAATTCATTTGCAGAGGCCTTTCAGTTGTTCTATAAAGGATTGCCCTGCTAGATATAGGAGAAAAGACCATTTGGCTCGTCACGTTCTTCAGCATAAAGGCAAGATTTCAAGCTGTCCTGTTGATGGTTGCAATAAGTCATTAGCATATCAAGGGAACATGAAGAGGCACTTGAATGAAATTTACAATGATGAGGAACCGTCCACGGCTGGTGAATGTAAGAGTCTGAAGCAGCACGTTTCTCCGGAGGTTGGGTGTGGAAAGGTTTTCAAGTTTGCATCGAAGTTGCGAAAGCATGAGGATTCTCATGGTAAGTCACTTAATTATGAAGGCGTCTTGGTGAAGCCAAATGATATCTATGAGCTGTTTAACGTGCTAATCGATAAAACGTCATTTCAACTGCTGCAGTCAAACTGGAGACTCTGGAGGCATTCTGTTGTGAGTGCATGAAATACTTCAGCAATGTTGGCTATCTGAAGGAGCACATGCTGTTGGCTCACCAATTAGTCAATTGCGACATATTTGGGACCAAGCAGTTGAGGAAGAATATTCAACGGCATCTCCACATGCATGAGAAGAAAAATTCGGCTGATTCAGAAGCATTCAGATGTGATGTTGAGGGTTGTCTCCGCATTTTTTCAACAGTAAGATGCAGTCACCTACTAAGTAGATTCTGGCTGGGCAAGGAATAAAATTTTTCGGAACTTCGAAGCTTGAGCTCATTTATCGTGTGGCTGCTGATTGTACATTAGCTGATGTTTTTTTCTCGTTGACAAAAATCAAATTTACGTCAGCATGTGAAGGCTGTTCATCTTGAGGTGAGGCCATTTATATGCGGCCATAAGGATTGTGATCTATCACTGATCACCCGATCCATATTTATCGCTGAACAGTTGAGAAGTCCCGGTAGATATTTTCCTTTTTTAGATTGTTTTTTTTGTTTATACCCAGAAACCGTCGTACAACCGGCAGATATTTTCCTTTTTAGATTGTTTTTTTTTTTTTTATACCCAGAAACCGTCGTACAACCGGCAGCCGGCGACGTAAACCTGGGGCGGCGTTGGCACCAGACCCACCATAGCGATGCGGCACTTAAGTCCACTAATGAATGCGCCGGTATGCTACCCATGGGGTTTGAACTCTCACCCTACTGTGAAGAGGGTTTGAACGCATACCAACGCACTATGTAGACCGACACGAACATGCGACACGTGACACGACACGACACGACACGCCGACACGTCTTTTCTCAAAAAATAGAGAATTTAGACATGTTCTGACACGTTATATATTAAATATATATTTTTATATATAAATGCAAAAAAAAAAAAAGAGCATAGAATTAATTTATACTAAAAATATTAATTTAACATTTGTTAATATCATTCATTGTTTTAATTTGATAGAGATTGAATAAGAAATTCAAAAATTGCAAACACAAAAAAGTAAATTTGAAGGAACATGTCATGTTTTCTTACACTTGTCGGAAATTAGTGATATTTTTTTATAGTCCCAGACAAAGTTCGGAGTTCATGATATAGATTGGCTTGGAGCTCCTCCACAAAACAAAGTTCGAGAAAAATGAAAATATAGGACAAGAACTTTCGAAGTACGACCAAAGAAAAAGGAAATAACTAAATTCGCCATGAAAAATGTAAGAGATAACTCACAAGCTGATGACATTGACCAAAAGAAATGATTCATAGGCGACGCCTACGAGAGGCAAAAAGAAGCAAAAAAAAAAAATCACAACTTTAAGTCTGCGGGGGCGGCCGAGCAACACCAGCAAGAAGAGGGGCATTCAATCGTCACTCACGGGAATGTCAAAACTTATAAGTGAGAAACTTGAGAGTGAGAATTTTCTTTTTTCCCCTTTATTTTTATCATTTTCATTATTTTTTCATATATATTTATATTTTGACCCCTCAAGTATTGAAAATTTTTAAAATTGACCCCGTGCGTGTCGGAATCACGTGTCGGAATTTTAGACTTGCGTGTCGGAGCGTGTCGGGAAGAGTTGACCACATGTCGGATTTCCCGACACTCGTTAACCGCGTGTCGGAGCGTGTCGGACACGACACGAAGGCTTCCGGAGAGTGTCGGTGCTTTAGCCAACGCAACCACCGAATGGGGTGGTTTCTTTTCTAGATTGTTGAAGCCTTGGAAGTTGGATTTCTACCATCTCCTTTGGTAATGCTTCAAAGAAAATTAATAATTGTCTATAAAAATCATTTCTCTTAAGTACACTTCTAATTTAAATTTTAGGCCAAATCCCAAGAAAGATCATGTGCACATTTCCAGGGGGTAAATCTGACCTCACCAAATGTCCCAAAAAAATCAGGGAGCTTTACTCCAGGGACAAAAGTGACAATCATTTATTTTTCCATGTGAATTATTCTTTGTGGCAGATGACGTTGGCGCTTTAATTAATTCTTAAAATTAATAAAAAAATAACAAATTAAAAACTGAAATATTGTTGGCCAAAAATTCTTGGAAAGTAAACCAAAGTTCTAAGGGATAAAAAAACTGACAAGTGCCAATGAAAATATTGAAACTGGTTTTCCTCATATCGTCCCTCGAAGAGTCATTTGTGAGCGTCACCCAAACCCCATGTGTGAGCCCAGCGATGCTTACTACCTGGAATCTGGTCCAGATTGAGGTTGGACGACCTCAACCAGTGGATCAGATCGGGTCCCAGGGCCGCAGCCATGGATGCCCACGAGCTGCTCGTGCAGAGCTTCAATGCATGTGAGCTCTGTCCCAGAGGGCTCTGTAGCCACCCTGAGCTTCAGGATTGTGCCATAGGAGCTCCACGGCTGTCGGCACTACCTCAATTGAGAGAGAGAGAGAGAGAGTGTGTGTCCCAGGGGCGATGGGCTCGTTGGAGACGATTGAGAATGATTTCAACTGTTAGAATATTTAAATAATAAATTACGCCTTCATCTAACAGCTTAAGCTTTTAGAACAGTTGGTAGTAGTCTCACAAAATCTCACATGACGTATCGAGCTTAGGAGGTCTTGAGTTCGAATCTTCCAGGCCCCTATTTGCTTCCCCAATTAAATTTTCACGCTTAGTACTAGACAAAAGACGAAACTAAGCCATGCATTCATGAGCGATGGTGTTCCATATTTTGAATCACGAAAGGCCAAACTTGTCCAAAAAAATTTTCCCCTTTGTAGCCCAGAAAACAAGAGAAAATTGCAAAGAAACTATCATAAACAATGCCTTGTAAAGTAGCACAAAAGGAATATGTCATTGGAGCCTGTACTATCGTTTGAAATTCAAGATGCGTTCGTTTTAAGATAAATTCAAGATTTAAAAAGTTTTTTTTTTAATCATTGGTTAAATCGATTAAAAAAGTTAATTGACGGAAAATGTTTTCATGATCGATAGCAAATTATGCCTAACTATTTTCGTCTGTAATTATTTCTTGAAAAAATGTATTCTAAATTTCGAGTTTTATGTGGAACGCAACTTTAAAATCATTCTTTTCTTACTACCCCTCCAAGAGGATACTTGCTGCATTGAGACAAGGGAGGGGCGGCTGTTTTCTTGTTTCTTGACAATGATGAGTCATTTAATAACCACGAAGACGTGCTTAACATTACGCCTAGCCCAAATAGAATAATTTTCCTTTCAATAATAAATTTGTAATACCATTCATAATTTCAAATAATGATGTATATTGACGAAATTTTGTAACAATATTCGTGAATTATAACCGTCAATGTTGTAGTTATATATTTACCACTTAAAACCAAATCTCCTCACGATAAATGTTTTTCTAATATTGAGTTTGTGGATAGTAAATGCACTTGTAAAATGTAAAAGTTAGTGTCAATCAACTGTTAGATTTGTGGATGATAAAACTGTTATTTCATTGGCAACATATACTTATACGTCCATTTGTAAAATCTAAAACAAGTGAAAATATACTTTTGAGTCTGTCAAAGGTAAAATTGTCATTCCATCACTAATTACAAACGGATTAATCAATAAATTATTGATCAATGTTTACTTATCGTCGGTATTTCAAATTTATTATCAATATTACGTGATTACCGTCCATAGGAAAAATTATGTTTTATTCGTCAACAGAATTTTATAAATCACCGGATCGAGAAGCTCCACTGAAAGGATAATTTTGCATTCCTACTCAAGTCAACTTAAAAGCACTGGTCGTTATGTTTGACTGTAGTTAGTTAGTAAGTTCAATGTTTTTCCTCTCCATAATTGTTTAAGAAGGTATGTCCCCTCAGTCTACCCGCCGCCAAACTAGACCAAAGGCCTTCCCAGCTTTTTCTAAGAAGGTGCATGGAAATTTTCAGTTTGAAAATTCCAATCCCAAAAAGGTTTTCAAATTCCTGCTCGGTTCATGCTTTGAAGTTGGACTTGGTTGACTGGTTCATTTCATCACCGTTTTGACTAGTGAATACTGCTGATTTCAAGTCAGCATATATTTTGCACGAAAAATATGGTTTGCTGATTTCGGTTGGCTGCAATAACATTTTGTAAGTTCTGTGGAAATGTTAAAAATCCCAGCGAAAATATGATGCTCTTCGTTTGTCATGGACTAGTTCCATGTGGGTAGCGCATGATCTAATTACAGTGAAGACGTAAGTTTTAAGCAATTTAAACCCAACTACGAGTAGCAGCTGAAGCAATATCAAAAAATGAAACTGGGCATTCCACATATTTTATTGCTGCGCACCGCTACTCGAAATCCCAACATTTTGCTTATATCTTTGAAGGCAGAAACGATGTACCTCAGGAGTTTAAATCTGAATCATGTGACAGGATAATCAGAGAAACCGTTCGACCATTAGGTGTAAATTCGGTGGGCACAATGAGGACTTAAACCCAGTTTGAAAGGGGGAAAATCTGGCGTAAGTGAGAGAATGCAAAAAGTAGAGACCAAGAAACACAGATCGCTTGGTTTTTAGTGGTGATCTCCTCGGACTGATGTCTCCATATTCCTTAATTTGCGGAGATCAGTCCAAATGTATCGAGAAAACGAGTCTGAGAGCTCCATATTTAATTTCCTTATTTTCCCAAAAGTGAACCTTTTAGATATAAAATGGGAGCGACTTGAATATCTGCTCTCTAGAGGGGAACTTGTACTGTAGCAAGCAGGGAATGATGTCCTAGGGAAAGAGATGCTCTTGTTTTTTCTTCCTTGGACTTCTTCGTCAACAGTCAAGAACCTCCAACGGTCCCCACTGGCTCAATCAAGTTATTTGATGAATTTTTAATCGTAAGGCGAGTCAATTTAAGGTAGTCAGGCATAGCAAATAAAAAATTAGTGACGACGTGATAAGAATTAGACCAAACACAGTCCCATTGAAATCCAATCCAAGGAGGTTCATGTTTATCTGCCTTCCAATAAGGACAAACACCTCCTCGTACTCAATGGGAACCTCGCGGTTGTTGTGGCTTCTCTTGCCATTCATATGGACCAATTTCTTCAGAATCTATTCGGTATTGGCTTCTAATCCATGTCTCAGCGATCAAGAATTGTTGCTGGTCGAGTTGAAAAATAGCCTTGTCTTCAATGCATCTGTGTCTTCGAAGCTGGTTACATGGAATCAGACTGCTCGCCCTTGGAATGGTGTGACGTGCGACGAGGATGGAAAGGTCATCGATCTAGACTTGAGCTTTGAATCTGTCTCTTGCAATATTAACAGTTCGTCAAGTATCTTTAGGCTAAAGCACCTTAAAAAGCTAAACTTGGCTTTCAACGATTTCAAATCCTCTGCAATTCCGCCTGGCCTTGCGAATCTCAGTGGCCTGGTTTATCTCAACTTGTCCAATGCTAATCTCTCTGGGCAGATTCCGATAGAGTTATCTGGCTTGAGGAAGTTAACTACTCTTGATCTTTCTCTTCTTTATTTTCCTGGAATTGATACGCTAAAGATCAAGAGTCCCAATTTGAAGACCCTGATCAGAAACCTTTCAGAGCTACGACAGTTACATCTAGATGGCATCGACCTGTCTTCTGAGGGAAATGAGTGGTGCAATGCATTGTCCTCTTCAGTACAAAAACTTGAGGTGCTGAGCATGTCTAATTGCCTTCTCTCTGGTCCTGTCGACTCTTCCCTAGCAAATCTTCATCATTTGTCATTCATTCAACTCAATGGCAACACCCTGTCAACCATGGTTCCTGAGTTCATCGCCAGATTCACCAATCTAACTACTCTGTGTCTGGGTTATTGTGGGTTGTATGGAGAGTTTCCGAGTAAAATCTTTCAGGTGCAGGCACTTCAGATTCTTGACTTATCAGGCAACCAACTTCTTCAGGGTCCTTTGCCCAATTTTCCGGAGGATAGTTCTCTTGAGACTCTGGTGCTGAGTTACACGAATATTTCAGGGAGGCTTCCAGATTCAATCGGTAATCTTAGAAAATTGTCGAGATTGGAATTGTCTAATTGCAGATTGAGTGGATCAATCCCGAGCTCGATGGAGAACCTGTCAAAGCTGACTTATTTGGACTTGTCTTTAAATAATCTTAGTGGTTCAGTTCCTTCGCTCGGTATGTCCAAGAATCTAAGACAGATTATGCTATTCCGCAATGCTCTAACAGGAGAGATTAAGTCCACCCAATGGGAAGAACTTCTAAGCCTTGTAAATCTAGATCTGCGGAACAACTCACTGGAGGGCAGCATCCCACCGTCTCTTTTTACACTTCCTTCGGTCAAGATCATAAATCTGTCCTATAATCAGTTTTCTGGTAAGCTGAGTGGGTCTCTAAATATCACTTATTATCAACTAACCGTGCTTGATTTAAGCAGCAACGTTATAGAGGGACCCATACCAGCGTTTGTTTTTGAACTTCGAGGACTTAAGTACCTCTCACTTTCCTCGAATCAATTCAGCGGCTCATTGCACATTGATGTGTTTCAGGGGCTCAAGAACCTCACACATCTAAATCTTTCCCACAATCGTTTGTCAATTAATGCCACTGCTTCCACTTCTGCTGTGTTCGGTTTCCCTACTCTATCCACTTTAAAGCTGGCTTCCTGTCAGCTGAGTTCGTTCCCTGAATTCTTGGAAAATCTACCCACATTAAGCTTTCTAGACCTCTCCGACAATCAAATTCAAGGAGAGATACCAAAATGGATATGGGAGAGAAAATATTTTTATTATGTCAATCTTTCCTTCAATTTATTCGAGAAATTGGAAGAACCTTTGCCTATTTTCCATTCTACTCTCTCTGTCATTGACCTCCACCGAAACAAGCTCCAGGGGAAAACGTTACCTCTGCCCCCGAATGGTGTCTACCTGGATTTCTCGAGTAACAATTTCAGTTCAGTTCTTCAAAATGATATTGGAAAACACCTGTTTTTCACAATTTTCTTCTCTCTCTCAAACAATTATTTCCATGGCCCTGTCCCAGAATCAATTTGTGAAGCCCAATATCTCAAGGTACTTGACCTTTCCAACAACCATTTGATGGGAACCATTCCTCAGTGCTTAATGTTAGAGACTCTCAAAGTGTTGAACTTGAGGAATAACAACCTGACTGGAGGAATTCCGCATGCATTCCCAGGCACATGCCTTTTGAGGACTTTGGATGTTAATGGTAATCTCTTGACAGGAAAGCTTCCGATTTCTTTGGCAAAATGTTCCATGCTAGAGGTGCTAGACATTGGAAACAATTGGATTAAGGATTTATTCCCATGCCACTTGAAGAACATATCTACCCTGAGAGTCCTTGTTCTGCATTCCAACAAATTCTATGGGCAAATTGGTTGTCCAGTCACTAATGGCACATGGAAGATGCTTCAAATCGTTGACCTAGCTTTCAACAATTTCAGCGGTATGCTTCCTGAAGATTTCCTCATGTCCTGGGAGGCCATGAAGGTAAATTCGCACTTTGACCATCTTCAATATCCGTTTCTTGGGTTGAGCGAGCTCTCTTATCAGGACACTGTTAGTGTTACTTTCAAAGGTCTGCAGCTTGAACTAATGAAGATTCTAACTGTTTTCACCTCAATCGACTTCTCGAGCAATAGATTGGAGGGTCCAATACCAGAAGGGTTGGGAGATCTCCAAGCACTCTATTTTCTCAACCTGTCGCACAATGTGCTTTCAGGTCCTATCCCCCTCATTTGGAAAAATACAGCAGCTTGAGTCCCTAGACTTGTCACAGAACTACCTCAATGGGACAATTCCACTGCAGCTTTCAGATCTGAACTTCCTTTCATTCCTGAACCTCTCCAATAATCAACTTTTTGGAATGATCCCAGCAAGGAAACAGTTTCTCACATTTTCAGAAGGTTCGTTTGAAGGTAATGAAGGACCATGCGGTTTTCCACTTGACAAAAGTTGCCCAATGACTACCAATCCTGAAGAAGCAGATACTGTTCCAACTCAAAGGTCCAAACATCACGAGGAAAATGGCTGGATTGACATGAAGTCGTTTTACATGAGCATGGCACTTGGATTTGTTGTCGGCTTCTCG
The DNA here is from genome assembly GCA_014182365.1 of Eucalyptus tenuipes. Lineage (NCBI taxonomy): Eukaryota > Viridiplantae > Streptophyta > Magnoliopsida > Myrtales > Myrtaceae > Eucalyptus > Eucalyptus tenuipes. Next base: position 427,114 of record CM024540.1, on the reverse strand, counting down.
GTAATTTGCGGTCCTCTGATATTTATCCAGCCATGGAGGCGTGCGTATTACCAGTTTTGTGATGACTTGCTGTTTAGACTTTCGCAATGTTATCATGTTCACTGAACTTCGGTCGTTATGCTTGATTGGAGTAAGTTCATGGTTTTACCTCTCCATGATTGTCCAATATAAACTGTCGATAGAACTGAGGATGTGCATCTAGTAGAGGATGATTAGACCTAAAAAATTCAAGACCTGTATGTCCGTTGCTAGGGAAGTCCTTGAATAAAGAAAATTCTTTAAGCTTGAATAACATGAAATTTCCTCATACATGTACTGCGCCAAAGTGGACCAAGGGTGCAATCTTCCCAGCGTAACAAAGTGCATGGAATTCTTAAGCTTAGTGTGTGCAATTGGAACCCGGGTGATTGTCGACTTCATTAATGGTCTGATTAGTGATTACTGGTGCTTTCAAGTCAATAATAATGCTGTATAAGAAATAAAGTCTGCTAATTCCAATCATCGGCGCTAGCATTTAGTAAGTTCTCCAGAATTGTCAAATCCTGCATTTAATATAATATTCTTTGTTCTGCCATAAATTATGTCATGGAGTAGCTCCATGTGGTAACACATGGTCTGGAAAACAAATTAAGAGTAACAGCCAAAGCGTTATCAAGAAATTAAAACCATTATGTTGCTGAGGTTGGAACAGTGGCGGAAGCGCTGCTTAAAAGGCCAACAGTGCTATTAAATATTTCGACAGTGGGAATGTACCTGAGTGAGTTCAAAAACAAATCACGTGAAAGGATACTCAAAGAATGTGTTTCATCGAGAAAAATTACCAAGAAAGTCCTAAATCTATTAATTTTGTTTCGATCTAATCCTAAATCTTTTAATTTGGTCAATTTAGTATTAAACTTTTTGACAATTTGTCAAGTTAGTCCTTTCAGACATAATTGGCCTGAAATTATTGACATGGCAGTGTAGTTAGCACCTGGTCATCCTAGGTGATATGACCAGTATTGACGTGATAACTTTTTAGATTTTATTCTAATTTTATTCTTTCCTTTTTTTTATAACCCTTGCCAGGTGAGAATCGCAATTAAATCAGTATTGGTACAATAAATTTAGAATTTTTTTAGTAATTTTCCTAGTTTCACCCATACCAATTCAAATTCAGTGGGCACCATATATAGTTCACCTTATTTGAAAGGAAAAATATGTAATATACGTGAAAGAATGCAAAAATAAAGACAACAAACACAGATCAATTAGATTCCCATGTGCTCTCGTCCAACTAATGTCTTTTTTTTTTTTTTTTTTTTAAATCTAAGATCATTCAAGATATATAAATAATAACAAAATTGGGTAAAATGCAGATTTTTGGTTTGAGTGATTGCTGATTTTTCAGGGGATAATTATCTTGAGACTCTGGTCCTGACTTACTTGTATATTTCAGGGAGGATTCTAGCTTCAATCGGTAATCTCAGAAACTTTATTCTCAAGTATAATCTGGTGGTTCTTGATCTGTAAGAAGGAAAAGGGAGAGAGGGACAAACACCAATGGATAAAAAGAAAACAAGAATAAAGGGAGTGAATTAGGGAAGAATAGGAATTGAGTATGGGTTTTTGGGTGATTTCGATGGAGATTAGGCTTGGGTATTGCCATATTTGAATTTGGTTTGTGACGGTCTTAAAATGAAGATGAACTGAATTAGAATCGTGGCTGATATTACGGAGGGGAAGCTGTCTCATTAAGGGCGCCTGCAAGAGGAGGCATGTAAATTTCCCTTTAGAGGTTTCATTGCAGAATTACCATTGCGCTCCTTAAATTTTGTTATTTGAGCATAGTTAGAGGACCTTATAATGTAAAATTCGGGGAATAAGGAACTCGACACAAGGTGCACTGCCATTCCAGTAAGTGTCTAGGTGGATGCTTGTCCTAGGTGTAGGTGCCTTCATCGCACACTTACCTACTCATAAGTTTCTCACGTCACTCCCACACGCCTCACTTTAATACACTCTCCTCACACAAGGAGAGCTACTCTTCCAACGCTCCCACCAGATGTTCCCTTCGCTCTGCTTAATACAAATGGTAAGAGGGTCTGCCTATTTATACTAATACTAGGTCGGTGGAGGAAGTCTCCACACACATCTCAGCATGTTGTCAACTTGCCAACTTGCTCAAGTTGGTAGCTTTATCTTCAGGAAATATCCAGAGAGGGAGGCTTCTAGAGAGAGAGAGAGAGAGAGAGGCAGTGCAGAACATCTGGGTTTTGTTTGAAGCTTCAAGCAATAGCACTATGGTTCAAGCAATAGCTCACTTGAAGAGAATTTAAAAAAGGTAAGGAGGATTCTAGAGTGGCAATGGCCGTATGACATCTTTATGGTTTGATCATCGGCACCCACACTTAGTTTTTACTTGAGAACTATCCCACGATGGCGGTTCATGACTCGACATTACTCTAAATAATTTCCGGAAGATTTCTCAAAGGTTCTCCTTCTACTGATAGTGTCGTTAAGGTACATGTTCTTTTGTGAAAGTTAGATTTGAGTGTTCAGTTGATTTGAGGAACAAAATCTCGTTAATAATCTCATAAGAGATCTCGGTACTAACTGCTAGATGGATTAGCAGAGTTGAGTAACAGTTTGTTGGAACTTTGTGTTGATTTTTGTGCTCGTACTTGAGCCTCATGGCTCTGCTACTTATGGAGTTCGAGGGGTAAATTTTGACTCATGATTAACCGAGCTTTATTGGAATTTATACTCAGGTCTTTGAAATTATAATCCGGAACTGCGGTTCTCGTAAGCAAGGTATAAGGACACCATTTGGCTAAACAAGCTCTCTATCCACCCCCTCTCTTCTCGCTCATAAGACCTGCATCAAACAAATTTTCCATTTGAGAACATATGTAGCATTTGAAACAACTTTGCTGTGCAGTTTGTGATGGCTCTGCCTCATCGGAAGTTTCACAGAACCCATGACACAGAGGATATCTGCATCGTTAGTTTTCACTCGGCGAAGCTTTTCATGAGACTGCTCCATATATTTTACAAGTTAATGTATGTGAATAAACAATGAAGTTAAAATCTACATTAAGAGCAACTGCAGGGCACCCCTTTCTCGTCCGAAATGAATCGGGCTGCTCCACACAGATTTTTGAGCGTGAATGAAACGCCGTAGGAAATAAGAGTGCTCTGAATTGCTGTATTCTTCTTTCTTGTGTGGAACCAAGGACTAGTAGCTATGCTCATGTGCGGATGATGCACCGCCCAAGGAACCTATATATATATACAGCACATGAACTATTTAGTTCTTCCTTGTAATACTTGTACGATCTCCTCTGCTCTTGATTGGATGCCTTTCAGATATTCCGTGAGGACCCTCTGCCGGTAAGAACCTCCTTCCTGGTTAGAGAGGAAAATGGAACGTCAGCGATATCAAAGAGCTAGCCAGAGGAGTGACACAAAAATATAACTCATCAATATGTGGCAGGCAAGGTCAAGAAATGGACTTACTGTCCGGATCAAAGTCCGCTCTATCCGCTTCTTTATGACTGCATATAAATCTTCCGGTGAAACATCACCTTTACCAACTGTCATGCCGTCAAGCAATAGCTTATTCCATTCTTCCTCTGGAGCTGTTGCAATGAGCCATCCATTTTTGAGGCACCAAAGCAAGAATGTACAAAAAAAATCATCAGCTCATTGACCCAAAACGTATATAGTTGAAGAACACCAGACAGCAATACCGCAACAGTGTACTTCACAAGCTTTCTCTAAATTCAGAACCGCTTGTACCAGAGGTCAGCCATAAAATTCTTACAAAGCCAAAAGGCAAAAAAATTCATCATCATCCAACCCACATTTTAAATCATCTAGAGGCAAATTAGGACTTAACAGTCAACTTACATAGGTTGTTACTTGGCTTTGAACGTAGAAAAAATCAATTTACCAACAATCACCCTTAAATCTCATTAAGCAATCAAACTTGGTCCAGTATAGCCAGTCTGTCTATAGAAAAAATAAGAAAATCGCATGCACTCCAGATAATAAAACTATTGCATTTACTAGCTACTATTACCAAGATAAAAGAACAACGTTTTCATCTTCAAATCAGACATTTTGTAAGACAGACCTGGTGTCCGTGGAGTTGCAACAAATTCTAGAAGGTACAGTCAACTTGAACAATTAGCTAGCTAGCTTACAATGTATCCCCAACATGGCACGACCTTTTTTTGTAGCCAAAAGAGATGAAGGAGGCTCCTCAAACTCAAACCAGGCTTGCAGCCTGTATGAGGTAAGTTCTGGTTTCTGACCATAACTTACTTGCTTTAGCTGTTAATTTTGACTTAAGCCAGGACTTCATTATATCCCATACTGACAATTTGTCATCAAGTAATCATACATATAACATTTCCTCATGATTTGTACTGAAAAATTATCAAAGATGTAGATGAAAATGAGATATGAACTTTGCTTTTACATTTCCAAGGAAATTTTCTTCATTTATATTTCTCTTAAAAGCCAAAAAGGATGAATTAGGTTTGGCTTCTGGTTTCTCATGGACTTTTGATAACTGAAAGAAGGTTGGATTAAGAGTCAAAAGTCAGACGAGGGAATTGGCTCCCCAAAAACTAGTCTTCGCATAAGGGGCTACGAGAAGGGTGGCATATACAATTATATGACCTTTTCTGTGCCTAGATTGATCTCATTGTGCATGACTTTAAACATATCATATAATTCGGCCACAGAAAAAACGTAACCAAGTAAGAACTGAAAAATTGACTAAGCTTACGCCTTTATGAAGACACATTACAGTCAATTTGGCAAATTTACAGAATTAAAGCACTGAACATAAGTAAATTCATGTGAAAACCACCTTTTATAAGGACCTCCAGGAACTCCTCTGCCTTCAACACTTCATTTCCTGCAATTCGTTCATATCACAAAGTCAACTTCATATTAGCCCCATTACAGGCATGTCAGAGAAATATGAAAAGATTCTGAAGGAGCATGGAGAACCAGAAAAAGAGACAAATATTGTATGTCCAAAATTCCCAGTCTCCCCAACTAATTGCCTCACTAATTGAAACATCAATATTTCCTCAAAACATCTACCTCTATGATTTTTGACTTTGAATGTAAATATAGATCTAATCGAGAGTCAACACCAAAAGAAGTTGATGTTATAACCTTTCAAATAGCCTACCTCCTTCAAGGTTAACATAATAATTATCAACTTGCTCACTATTATTCACCTCTCTTGGCATAACTGCGCTTAGAGAGAACTCTGGAAGCATAAAGTTGCAAGACTTTCTGTAGCATAGCCACAAGCCCGGGCTTGTCTACATCTTCTTTTGCCTGCACATGGTGTAGATATAAAAACCTAATAATATGAATAAAAAAATTCATGGAAGAGAAAGTTTTGCTTGCAAAGGAAACAAAACAGAGATGGTATTATCAAATATATCTTCATTGTATGAAATTTTATCAGCACAAACAATAAATGATGAAATTGAAATGTCAACCCTCGAAATATATACAAGCGTATTTTCTCACTCTACCTCACATTTGAGTTGAGTTGCCATCATGGAATGAAGAAATCAATATCAACCACAAAAGACAGACGATGATCAGGAGAAGAACTACCAATAGTTGAGTAAATAAATAAAAGAAAGATCATCAGGAACAGCAACTATAACCAAAATATCTTCAAGCAGATGTCCATAGAAGTAGCAAAGAGACTTACTTGTCTTAACTGTGCATTAACTTCAGAGAGGAATCCCTCATCTAGTTGACCTTCTTGCTCCATTTGCATTACTTCCTAGGAAAAATCTACTCTGCTCAATACATACGATCACAACATAAACCACTAAGTATCTTATGAGTGCAATGATGAGATAGGATGACATGATAATGAAGCTCCCGGAGAAACAATTCACCTTCATATGAAATCTTCATGTGCAGAGAAGCAATGAAGCATGACCAGTTTTCAATTCTCTTACTCTATAAGGAGGTCAAGAGATTGATGAAAAACGGAAGGCAAGGTAAAGGCCATGTTTACGGGCCATTTTCAGCTACTTCTTAACTTTTCCCGGCGAATTCCCCTCCCATGTGTGGTAATGTTATGAAGATTATATACAATTCTACTATAATATTTAAATATTGAATGTTCTTCAATATTGGAAGCTTAATTATAGTTAAAGTGTGACTTCCGCAAATTAATCACCAACTTAAAAGTAGAAGCCCCTGACAGATCCTAAATAAATCATGCGACTAGCTGATGAGCAATAGACAAAATCAAATTTATCCTCATTGTGCATAGACAATGAGCCGACTCCATTCACTGGGATAAGGCTCAGCTTTTGTTGTATGCATGGAACGATGAGTTACAAATGTAGTCTAGATCATTTACGTGCACTAAAACTGCCACAGCAAAGCAACAACTCAGAAAATATTATAAACACATACTTCCTCCATTGCTTTAAGAGCCTCAGGGTCTCTAGGAGGCCAGGAAATCTCTTCCTTTTCATCAACAACAGGCTTTAAAATTCCCTTGAGAACATCAGTAGAAGATTCTATCTTTTCCTGCAGAAGCAAGCATAAAAGATAAGGTGCAATAACAAACAAAACAAAGACCCTCAATAGACAAGCTTGGGTGTTAAAGGTGAATCTTCCATATGTGCTTGTGCATGTAAATGAAGGGGAGGAAGATACGTTAGTTTTATGGACAAGGCGGTCCACTATGCTCATCACAGATAGAGCCAATTCCTCGTAGTCTTTCTGCATAGATATGAAATGATGTCAAAACCATTTCTCAACAAATACTAAGGACTGATTTAGCAAAGGAAAAATTAAGACAGCAGAATCAAACAAGTCCAAGAACCATGCTTTATCATCATCTGACTTGCAGGTATCGGTTCTTGCAGCAAGTCTAATCCAGAATCCCTCATTAAAGGCCAGGATGTTCTCCCCAACAATTTGCTGAACCTGCATGAAGATTGAAAGGCAAAATCAGGAGGAAAGTATATTTACATTTAAAGTTATTGACCAGTCGTATCAATATCATCATCATCATCATCTCTCTCTCTCTCTCAATGTGAATACAATGACTTCTTACGTAAATGAAAAGTTTTTACCCAATCCAATTACTAATTAGGAGAGAAAAGCAAGGCATCATCCACTCACCTCCTGTGGGTTTGCATGCCTCAGCAGATCTATCAACCTGTCAATTTCTACTGTCTTTTTGAAAGCTTCTTCTGCATCGTTACTGACTGCACATATCAAAGTTCTCCTGTATTATTAGACCCAAATGTGCCACTCTATTATTATTCTTCTCAGATATAAAAAGTTGATGAGAACCGCATAATGCATAGATGCCCACCGCATTTAAACACATGCAGGCCTAAAGACCAAAACTATGAGTTGGGAACTATGCATTACGAAAACTATAAAAGACATTTGGCAAATACTAAAAAAAGACGGCGGAATACTGCTTGTCCAATATTGAGCAGTCTTATAAAGTATATAAGCAATCCCTTAAAGGAAAATCCTAAACAAAAATTTAGAATTATGAGTTCAAGCTGGACAGGGAGAAGATTAAGGTCAAAGAAACCATTTCATCCAATTATCATCAATACATCTTTGGCACAATTCTGTTAAACCACCACGTGACAACTTTGGGAGGATCTATACAGAAGCACAAACAAAGGGGCCCAATTGAATCATACATCCACATGTTCTTTGCTCAGGGTCAGAAGCCTTACATTGAATTTAAGAATAAAGAGAACAGGTCAGATGACCAACAAAGATAACAAACAGGGCAGGCTCTAATCTGCATGTCTTTCAAAATTTCAGATATGACTCATATATAGAGAAAATAAATGAGCAAATTAGAAATCTGGACTAATTGCAGGATCCTAAAGTCTTACAGAATTGCGCAAACCAGAGAGAGAGACAGAGACAGAGACAGAGACAGAGAAATCATAAACCACAAATTCATCGAGTTAATGAAACCATGAAAAGAGCCCGCATCGCATGCACAAGCTCGATCATCGTCATGCCACAGCATCGCCGAAACAACAGAAAACACGACCACCAGCGACCCCCGAAACAGACAGATTAATACCTCCTTCTGGAGCACGGCCTGAACTTCCCCATATCCAAACACCAGCCGCGTGCATTCCTAGGCGGTCGAGCCTGCGACAGCCACCACAAGCCCCAGTAAGACGTCAAAGCACATTGACCAGAAATTAAAAAAAAAAAAAAAAAGGTCCTCCAGCTAAGAAGTAGTTTCTCCTCATCGCACAGTTCGATCGGGAACCGAAGTGGAAACTAATCACACTACGCGTCAGAAACCCTGATTTTCCAACCCGAACCGATCAGAACCTCCTCCGCTCCGCTCCATTTCCTCCATCGCATCAAATCATCCCCCACAAAAAAATGGCTAAAAAAGACTGAACCGCGACATGCGCAGGTCAACATAGGAGGAGACGATGAAGGAGGAGGAGTACCTGACGAAGAGGCGAAGGCGGCGGACTGAAGCGCAGGCACGGCGGCGCGCCGGAGAGAGAGCGACGCCATGTCCGTACGGTGGCGGAAGAGCACCACCACCACCACGACGCAGCGACCGTTGCAAATTGAAACCACGGAATCCTGATAAAATGAGGCGATGGTATGACCTCTCGCTTTTGGAGGGCAAGATCGTGTGGAGCGCGCGCGTGCAGCAGCGGCATCTCGGCCTTCGGATCTCGTGGGTTCCTTGCGATCAAGGGCTGAGGATGGCCGCTGAGGATGGCCGATGGATCGCCCCTATCGTTACTATCTTTTGGGCTTTTGATTGGATCAAAGCCCGGAGCTCCTGGGCCCGTTCCAGGCCCATGGTCCTTAATGGACCGAGCTCATGCCCAAACGCAACGGCGGCGCATTTATTTACTCTCTCCTTGTAACGATTTAGTTGCATTTTAGTCCGTTTGTCAACGTTTCTACCTCTCTATTTTTCTGTTCTTTTATTTCTTAGAATACCAAAAAGCTAATTTTTTTATTTTCTGAAATAGAAAAATGACCAAAGAGTAGATTTGGGATAAAAACAAGAGTGAAAAAAGTTTTTTTTTTTTAATTTCCGGGAATAATTTGTGAAATAAGTCATTTTTTTCCTTTCTTTTTTTTTTTATTTTCTTTCTCTTCCTCTTCTAATCGATCCACTACTAGTCATCGACCACTGCCCACCACTGTCACCACCACCTAGTGACCAATTAGAGGAGGAAAAAGAAGAGAGGAAAAAGAAGAGAGGAAAAAAAAGAAAAAAGAAAAATCTCAAAATTTATTAAATAATTAAAAAAAATATTCTACATTGCATTCTTATTCTTTTTTTTATTTCGCAAATGAAATTTTGTATAATTATTAAATGCGTCCTTTTACTCAAAACTATTTTAGATGGCGGAAATAAGGAAAAAATTATTTCTAAAAATAGAAATGTTACTAAATATACTTTTAAATATCGCAACAAAATAATCGTGTCCAACTATCCCAATTTAAGTCCAAAGCAATTGATGTGACTCGTTCGGCGGGTTCCGCTAAAACAACGTGTTTACATGCCAGCAATCGCCCCTTTGACAAGACGCTTCACCGAATCACATGCCCAACCCACTAGAAAAACTCATAAGCAAATGAGAAACGGCCGATTCACGAGGAAGAACTTCCAATGTCACGTTTCATCATCTAGAGATCGATGCCAGTGGCGTCCAAAACATCTTTTTCAATCAGACAAACGATTCTCAAATTTATCAATAGTATTCTCTCAAGTAGGCTTATCTTATGCATGTAAATGGGAGCCCGTCGTGGCATTTGCATGGAATATTGTGAACGATCTTCAACAACTCTCCTTATATGACATCCCAATTTGTCTTTAGAAAAGGCAAAGTGGATCTGTCCAATCTCGGTTCTTGGGGCGTTTGGTTGGGCATTAAGGCTTTGGGCCCCGGCGCAGGGAGAAATTTTGGGTGTTTGGCGTGTGTTTTTGAAAGCCCTTTGCCCAATGCCAGCATCCCCACGCCTTGGCCCCGTCTTGGGGGAGGCCGCTTTGAAGCATTGGGCATTTCGGAGATGCGATTTTCGTTCACCGAGCCACTGTTCATCGTCTCCTCCGCCGTTCGCCTTCTTCTTCGCCGTTCGTCTTCTTCTTTGCGGTGGGCGGCGCTCGGCCGCAAGCGGCCACACATCCGGGCCGGGGGACCAGATCCGGCCGCGGCGGCAGCCGCCGAGGTCGCACAACCTCGGGCGAGGTGGCCCGAGGTCGGGCGACCTCGGGCGCCTAAGGTCGAGCGACCTCGGGCGGCGTCGCCGGGCGCGCGCGAGACCAAGCGACGCCGGCGAGGTTGTGCCCGCGCGCGCGAGCGGGCGACCGGGCGAGGCCGATCGGCCTCCGCGACCTCCGGCGGCCGGATCTCGGAGGTCCGGCGACGGCCAGATCCGGCCGTCCGGCGGTGGCGGCGGTTGGCGGCGGTGGCCGACGGTTGGAATTTGATTTCGAGACTTAAAAAAAAAAAAAATAACAAAAGCTAATTATAAATGTGAATTTTGCCAAACGGTGTTTATGCTAAATTGCATTTCAATGCTATAATTTACCAAACGGTTTAACATTTTCAAAAGCCCCTTTATCTCAAAGGTATTTGCGATTCTCCCAATGGCATTCCCCCAAAGCCGAACCAAACGGGCCCCTTATCCCCGTTACATCTTGGAAAAAAATATTTAAAACTCCGATTGTTCCAAGGTAAATAATTTTTAAAAAAAAATTCAGATTTTCTGTCGTGTGATTCATAATAAATAAAATAATCAAGGAAAATATTCTTGGACAATAGGAAAAAAATACCTTAAAAAGTGGGGAAATGATTTCATTATTTTCCCTCTTCTTTCTTTTGCCCAGACCCAGGTTCTCCTCGGTGCACTCCTTCACCTTCGTCTTCTCTTTATGTAATTTTTTTTCTCTTTTCTTTTCATTTTCCCTTTTTCTTCTTCCTCAATCAATCGCTAACCACGACAACAACCATAAGCAAGGGACAAGCTCACCCAAGGCTGATGAGTCTCAACCTCACCCCAACCTTGCCCAAAGCCAGCAAGGCTCGACCTCACTAGATAGGCGAGCTTTGAGCTCGCCGATCTAGCAAGGCCTCAGGCTTCAACCTTCAACCCTTGAGCTTCGATCTTCAACCTTGCCACTCTGGCAAGGCCTCAAGCTCATCAATTTGGCGAGATGGAGCCTTGCCCGAGCCTTGCTAGCCTTGGGCGAGCTTATCCCTTATCTATGGCCAATCGCCTTTGTAAGTGACCAATTGAGGAATAGGGAAAAAAGGGAAAAAGAAGAAGAAGAAATAACAATAAATAAACAAGAAAGAAAAGAGGGAAAAAAAAAGAATAAATAAATAAACATAATTTTTTGGTAATTTTTTTCTTGGAAAATCAAATTAGATTTTTCATACCAAATAACGAAAAATAATTTCTAATTCATTTTCAAATCTCAGCCAAACATTAAAAAAGATTGTCATTTTGAAAATAATTTCTAATTCATTTTCGGATTTCGCCAAACATCGAAAAACATTGTCATTTTCCTGGAATATATTTTTCGAAAATGTCACCTTTTCCACAAAACAATTAGGGCGCGTTTGGTAACGATTCTGTTCCTGGGAACATATTCTGACAAGAAATGATTATTTTTTATTCTGTTCCCGAGAACTGATTCTGAGTAAAAAAAAAAAACGCGTTTGGTAATCGTACAAAAATTTCGATTACGGAATAGAATTGCGTTTGGTAACGTGTTCATTGATTCTGTTCCAAATCAATTTATTTTAATTTTTAAATAATTTTTATAATTTTTTTTTTCTTCTTTTTTTTTTTTCCTTTTTTTCCTTTTTTTTTTTTTTTTTTTCTTTTTTTCTCCCTATTCTTCTTCTTCTTCTTCAGGCCGATCGCCGGTCCGGCGACCAACCAAACGAGGGTCGGCGACTTGACCGGAGCGTCGCCGGCCCTCGCGAGGCGGCCCTCGTCGGCCGAGCCTTGCCAATGGCCGGCCGGCCTCGCCGGGGCTAGGCGAGGCCCCTAGCCACCGACGGGGTTGGGCGCGCGAGGCTCGGCTTCTCTAGATTTGGCGAGGCCGAGCCTCGCCGGTGGCCGAGCAAGCCTCGTCGGGCCGGGTGAGGGCCACCTGGCCACCGGCGTGGCCGGGTGAGCCTCGCCAAGGCTAGGTGGGCCTCGCCCGGCCGGCGAGGCCCGGCCGGCCACCGGCGAGGCTCGGCCTTGCCGGTGGCTGGGCGAGCCTCGGCGAGCTTGCGGAATAGTTGCCCGACGCGGCGGCGGCAGCAGGCGGCGGCGGCGGCGGCGTCGACCGGCGGCGGCGTCAACCGGCGGCGGGCGGTGGTGGTGGCGGCGGGCGGTGGCGGGCGGCGTCACGGGATGGCGGTTGATGAAGAAGAAGAAAATAGAAGAATAGTAGTTTTGATTCTCAATTTTGTTCCCGAAACAAGAATCAACTTTTTTTTATTCTTGATTCTCTTCCCAATTTGTTCAGGGAACAAAAATTTTACCAAACGCGATTCTCGTCCCAAGGCGATTCTCGGGAATAAAAATCGGAATCGCACTTTGTTTGGATGGTTACCAAACAAAGTGCCTTAGTCTTAAAAACATTATATGGATACTAGCTTAGTCATAATTTTTTTAAAATGTTTTGTCAATTTAATCTTAAACTTGTAAATAAAATTTCAATATAGTGAGTATGATAAATTTCCGCTGAAAATAACCGACGTTGCGGTATAATCATTACCAACCGTCCGCATGACAGACCCAATCATCGCCTAGCTCATTTGACATCAGATCGCCCAACGTCCGAGGTCAAGTAGAGCCATCTATGTTGGATCTAGGGCTTGCTCGGGCTCAGATCTGGGATCTAGCACTCAAGCGCACCGGCTGAGCTTAGGCTCGATGATAGCGAGGACGAGCCAGAGAAAATCACCGGCGATGGCGTCGGCGAGAGCATCGGCGTCGGTGGTGGAGATATACGGCAAGGGGCGGTGGAAAGCGGAAACTTCTAATTCTGCTTCTCTCTTTTTTTTTTTTTCTTTTTTGGGGTTTTGAATTGATTTACTAATGGTTTAGAGATGAGTTCACCATGGACCATTTTTAGTTGGACTCTACCGTGATAAACCCATTCCAACCTTTTAGTAAAAGATTCGAGTAAACCTTATTCATCGAGCTCGAATAAGCTCAAAGGGACCCGGCGATAAATATTTCTTTCTTCGGCGCTTGTCATCTCGTCTCTGAATGTCCTTACCCTCCTGATGTCGCTCCCTTTTTCCTTCAATCCCTTGTTCATCGTCCCCTTCTCCTTCAAGAATCGCCGGTCCTCTCGAGTTTTCCCTGCTTCAGCTCCTACTTTCGTTGAGCCGGCCGGAGTTGAGTCGGCCCGTCCTCTGCTAGATGCCGCCGCTCGGAAGCACCACTCCGAGACTTATTTGGCCAGGCAGGCTGCTGTTGTCGGAGCTCAACAGCCTGACCGATTAGGACTTCGCTTTCGAAAGGTCCTGGCCAAGAGGGAAACATAATTACCCTAAGAAATTCGAAACGCATACCAATTATTCTCTAAAAAGAAATTGAATGTCAAATGATTTTTCCATATTTAGATATTGAATAGACTTGACTAAATTAAGAGGCGAGCCAATATATTACTCGATTAGAAGAGTCTCAAGAGATTCGCCTCAACTAGTTGGTTGAATTACCTCGATCACTTTACTATTCTCATGGAAATGTTTTTTTAAAGAACTTTCAATGAAATATTTTCACTCCTTTTTTTAAAGCTTTCGAATCATTTGTGTTTTATATATCAGATTTGATTTTCGTATATAGATTCTTATATTTTCCTTCTGAAATTTGTTGAATCAAATCTGATTATATGACCCAGATCATGAGTTTTAGAGCAGAGATCTCAAATTGCACTATTTTGATTATCTTGATAGTCATGATAGGCAAAATTATCAAAACATTTACAATAATTGTAATTGTCAAAATAATAATATTTTTTTTTCATGATGATATAAATGTCATGACAATTAACCATGATAATTGTAATAAGGCTCACACTATTTTCACACTCTAAATGGCTGTAACATTCCCTAATGTATTGAGTTGACGAAAATAATATTAAGAGAACCATTTAATCAAAATCACAAATGGAAAGAGTAAAAGTTGCTATCTATTGAAGACGCATACGCAGACGTAGAAGCCACACATTGTCATAAAAATACAAAAATGTCCATATCAATCAAAACAAACCTTTTTATTCCCCCGCCTCATGTTGTTTTCCGTTGTTTCAATACGAACTTCATTCCTCTCTTCTACTTTACTTCCAGTTACAGTGCTAAAGCATATTTCTATTAAGGATTTTGTAAAGGGTTTGACCTTCTTGGTAATCTTTGTCATTTGAGATATCTTATGTACAAATTATGATAAAGAGTTCACAACTTTAACCGAAGAACTCCTCTAGAAAAATTAAACTAAATAATTATAATTACATAGAGTTATTAGAGATTGAACCTTAGTGAGACATTAAAAACTAAATGTAATGTAGTTATATTATTTTAAATTAGAATCCTGATAACTAAATTTATAAAATACCCGAATCTTAGATGATTCTCATATAAGAGTAACTTGTACATGACAAAAGAAGAAACAACAATTTAGGAAAGGTCGATGAAAATCATTAGATCGATTGTTCTATATTTAAGGTATGTTTTTGCTCTTTCCATCAATCTTACCATTAACGAGGTCCTAATGAGGGTTATTTCGGACTATTTAAATCTTAGGCGTGTTTAAAACTATTTGAGATGTGGAATTAACGTGAGATCTCTTAATAATTAGAATTATAAGAATAGAAATCTCGATAATTAGAGAATGTCAAGAATCCTTAAGCATGGTGATAGCCAAGTTATTAATCTCTATCTCTACCGCCCCCATTTGGTTTGATCTCGACATACCAGATTTCATAAATATTCAAGGAAGAGAATGCTTACCGGGTGTACTTGTAAGATATCACGAGGGTCTTGAGGCTTTAGAATATTGAAACTTGAGGCCTTGATCCAAACCCGTCTTGTACCAATAGGACGCATGGCAGAATAATGTTTTGATACCAATTTGATACCCAACCACCTTTCTTATTGCAAATAAAGAACGCATTAGCACTTTTCGTGCAGCTACTTGGACTCGATTTTCCACATTTTCTTTGGGTCAAAAATCAATTCGAATTATATGAAGATTACTGTGTCAAAGGCTAACGTCAGAGGACTGCACATGATCCGACATTATTTTATGTGAATTAGGTCGAATTGATCCTCCCACTTGTTGGAGGCCTAACTGCCAAGGGTTGAAAGGTTGGTGGGTCATAAAGACAAATTACAAAAAGCGTGTCGTGTTCCTTGTGCTATGGGAGTTCCTCTATCTTTTACAACTGATTTTGACGTTCATCATGCAAATCTTTATCTGTAGTTGTTTTTCTCTAAGTGAAAGGACAGAAAAGATCGATTGGCGCAACTACCCTTTCTAGATGTCATCTCACGAGAGCCTCATGCTCTTTAGTCTCTGTCGAACAATCAATTTGAGCATAATTACGCATGCTACAAGTAATCCTAAAATTTGAAATTGATGGACCCGTCATTACAACTTCATTACACGTGCTAAAAGTCACGAAGTTTTTTCATACAAGGCAACAAATACCCAAGATATAAGTGGCAAATTAGCCAGCCCTCATCAATGGGTCAAAGTGCTCTGCAATTATAATTTGCAGTTTAACAACAACATATAATGGGGATTTCCTTTTTTCTATATCTCTTTATCATATAGCGGCATCAGCCCTTAAATCGAAACTTTTGACCTATACAAATAGTTGTGACTTGGAGCAATTTGTACACAATTGATGAGATTTGAACAGACGATTTCTAAAAATCAACTATATCAATTCCGTGCGTTCATCACATGGATTTTCAGCTTTCGGGATATGTTACGTGGAAACCAAAATCACAATTGCTATTCACCCTAAATCCCCACCAAGCACCACATCTCCTTAGTTTTCGTTACTTTGTTGGGCCAATGTTTTTCTCAAAGAATCTTTCAAAGGCGCTCAAGATAACTCGTGTAGACCCCTCTAGTCCCCGCACCCAAGTAGCAAAATAGCCTCCAAACACTGCCTAACCATGTTTTACGGGAACTAACAATCTCCAATTTGTCTTGACCCTAACTTACCAACACACGCCACGACTCAATAATGCAAAGGACCTAACTAACTTTATCTTATGTAGCTCTCAACAACTGGCTAGATTCGTCTGGAGGGATGATAAGCCGCCTCGCTATGTAGATTATAGGGACGATGTAATTAAGAAAAATTGATGTATGTTGGTTCTTGTCACTTCATTTTATCAGGAAAGCAGTTCTTATTATGAATTCACATGCTAGCAAGTACTTAAGAACATTGGCTAAGCACATCTCATATGAAATAATTCTTAAAAATGATGCATTATTCAAAACACAAGAAATTAGTGCATTACAAGTTGTAAAGTTTTCTAAATCGATAGCTTAGGACGTGTTTGGTAACCATTCATAATTTTACCAATATTTATTTTGGAACAATTTTTGCTCATAAATGACTTTTTTTTTTATTCTCTTACCGGGAATAATTTCTGAATTTTTGAAAGCATTTAGTAATTATCTAATTTTTTTTAATTTTTAATACTTTTATTATGTTTTGCTTATTTTTCTCTTTTTCTTTTCATTTTCTCTTCTTCTTCCTCCCTTTTTTGTTGTCGATCACCTGTCATGAGGGTGGTCGGCAACCGACTAGGTGAGGTTCGGCAAGCTCGTCGGCCACCCTGTGAGGCCAAGCCTCACGGTGGCCTAATGAGGCCTAGCCTCGCACCGGCTGGTGAGGTTGAGCCTCGACTAGATTTGGCGAGGTTGAGCTCACCCAACCACTGGCGAGACTTGGCCTCGCTAGATCTAGGTGAGGTCGACCTTGCCTAGCCAAGGTGAGGTTGAGCCTCACCCAGCCACATCAAGGCTTGGCGTCGGCGACACTCCAGCAAGGTCGTCAACCCTTGTCTAGAAAGGAAGAAGAAAAAAAGGAAAGAGAAGAAAAGAGAAGAGAAAAGAAAAAAATTAAACTTGATTCTAGAAATTATTTCTGGGAGTAAGAAACAACTTTTTTCGTTTCCCGATTATGTTCCAAATCAACTCCAGGGAAAAAAAAACTGATTTTTGTTATTAAAAACAAAAATTTAATAAACAAACTTCTATTCTTTTTTTTTTTTTTCTGGGAACAAAAGAATAAAATCGATTATTCCCAGAAGTATTACCAAGCAAGCCCTTAGCTACCGAAGTGGAGGCAATGGTGAGTCACTCGGTGTTAGTGTTGGAGGCGACTATATGCGGTGGTTGAGGAAGGAGCTAGATTTTATTGTTTACTGTTGTGTTTTAATGGATACAAGAAATGAGTGGGGTATTTTCAAAAAAGGAACGTGAAAGTTGTAAATAGATGCAAATTTACATTCAAAGAGGTATGTAATTTGGTCACGGAGTAGAAACTCCTGTGTTTTCGATATTTTTGCCAAATCCATTTATGTCGTTGGAAAACATCATGTGGAAACTATCGAGTATGCATATCATGAAGAAATTGCATATAAAAAATTACAAAATTCTTTTTTATTTGATTTGTGAGAAATATTAAGGTATCACTAGTGAAACTCTGTGTGCTTTTAATCATAGTGAATAGGAGCAAACGATAAAAGATTAATACCCTCAAAACTGCAAATTAAAACACGTGTGACAAATTTACCAAAAATTAATTTTTTATCATGAAAACCTCAAACTAGTATACATGTGATAAATGTATCACAAATGACTATAAAAAAAACCCTAAACTGGTATACTAGTAACAAATTTATCCAAAACTAATTTGTTTGATAATTAAAAACCCCAAAATGGTACATTTGTGACAATTATACACTTCATTAAATTGGATTAACACCACAAAAAATAAAAAATTATACAATTATAATGTACGGAAATTAAAATCCCAATTTGGTATAATAGTCAACTGCTTGTGTCATCAAACTTAGAAATTTAACGGAAACTATCGGTTTAGGATAAATTTTGTCAAAGATATACCTTTCGTTTTTTTCAAAATAGTAACCCAAGTTTAAAATATAAAGGAAGCTTATTATAATAGTTTTAGATAAAAATATAAGCAAGCTTATTATAATATATTTTTTTATTATAATAGTAAATTAATTAAGGTATATGCATTTGTTTCAGGGGCCATATGAAGGAAAAGCATAGACTCAGCAACAG
This sequence comes from Eucalyptus tenuipes, assembly GCA_014182365.1. Taxonomy (NCBI): domain Eukaryota; kingdom Viridiplantae; phylum Streptophyta; class Magnoliopsida; order Myrtales; family Myrtaceae; genus Eucalyptus; species Eucalyptus tenuipes. The sequence continues at coordinate 408,751 of CM024540.1, read as the reverse complement.
AGATTGGAAAGCCAATTGAGACCGGCGGCGTTCTTGAGGAGCCAAAATCCAAAACCCCAACTTGTCTCTTGCCGCTCTCCAAGGGATCACTGTCCGGTCCCTACTTAAACAAGATCGCATGTTCTTTGTCAGCTCGTAGTTTCTTGCATACCCCACCGTAGTCGATTCCGCCGCGCTCGATCCACCCAATGGCGCACTCGGCTGTATCTCAGGTGGGTGCATTCGATCTTGATCGGTCTTTCGGTTTTTCCGTTGGGGGGTCGACAGAAAAGCGAGGGGAGGTTCTTGAAAACGGAAGTGGGGATGGACTTGGGAGTGACCCGGATGGCGGGTTCTGTCTGATTACATTCGATGTCGATCGGTCTTTCGGTTTTTCCGTTGGGGGGTCGACAGAAAAGTGAGGGGAGGTTCTTGGAAACGGAAGTGGGGATGGACTTGGGAATGACCCAGATGGCGGGTTCTATCTGATTAGCACAATTCTTCTCGCTTCTTTAACGTTTTCTTGCTTTATTGATTACCCTTTTCCGTTGTTTGATTCTTTTACTCTTTGTTGTGCTTTTGGGTTTGTGGGAAACTGATCGGTGGAGTGGTTGTTGCAGGTTTCTGTTGCTGTTCCTGTTGGTAGCGATTCATCCATTAGAAGATCGGTGTTTAAGGTAGCTGTTCTTTTGTTCTTTTCCTTTTCAAGAGTCCGTGGTCTCTCTGTTTCAATTGCATCCGCTGGTAAAATGAATGCATTCCATGCATTATGCTTTTGGTTAGATTGTCAATAATGCGAGATCAGGGAAAAAGTCAGACTTCTTTTGAAACTCTTGTCCCCAAGGAGGCTAGAAATTCTCCTTTGTGTTGCACTCCTCAGTTGCGTCACTGTGGAAAAGTTTCAAATTTGAGAATATATATTATGAAGTTGCTGCCAAAATGGAGAAATATAATATATGGCAATTCTGATAAGTGGTCACTTCTGTAAGTTTCATGTTGAGGTTCTATTTGAAGGATAATTCTTATAGGCATATAATTGTCTGAGATCAGTATTGGCATTTGTTTCTCTTTTTTTCTTGCAAGCATTATTTTTTACTTACACGCTATGGATGCATTACATACTTTTGCCAACTGTATGTTTCCATTGTGAAGGCAATGCTCAATAAGATCTTAACCGTGTAGCTGTCTCCATCTTACAAATATGAAAACCATTTATTTCGAAGTAGTGGATTTTGTCATGGATTGGATTGAAGCTACTTTCAATTGAATCTCTTGAAAGAATGCTCAGTTATTTTCTTGTCTATATTCTAGTGTCAATCTGTCGAGAGTTAGTCACTGATTATGTCCTAAAGCGATGAACTTGTCAGATGACCATCGTTACTGGTAAACTTTCGACATTTCTCTGTAAAATTTGAGTGATAATGTCAGAAGAATATCCAGTTGTCAAAAAGTAAGAAATGAAATAGTGGCAGAGGAGTGGTCATCTTATAATACAACCTTTCTATCCAGTGTCTAGAAGATGATGGAGTTAATGGGTAGAAAGAGAATATTTGCAGAGTATAAATTAGAAAATATACCCAAGCAGAGGTCATGAAATATGAACAGTTTACAAATATTATTTATAGCTGGGAGTACTATGTCAGTTCTATTAACGTTATAAATTAAAATAAAAGGATGATACGAGGAAATTAAGAAAAGGAAAGTTTTAGATAATGAAGGTAGTGTATGGTGGGGGAGTTGTTCTCCTGCCTTCTGTTTTGTCGTAGGAGTTTTCACGAAAACTCTTCTGGAAATGTCTGGTAATTGGAGAAAATATTCCCACGCTTTCTTTCACTAAAAATTGAAAATGGAAAACTGGAAAAAGCAAACATACTTCAAGTCGCGTTAATATATTTTATGACATATCCATCCTCTTTTTCTAATTGTACATAGAGGACACCTACCACAACTCTTATCTGTTGTGTTCGAAGCAATCTTGTTGTGAACATGAGTGAAATTTTTTTTCTGAGCTTGTACGGAGTAGTATTTTGGATCTAGTTGAATTGCTATACACTGTCAAACTGTACAATGGAGTCTACAGTTCTGGATTTGATCCAAATGCAAATTGAGCAGCAGCCAATAAGGAATTTTAATACAGAGGTTACCAGATGGCCATATGGCATTCTCTTTGGTTTATTTACGAGTAAGGTGAAGCATAGGGCATGCATTCAGTTGCTTTTTCGCTTCTAAGAATAGCGACGCACGCCTAAATATGATGAAGTATATATGAGTCACTTCAAAGTTTTGGCTGAGTTCTCTTTTTCCTTTCTTGGTTTATATCCCACTGGTTACTGAACAATTTGAAAATTTTGTTATGAAATTCTTATTTCTATACTAAAGTTTGTAGCAGCATTCTGTTCTGCCCAATGTGTAAATTTAGTTACTCTGTTAAGCTAACCAGTTTTTAATGAATTGCAGGCACATACTCTCAGTTTCTGTGGTACATTACGGGCACCTGTATTGACATTGGACTTGAGTATCAAGAATGCAAGATCCAAGAAAGGGTATACAATATGCATGTCAGTGCAGCAAGCAAATGCACCAAAAGTTGCTGTCTCACCATTGCAACTTGAGGATGCCAAAGAGCCCCCATTGAATACATTCAAGCCAAAGGAGCCTTATACAGCAACCATTGTGTCTGTTGAGAGGCTTGTAGGCCCAAAAGCGCCTGGTGAGGTTTGTCATGTTGTTATTGATCACGGCGGCGACGTTCCCTATTGGGAAGGACAGAGCTATGGTGTAATTCCTCCTGTAAGTTGCTAGTCATAAAGCCGTAATCCTTATCTTTTCCACTTTGGCTTTCTAGTTTGTGTTGCGATTAGTCGAATGTGTAAGAGCGGCTTGAGTAACTGATGATTTGAGCAAAAGCAAGAAGACTTTCCTTTTAATTTCCCTTGATAAGGATTAATATAGTGTTGGAAGAGACTTTGAATTAAAGTACTTGATGTATGTCAATTATTTGTGCCATTTCACTCAAGGAATTCCAACCCCGAAAAAAAAAAAAAAAAAAAAAACGTGAATTCTGGCAATGTATTTGAATCGCAGTGACTTACTGTGCTCTCATTTTTTGCAATGCCTATTTGCGTCTTTTGAGTTGTTTCTACTTGAGCCGCTGCTCCAAACGTTCTAAACATGCTTTGTTTGAAGAATATTTTTATTAAATCATAAACTCAGTGCTGAGTAGTCCATAATCATTGTCTTCATGTGGCTTTGCAGGGTGAAAATCCAAAGAAACCAGGGAACCCTCACAACGTTCGTCTTTACTCGATTGCATCTACTAGGTATGGAGATTCTTTCGATGGTAGAACGGCCAGCTTGTGTGTCCGCCGAGCTCTCTATTATGATCCTGAGACAGGAAAGGAGGATCCTTCTAAAAGCGGAGTGTGCAGCAACTTCCTTTGCAATGCAAAGCCTGGAGATAAAGTTAAAATCACAGGTATTGCTGACTATTTTTCCTGGTTTGTGCGTCTGGAGTGCCCTCTTTGAATTAAATGTCTAATGATCACTAAATGAAGGGTTGAATACAAATTCTTTTTCCAGTTAATCGGCCAAGAATTGGTAGTTGCAAGAAATTATCCTGATGCCTTGCAGTTTGTGCATATTTGTGTATACCTGAATAGGATAACAATCATAACTGCTTAGACTTTCAGCTTCGGTCTTTAATGAAGCCTGGGATGCTGGCCTTCCACCTGTTTGGCAATTTATATGTGCAGTTCTTCATCAATAACATGGAAGTGCTTAAAGAATGCTTCACTACTGTCTAAGGTCAAGAGCCAAAATTCACACAGAATTCCCTCTAAGAGTTGTGTTTTAACTGTTGATTGTATTGGGTCTTTCAGATTGACGAAGGGCTCCTTCAGATTGGTGCTAGAATCAATCTACCATTTCTGTTTGAGCTTGGATGGTATTCCAAAAAAAATAAAATTATTTTGGATACTTGTAGAATGATTCAATTAGACTTGTGACTGGTTTGTGAAAGTATTAGCAAATATGAGCTCAATTAAAAGTATTTCTTTAGTATGAGAGCTGTTGGTCTTGGACTCTAGTTTGCGAGAATGGGAGACCAAATGTGGCACCATCTGCCACCGAGTAACACTTGTGTGTGGAAATCCTCGATAATGCACTCTGGAAGACTGCAAGTATGAGACAGAGGACAGATATTGATGTTTTGCATTTTCAGAAGCTCAATATAGTTCATCACTCTCAAACTTTTCCCTTTACTTTCTTTTTACGTGAAGTATTGTACTAGTAATATACTATGGAAAGTATCTTGCTCAGACTTTTTGAAACAGCTTCAATTCCCTCCTCAAAGATAGTTTGAGATTTACTCAAATAGAGACTATACTTTTTGTTTGCCCAATTTGATAGTTAAAGACAGTTTGAACAAATTTGATGGTCCAAATTATGCCTACCTTGCATTTGTTAAGTTAATTTCCTGGGTTACTTTTGGTATATCTCATTTATAATGCCAGGCCTTCTAGGAGCTCAACCATCATGCATGTCTGATACTGAAAGAGAGCTTGAATATGATAATTGTATCTTTTGCAGGCCCTTCTGGGAAGATCATGCTTTTGCCTGAAGACAACCCAAACGCCACTCACATAATGATTGCGACCGGTACTGGCATCGCCCCATTCCGAGGCTACCTTCGGCGCATGTTCATGGAATCTGTCCCCACGTACAAGTTTGGGGGCCTTGCCTGGCTCTTCCTCGGTGTTGCCAACTCAGACAGCCTGCTCTATGACGACGAGTTCTCCCAGTACCTCCGAGATTATCCAGACAACTTCCGGTATGATACGGCACTCAGCAGGGAGCAGAAGAACAAGAAGGGGGGCAAGATGTACGTCCAGGACAAGATCGAGGAGTACAGTGATGAGATCTTCAAGCTCCTGGACGAAGGGGCTCATATTTACTTCTGTGGGCTGAAAGGAATGATGCCGGGTATCCAGGACACCCTGAAGAGAGTTGCGGTGGAGAGGGGCGAGAGCTGGGAAGAGAAGCTGTCGCAGCTTAAGAAGAACAAGCAGTGGCATGTCGAAGTCTACTAGAGCTGGAGTCTCTCCGCTCTCGCATGACGGATTAATTCAGCTGCGTTGGTTCTGTTGATTATTGATTAGTGGTGTCATCTACCATCTGTTACCCGATTGATTAGGATTTGACCAAGAACACCGAGTATTTAGAGACAGATCTGTATAATCGAATAATAAACCCAAATCATCATTGTTATTTTCATTATGGCCAAAAGTTAAAAAGGCCTTATTTGCCGTCTGGTAAGTTAATTCTCTCTTCTTCTTTTTCAAAGTTTCTAAAGTTCATGTCTACATGATGGTGCTGTGATTTTTTTTTTGGTGTGAACTAGGAGGAAGAAAATGATGGTTGAGTTATATTTTGGGTCATAAGATTTATCCAGCTTCGCTTGATTCATCGCCTAGAAAGGTTTTTCTTCTGAGGGAGCACTTCAGCACCGGTCGATGTCAAAGAGTGCACTCGTAAGATTGACCCGAAAGTTAGACTAGTCAAGATGTACGAAGCTGGTCCGAACAATATCCGACCACAAGAAACAGAACCTAATTTGAGCGGAAAGAGATTATTAGGCAAGGCTTTCTCTCGGCATTTGCCTTTGACAAACATTGTTAGTGTTAGGAAGTTTTTAACTGACACCATCATGGAGTTGTTCAAAATAGTAGTAAAAATAAAAGCAAGCAGAGCAAGACATGATGGATTCTTGGGACCGTGGAAGGATCTTTGAAGGAAGTTGGTAAAGATGCTCGGATGATGGCCGACTCCAAAACCCTCCTGGATGTATTTTTGAGCCTATTTAGCCTTTTATTTCTTAACCACGACACCAAGCGTACATTACATCCCTAAATTAAGTCTCTTCAGATAGGGATTGTTTGGGCTGAGATATGGGTTTCACATTGAAAGCTAAAGCGCGGAGAAGTGGGAGCAATGTTATCTTATCTCATTTTAAGATTTCTTGACTTGTAAACCCGGTGGAGGTAATGAATGATTATTTTGTTTCTTACACTATGAGACTTATCCATTGTTGAAACCGTGACCTAGCCCACATTTCGGTCCTTTAAAAGATCTCTTGGATTGGTCAATGTGTACTTATTGTGAATGATTTTCAAAACCTTCCACATTGATAGTGTGAGTTATATCGTGTGATTAGATTCATTTCCCACATTAACAGATGGGATAAAATAGTTTTTTCTTAAGAGAATGTGAGAAGCCCTTTCCAAATAGGGAGTTCTCTTTTGGCATATTCAACAAGCCCTTTCCACGAGTTAAGGTCATTTTGACAATGAACTCTCTCTTAGGGTGTACTTTCCAAGCCTGAATGCAATTTCATGATGTTGAATGATATTAATTATTTTCCAAATAATAATTTGCTGTGAAAGACTGGCTATATGGAAGAAGATAATTTTCCTATATTAGGATGCTCACTCATTACTCTCTGGGATTTTTCTCTTGAATTGCTCCCATCTTTCTTTGTGATTCTTAACTTTTCTAATTTTGGGTTTGGATTTTGGGCTGATAAGTTGATTTGGTAGTTTGTAGTGTTCTTATAGTTGGATAGTAGCCTGCTCTGTTAGGAAAATATGGCTTCAAATAGGGTAGAACAATGAAGACGGATCTTTAGAGTACTCAAGTCGGACTTTGAGGCGTGATATCACTTTCTTTAAGGATTTATTTGCCCCACAAAGTTGCTAATGGTCACCGGCAAATTTCCTCCAGGATACAACAAAGTCTCAATTGAGAATACTAGATAGCAATTCTAGTATTTCTCCAGGATCTCTATAGGAAACAATCGAAAGAATGGCTGCGTTTTTCTCTAAAGGAAGACTCGAAAATGATCACTCTAGTTCTTCCGAAAAGACAAGTATAAAAACAGTCTTAAACACATGCGACTCTTCGTGAAAATTGCACTACACGAACAAACGTGTCTTTTCGAAAATTGTTCGGATAAACAAATGCGTCCCTTCGAAAGAAGTCGAAAACCGAACGAACGCAACCCTTCGGGAAAAGTTGTCTTGAAAAGACACAAACAAAATTTCGGAATAATAATTTTTTTTTTTTTTTAAATAAAATTTCGAATTTTCATTTATATTTTATTTCCGAAAATTCTCAAAAAAACAAAAACAACCTTTTATTAAAATTAATAACATAACAAAAAAAAAAACAATAATAGAGGGATTAGTGCTAATTAAACCGCGGGCGCGCGGGCGTGCAAAGTGCTAAGTGCGCCAAATAATCGCGCCAAAATCGCGCAATTATTCGCGCACCCGACGCGGGTATGGTGGGGTCTAGCCCCACCCAATCATTCCTTTAACTACAGAAAGGAAATCCCACATTTTTAAATTGGTTTATTTCCTTCCACCCTTCCTATGCGGGACAAGGTAAAAAGGCACTTATTTTGTTTTAACAAACAAAAACTCCAACAATCCCCCACTTTGTTTGTAAAACAAAGATTTCAAAATTAAAATTTTAAAAAACCGTACAGCCAAAATTTCAGTGAGATTAATATACATACATAAAGGTCTCTTTCGAGTTAAACCTTTACTTAGTGCAAATATATCAAAGCTCTATCAAAGTGACAAGTAGCTCGGCTTTAAACTTGTACTTTTATGTAATAGAACCGGACATACCGCACATACACTAACCTCTTGTTTCAGCGAGAAGTTCTATATTACTCCGCACTATTATGGCCTTGTGCTTGATCCCGTTTCATGAGCTCTCTAGAAAGCAACCCTCACTTTCGTAAGAAGCGGCACCACTTCTAAGCTCATATAGGTGAAGTATCTACCATGTGTTTTGTTACTATCAACACACTACAAATTTGTATCATACTTCATTAAGAATTTAATTCAACCTACAAAACGTAACAGACGATACGACTTCTCATATCGGGGCTACGTCGGTATCAAACAATCACATTCAATAACTTGTTCTTACCCATTAAACCTTGTAACTAGTGATGTTCTAGAAAAGGTCGGGTTACCATTATTGGTGATTTCAATTAAAGGGTTTCAGCCCCATTTCTTGTGAGGTCATTATTACCATGTGTCTTGGTAAAGCCTTTGTCAAAGGATCGGCAAGATTATTACTTGACCTCACATAGACAATTGTTATGGTACCATCTTTAATCAATTGTCTCACATATTCATGTCTTAGACTAATATGTCTAGACTTACCATTATAGGTGCTACTATAGGCTCTTGCCAAAGTAGCACGACTATCACAATGGATAGAAATAGGAGGCATAGGACTAGGCCATAATTTGATATCTAACAACAAATTCCTAATCCATTCAGCCTCTTTCCCAGCTGCCGCCAAAGCAATAAATTCAGATTCCATTGTTGAGTGAGTTATACACGTCTGCCTGTTTCTTGCTCGCCCAAGATACAGCACCTCCAGCTAGTGTGAAGATCCATCCAGAAGTGGAACGCTCATCTCCCACACTTGTAATCCAACTAGCATCGGTGTATCCTTCTAATACAGCCGGATAATTATTATAGAACAATCCTAAATTTTTAGTTCTCTTAAGATAACCAAAAATTCTGGTAATAGCTCTCCAATGTTCTATACTTGGATTACTAGTATACCTACTCAACTTGCATACAGAATAAGCAATATCAGGTCTAGTGCAATGCATCGCATACATTAAAGACCCTATAGCACTTGCATATTCTAGTTGTGCCACCGCTCTACCAGTATTATAATTTAATTTAATACTGGAATCAAATGGAGTACTTATTTCCTTAAAACCAAGATGTTGAAATTTATTTAATAATTTTTCAACATAACTACATTGGCTTAAAGAATAACCCCCACTATGTTTCTTAACTTTAATACCTAAGATAGTATCTACTTCACCCAAATCCTTCATTTTAAACATGGAAGTTAGATATTTCTTAGTCTCAATAATTCCAGTCATATTCGTTCCAAAGATAAGCATATCATCAACATACAAGCACACTAAGACACCATAGTCTTTAGTGAATTTAGAGTATATACACCTATCAGCACTACTGTTGATGAAACCATTTGACAATATGACCGAATTAAACTTTTCATGCCACTGCTTAGGAGCTTGCTTAAGCCCATAAAGAGACTTAATCAATTTACATACTTTCTTTTCATTTCCAGGAAGAACGAAACCCTCCGGTTGTTCCATGTAAATCTCCTCATTTAAGTCTCCATTCAAGAAAGCAGTCTTAACATCCATTTGATGAACACAAAGATCATAAATGGAAGCTAGAGCAAAAAGAACTCGAATAGAAGTTATACGTGCTACAGGAGCATATGTATCAAAATAATCTATTCCTTCTTTTTGTCTATATCCCTTGGCTACAAGTCTAGCTTTAAAAGCTTGAATAGTACCATCAGAATGATATTTTCTTCTAAAAACCCATTTGCACCCAATAGGTTTTGATCCTTTTGGTAAATCTACTAATACCCAAGTATTATTGGACATAATTGAGTCCATTTCATCATTCACAGCTTCTTTCCAAAAAGAAGCATCTCTAGAAGACATAGCTTCATCAAAGTTTGTAGGATCATCTTCTAGATTTAGTACTAAGGGATATTTATTTATCACGTTATTATCTCCATCTCCTTCAACAAGAAAAACATGAGTAATAAAATCAGGGCCTAAGTCTTTTAGTTTCCTAGCTCTAGTACTTCTCCTTGGTTCAATAATGTCTTTAGAATCATTTGTTTCTTTCTCTTGAGAATCTCTTTGAGTTTCCATAGATTTTGAATTATTTTCAATAATTTCAGAACTTGTAAAACACTTATTCTCAAAGAATTCAACATCTCTCGATTCTACAATGACATTGGACTCTAAATCAAGAAGCCTATAAGCCTTACTATTTTCAGCATACCCAATGAAAACACTTTTGATAGCTCTAGGACCGAGCTTTGTTCTCTTAGGATCCGGTACTCGGTAGTATGCCAAACACCCCCACACTTTAAGATAAGACAAATTTGGTTTTCTACCTTTCCATATTTCATAAGGGGTTATGTCATTTTTCTTGGAAGGTATTCTATTATGAATATAACATGCAATAAGCAATGCTTCTCCCCAAAGATTAATTGGTAGCTTTGAATTTGAAAGCATACAATTATCCATTTTTTTTCCAAGAGATCGATTTTCCTTTCAGCAAAACCAATTTGTTGTAGAGTATATGGTGCTGAAACTTGATAAATAATACCAGGTTATTCACAAAATGAAGAGAATTCATTTAAGAAATATTCTCCACCTCTATCGATCGTAGAACTTTAATTTTCTTTTCTAATTGATTCTCTACTTCAGCCTTATATTTCTTAAACATGGTAAATGCTTCATCCTTCGATCTCATGAGATAAACATATAAGAACCTACTGCAATCATCCACAAAGGTAATAAAATACCTTTTACCCCCACGTGTTAGCATACCATTGAATTCACATATATCACTATGAACCAAATCCAATAAATTCGAATTTCTTTCAACACTAGGAAATGGTTTCTTAGTAAGTTTGGACTTAGCACATATTTCACATTTATCATATTCGCCATTGAAGTTTATCAAGTCTAACTTCTTCATATTCTTTAAATAACGAATATTTATATGTGCCAACCTGCTATGCCATAAAAAGGAAGACTCAACAATATAAGCAGAACTAGCAATATTATTATTGATACTCAGTTGATACATGCCATCATTGGCATAACCCTTTCCAACAAACAGCCCATTCTTCGACAGGATAACCTTGTCGGATTCAAACAAAACCCGAAACCCCCTCTTACAAAGTAAATCAATAGAAACTAGGTTCTTCCTAATTTCGGGTATAAATAACACATTAAGAAGAGTAATCTTCTTTCCAGAAGTAAAGTCTATCTCCACCGTGCCTTTTCCAGCAACCTTTGCAAGAGCATTATTCGCCATCGGGACCTCTTGAACGGTCGAGTCAACAATCTCCTCAAATTGCTTGAACAAGTACTTGTCCTTGCACACATGGACTGTTGCTCCAGAATCTAACCACCAACCGGATTGGACAAAGTGGCAGAATTGATTTCAGAAACCATAGCCATCGCATCATTAATTTCAGAAATTTTCATGTTCGAAAGCATGGTTGAAATCATGGCCACATAATTTTCTTCAACCAGATTTGCATCTGCCTTCACCGTCGGAATGTTCTTGTCCTTGGAAATGCTCTTGCGGTGAATGCAATCCTTGGCGTAGTGTCCCCGCTTGCCACGAGACAAAACAGCAACCCTTTTTCTTCTTTTGTGTTCTCTTAAATTTATGCCCTCCGCTTTTTACTTTGAAGTTCTGGCCGAGTTTCCGTTTTTATCCACAGCATTCACCTTGGAATTGTACAAAACAGAATTATCACGTAAACGTGACTCTTCCTCAATGCGAAGATGTTTCTGTATTTGTTCCAAAGTAAAGTCCTCCGACTTGTGAATCAGCCTTTTTCCATAGTCTTTCCAACTTGGAGGCAATTTCGCAATAATTGCTCCAACTTGAAAAGCTTCGGAATATCAATCTTGAGGGCACGAATTTTATTTACAAGTACTTGCAATTCATGGACTTGTTCCAGCAAGGGTTTAGTATCAATAAACTTGAAATCAAAGTACTTTGCGATTAGATATTTGTTGGTACCTTGCTCCTCCGCTTTGTACTTGAATTCCAGTGCATTCCAAATTTCTCGGCCGACTTCATTTCAGTGAATAAGTCGTACGGACGATCGGATAGTGTATTCAGAATGTGTCCTCGACAAAGTAATTCATCCTCCGCACGTTTCTTCTTTTCCTTATTAACCCTCTCAATGGCTTCCGCACTTGGCTGTCCTTCTTCGATAGTAGGCATTGGATCTTCTATAGGCGCCAAGTTAGGATCCAGTATGTAGGAAATCTTCAGAGCAGTGAGTAAGAACATCATCTTGTCCCTCCGGCGAGCAAAGTTGTTCCCATCGAACCGGTCCGGTTTGACCATATCTTGATTCATCACTTTGATTGTCTCCGACTCCATTGTTGCGAAATAAATCCTTAAAATTGTTAGGAAAATATGGCTTCAAATAGGGTAGAACAATGAAGACGGATCTTTAGAGTACTCAAGTCGGACTTTGAGGCGTGATATCACTTTCTTTAAGGATTTATTTGCCCCACAAAGTTGCTAATGGTCACCGGCAAATTTCCTCCAGGATACAACAAAGTCTCAATTGAGAATACTAGATAGCAATTCTAGTATTTCTCCAGGATCTCTATAGGAAACAATCGAAAGAATGGCTGCGTTTTTCTCTAAAGGAAGACTCGAAAATGATCACTCTAGTTCTTCCGAAAAAAGACAAGTATAAAAACAGTCTTAAACACATGCGACTCTTCGTGAAAATTGCACTACACGAACAAACGTGTCTTTTCGAAAATTGTTCGGATAAACAAATGCGTCCCTTCGAAAGAAGTCGAAAACCGAACGAACGCAACCCTTCGGGAAAAGTTGTCTTGAAAAGACACAAACAAAATTTCGGAATAATAATTTTTTTTTTTTTAAATAAAATTTCGAATTTTCATTTATATTTTATTTCCGAAAATTCTCAAAAAAAACAAAAACAACCTTTTATTAAAATTAATAACATAACAAAAAAAAAAAAACAATAATAGAGGGATTAGTGCTAATTAAACCGCGGGCGCGCAGGCGTGCAAAGTGCTAAGTGCGCCAAATAATCGCGCCAAAATCGCGCAATTATTCGCGCACCCGCACGCTGGTATGGTGGGGTCTAGCCCCACCCAATCATTCCTTTAACTACAGAAAGGAAATCCCACATTTTTAAATTGGTTTATTTCCTTCCACCCTTCCTATGCGGGACAAGGTAAAAAGGCACTTATTTTGTTTTAACAAACAAAAACTCCAACAATCCCCCACTTTGTTTGTAAAACAAAGATTTCAAAATTAAAATTTTAAAAAACCGTACAGCCAAAATTTCAGTGAGATTAATATACATACATAAAGGTCTCTTTCGAGTTAAACCTTTACTTAGTGCAAATATATCAAAGCTCTATCAAAGTGACAAGTAGCTCGGCTTTAAACTTGTACTTTTATGTAATAGAACCGGACATACCGCACATACACTAACCTCTTGTTTCAGCGAGAAGTTCTATATTACTCCGCACTATTATGGCCTTGTGCTTGATCCTGTTTCATGAGCTCTCTAGAAAGCAACCCTCACTTTCGTAAGAAGCGGCACCACTTCTAAGCTCATATAGGTGAAGTATCTACCATGTGTTTCTGTTACTATCAACACACTACAAATTTGTATCATACTTCATTAAGAATTTAATTCAACCTACAAAACGTAACAGACGATACCGACTTCTCATATCGGGGCTACGTCGGTATCAAACAATCACATTCAATAACTTGTTCTTACCCATTAAACCTTGTAACTAGTGATGTTCTAGAAAAGGTCGGGTTACCATTATTGGTGATTTCAATTAAAGGGTTTCAGCCCCATTTCTTGTGAGGTCATTATTACCATGTGTCTTGGTAAAGCCTTTGTCAAAGGATCGGCAAGATTATTACTTGACCTCACATAGACAATTGTTATGGTACCATCTTTAATCAATTGTCTCACATATTCATGTCTTAGACTAATATGTCTAGACTTACCATTATAGGTGCTACTATAGGCTCTTGCCAAAGTAGCCGACTATCACAATGGATAGAAATAGGAGGCATAGGACTAGGCCATAATTTGATATCTAACAACAAATTCCTAATCCATTCAGCCTCTTTCCCAGCTGCCGCCAAAGCAATAAATTCAGATTCCATTGTTGAGTGAGTTATACACGTCTGTTTCTTGCTCGCCCAAGATACAAAGCACCTCCGGCTAGTGTGAAGATCCATCCAGAAGTGGAACGCTCATCTCCCACACTTGTAATCCAACTAGCATCGGTGTATCCTTCTAATACAGCCGGATAATTATTATAGAACAATCCTAAATTTTTAGTTCTCTTAAGATAACCAAAAATTCTGGTAATAGCTCTCCAATGTTCTATACTTGGATTACTAGTATACCTACTCAACTTGCATACGAATAAGCAATATCAGGTCTAGTGCAATGCATCGCATACATTAAAGACCCTATAGCACTTGCATATTCTAGTTGTGCCACCGCTCTACCCAGTATTATAATTTAATTTAATACTGGAATCAAATGGAGTACTTATTTCCTTAAAACCAAGATGTTGAAATTTATTTAATAATTTTTCAACATAACTACATTGGCTTAAAGAATAACCCCCACTATGTTTCTTAACTTTAATACCTAAGATAGTATCTACTTCACCCAAATCCTTCATTTTAAACATGGAAGTTAGATATTTCTTAGTCTCAATAATTCCAGTCATATTCGTTCCAAAGATAAGCATATCATCAACATACAAGCACACTAAGACACCATAGTCTTTAGTGAATTTAGAGTATATACACCTATCAGCACTACTGTTGATGAAACCATTTGACAATATGACCGAATTAAACTTTTCATGCCACTGCTTAGGAGCTTGCTTAAGCCCATAAAGAGACTTAATCAATTTACATACTTTCTTTTCATTTCCAGGAAGAACGAAACCCTCCGGTTGTTCCATGTAAATCTCCTCATTTAAGTCTCCATTCAAGAAAGCAGTCTTAACATCCATTTGATGAACACAAAGATCATAAATGGAAGCTAGAGCAAAAAGAACTCGAATAGAAGTTATACGTGCTACAGGAGCATATGTATCAAAATAATCTATTCCTTCTTTTTGTCTATATCCCTTGGCTACAAGTCTAGCTTTAAAAGCTTGAATAGTACCATCAGAATGATATTTTCTTCTAAAAACCCATTTGCACCCAATAGGTTTTGATCCTTTTGGTAAATCTACTAATACCCAAGTATTATTGGACATAATTGAGTCCATTTCATCATTCACAGCTTCTTTCCAAAAAGAAGCATCTCTAGAAGACATAGCTTCATCAAAGTTTGTAGGATCATCTTCTAGATTTAGTACTAAGGGATATTTATTTATCACGTTATTATCTCCATCTCCTTCAACAAGAAAAACATGAGTAATAAAATCAGGGCCTAAGTCTTTTAGTTTCCTAGCTCTAGTACTTCTCCTTGGTTCAATAATGTCTTTAGAATCATTTGTTTCTTTCTCTTGAGAATCTCTTTGAGTTTCCATAGATTTTGAATTATTTTCAATAATTTCAGAACTTGTAAAACACTTATTCTCAAAGAATTCAACATCTCTCGATTCTACAATGACATTGGACTCTAAATCAAGAAGCCTATAAGCCTTACTATTTTCAGCATACCCAATGAAAACACTTTTGATAGCTCTAGGACCGAGCTTTGTTCTCTTAGGATCCGGTACTCGGTAGTATGCCAAACACCCCCACACTTTAAGATAAGACAAATTTGGTTTTCTACCTTTCCATATTTCATAAGGGGTTATGTCATTTTTCTTGGAAGGTATTCTATTATGAATATAGCATGCAGTAAGTAATGCTTCTCCCCAAAGATTAATTGGTAGCTTTGAATTTGAAAGCATACAATTAACCATTTCTCCAAGAGATCGATTTTTCCTTTCAGCCAAACCATTTTGTTGTGGAGTATATGGTGCTGAAACTTGATGAATAATACCATGTTCTTCACAAAATGAAGAGAATTCATTTAAGAAATATTCTCCACCTCTATCTGATCGTAGAACTTTAATTTTCTTTTCTAATTGATTCTCTACTTCAGCCTTATATTTCTTAAACATGGTAAATGCTTCATCCTTCGATCTCATGAGATAAACATATAAGAACCTACTGCAATCATCCACAAAGGTAATAAAATACCTTTTACCCCCACGTGTTAGCATACCATTGAATTCACATATATCACTATGAACCAAATCCAATAAATTCGAATTTCTTTCAACACTAGGAAATGGTTTCTTAGTAAGTTTGGACTTAGCACATATTTCACATTTATCATATTCGCCATTGAAGTTTATCAAGTCTAACTTCTTCATATTCTTTAAATAACGAATATTTATATGTGCCAACCTGCTATGCCATAAAAAGGAAGACTCAACAATATAAGCAGAACTAGCAATATTATTATTGATACTCAGTTGATACATGCCATCATTGGCATAACCCTTTCCAACAAACAGCCCATTCTTCGACAGGATAACCTTGTCGGATTCAAACAAAACCCGAAACCCCCTCTTACAAAGTAAATCAATAGAAACTAGGTTCTTCCTAATTTCGGGTATAAATAACACATTAAGAAGAGTAATCTTCTTTCCGAAGTAAAGTCTATCTCCACCGTGCCTTTTCCAGCAACCTTTGCAAGAGCATTATTCGCCATCGGGACCTCTTGAACAGTCGAGTCAACAATCTCCTCAAATTGCTTGAACAAGTACTTGTCCTTGCACACATGGACTGTTGCTCGAGAATCTAACCACCAACCGGATTGGACAGTGGCAGAATTGATTTCAGAAACCATAGCCATCGCATCATTAATTTCAGAAATTTTCATGTTCGAAAGCATGGTTGAAATCATGGCCACATAATTTTCTTCAACCAGATTTGCATCTGCCTTCACCGTCGGAATGTTCTTGTCCTTGGAAATGCTCTTGCGGTGAATGCAATCCTTGGCGTAGTGTCCCTGCTTGCCACAGACAAAACAGCAACCCTTTTTCTTCTTTTGTGTTCTCTTAAATTTATGCCCTCCGCTTTTTACTTTGAAGTTCTGGCCGAGTTTCCGTTTTTTATCCACAGCATTCACCTTGGAATTGTACAAAACAGAATTATCACGTAAACGTGACTCTTCCTCAATGCGAAGATGTTTCTGTATTTGTTCCAAAGTAAAGTCCTCCGACTTGTGAATCAGCCTTTTTCCATAGTCTTTCCAACTTGGAGGCAATTTCGCAATAATTGCTCCAACTTGAAAAAGCTTCGGAATATCAATCTTGAGGGCACGAATTTTATTTACAAGTACTTGCAATTCATGGACTTGTTCCAGCAAGGGTTTAGTATCAATAAACTTGAAATCAAAGTACTTTGCGATTAGATATTTGTTGGTACCTTGCTCCTCCGCTTTGTACTTGAATTCCAGTGCATTCCAAATTTCTCTGGCCGACTTCATTTCAGTGAATAAAGTCGTACGGACGATCGGATAGTGTATTCAGAATGTGTCCTCGACAAAGTAATTCATCCTCCGCACGTTTCTTCTTTTCCTTATTAACCCTCTCAATGGCTTCCGCACTTGGCTGTCCTTCTTCGATAGTAGGCATTGGATCTTCTATAGGCGCCAAGTTAGGATCCGGTATGTAGGAAATCTTCGAGAGCAGTGAGTAAGAACATCATCTTGTCCCTCCGGCGAGCAAAGTTGTTCCCATCGAACCGGTCCGGTTTGACCATATCTTGATTCATCACTTTGATTGTCTCCGACTCCATTGTTGCGAAATAAATCCTTAAAATTGTTAGGAAAATATGGCTTCAAATAGGGTAGAACAATGAAGACGGATCTTTAGAGTACTCAAGTCGGACTTTGAGGCGTGATATCACTTTCTTTAAGGATTTATTTGCCCCACAAAGTTGCTAATGGTCACCGGCAAATTTCCTCCAGGATACAACAAAGTCTCAATTGAGAATACTAGATAGCAATTCTAGTATTTCTCCAGGATCTCTATAGGAAACAATCGAAAGAATGGCTGCGTTTTTCTCTAAAGGAAGACTCGAAAATGATCACTCTAGTTCTTCCGAAAAAAGACAAGTATAAAAACAGTCTTAAACACATGCGACTCTTCGTGAAAATTGCACTACACGAACAAACGTGTCTTTTCGAAAATTGTTCGGATAAACAAATGCGTCCCTTC
Organism: Eucalyptus tenuipes; assembly: GCA_014182365.1. NCBI lineage: Eukaryota > Viridiplantae > Streptophyta > Magnoliopsida > Myrtales > Myrtaceae > Eucalyptus > Eucalyptus tenuipes. Next base: position 390,828 of record CM024540.1, on the reverse strand, counting down.
GAAAGAAGTCGAAAACCGAACGAACGCAACCCTTCGGGAAAAGTTGTCTTGAAAAGACACAAACAAAATTTCGGAATAATAATTTTTTTTTTTTAAATAAAATTTCGAATTTTCATTTATATTTTATTTCCGAAAATTCTCAAAAAAAACAAAAACAACCTTTTATTAAAATTAATAACATAACAAAAAAAAAAACAATAATAGAGGGATTAGTGCTAATTAAACCGCGGGCGCGCAGGCGTGCAAAGTGCTAAGTGCGCCAAATAATCGCGCCAAAATCGCGCAATTATTCGCGCACCCGCACGCGGGTATGGTGGGGTCTAGCCCCACCCAATCATTCCTTTAACTACAGAAAGGAAATCCCACATTTTTAAATTGGTTTATTTCCTTCCACCCTTCCTATGCGGGACAAGGTAAAAAGGCACTTATTTTGTTTTAACAAACAAAAACTCCAACAATCCCCCACTTTGTTTGTAAAACAAAGATTTCAAAATTAAAATTTTAAAAAACCGTACAGCCAAAATTTCAGTGAGATTAATATACATACATAAAGGTCTCTTTCGAGTTAAACCTTTACTTAGTGCAAATATATCAAAGCTCTATCAAAGTGACAAGTAGCTCGGCTTTAAACTTGTACTTTTATGTAATAGAACCGGACATACCGCACATACACTAACCTCTTGTTTCAGCGAGAAGTTCTATATTACTCCGCACTATTATGGCCTTGTGCTTGATCCTGTTTCATGAGCTCTCTAGAAAGCAACCCTCACTTTCGTAAGAAGCGGCACCACTTCTAAGCTCATATAGGTGAAGTATCTACCATGTGTTTCGTTACTATCAACACACTACAAATTTGTATCATACTTCATTAAGAATTTAATTCAACCTACAAAACGTAAAGACGATACCGACTTCTCATATCGGGGCTACGTCGGTATCAAACAATCACATTCAATAACTTGTTCTTACCCATTAAACCTTGTAACTAGTGATGTTCTAGAAAAGGTCGGGTTACCATTATTGGTGATTTCAATTAAAGGGTTTCAGCCCCATTTCTTGTGAGGTCATTATTACCATGTGTCTTGGTAAAGCCTTTGTCAAAGGATCGGCAAGATTATTACTTGACCTCACATAGACAATTGTTATGGTACCATCTTTAATCAATTGTCTCACATATTCATGTCTTAGACTAATATGTCTAGACTTACCATTATAGGTGCTACTATAGGCTCTTGCCAAAGTAGCCGACTATCACAATGGATAGAAATAGGAGGCATAGGACTAGGCCATAATTTGATATCTAACAACAAATTCCTAATCCATTCAGCCTCTTTCCCAGCTGCCGCCAAAGCAATAAATTCAGATTCCATTGTTGAGTGAGTTATACACGTCTGTTTCTTGCTCGCCCAAGATACAGCACCTCCGGCTAGTGTGAAGATCCATCCAGAAGTGGAACGCTCATCTCCCACACTTGTAATCCAACTAGCATCGGTGTATCCTTCTAATACAGCCGGATAATTATTATAGAACAATCCTAAATTTTTAGTTCTCTTAAGATAACCAAAAATTCTGGTAATAGCTCTCCAATGTTCTATACTTGGATTACTAGTATACCTACTCAACTTGCATACAGAATAAGCAATATCGGGTCTAGTACAATGCATCGCATACATTAAAGACCCTATAGCACTTGCATATTCTAGTTGTGCCACCGCTCTACCAGTATTATAATTTAATTTAATACTGGAATCAAATGGAGTACTTATTTCCTTAAAACCAAGATGTTGAAATTTATTTAATAATTTTTCAACATAACTACATTGGCTTAAAGAATAACCCCCACTATGTTTCTTAACTTTAATACCTAAGATAGTATCTACTTCACCCAAATCCTTCATTTTAAACATGGAAGTTAGATATTTCTTAGTCTCAATAATTCCAGTCATATTCGTTCCAAAGATAAGCATATCATCAACATACAAGCACACTAAGACACCATAGTCTTTAGTGAATTTAGAGTATATACACCTATCAGCACTACGTTGATGAAACCATTTGACAATATGACCGAATTAAACTTTTCATGCCACTGCTTAGGAGCTTGCTTAAGCCCATAAAGAGACTTAATCAATTTACATACTTTCTTTTCATTTCCAGGAAGAACGAAACCCTCCGGTTGTTCCATGTAAATCTCCTCATTTAAGTCTCCATTCAAGAAAGCAGTCTTAACATCCATTTGATGAACACAAAGATCATAAATGGAAGCTAGAGCAAAAAGAACTCGAATAGAAGTTATACGTGCTACAGGAGCATATGTATCAAAATAATCTATTCCTTCTTTTTGTCTATATCCCTTGGCTACAAGTCTAGCTTTAAAAGCTTGAATAGTACCATCGAATGATATTTTCTTCTAAAAACCCATTTGCACCCAATAGGTTTTGATCCTTTTGGTAAATCTACTAATACCCAAGTATTATTGGACATAATTGAGTCCATTTCATCATTCACAGCTTCTTTCCAAAAGAAGCATCTCTAGAAGACATAGCTTCATCAAAGTTTGTAGGATCATCTTCTAGATTTAGTACTAAGGGATATTTATTTATCACGTTATTATCTCCATCTCCTTCAACAAGAAAAACATGAGTAATAAAATCAGGGCCTAAGTCTTTTAGTTTCCTAGCTCTAGTACTTCTCCTTGGTTCAATAATGTCTTTAGAATCATTTGTTTCTTTCTCTTGAGAATCTCTTTGAGTTTCCATAGATTTTGAATTATTTTCAATAATTTCAGAACTTGTAAAACACTTATTCTCAAAGAATTCAACATCTCTCGATTCTACAATGACATTGGACTCTAAATCAAGAAGCCTATAAGCCTTACTATTTTCAGCATACCCAATGAAAACACTTTTGATAGCTCTAGGACCGAGCTTTGTTCTCTTAGGATCCGGTACTCGGTAGTATGCCAAACACCCCCACACTTTAAGATAAGACAAATTTGGTTTTCTACCTTTCCATATTTCATAAGGGGTTATGTCATTTTTCTTGGAAGGTATTCTATTATGAATATAGCATGCAGTAAGTAATGCTTCTCCCCAAAGATTAATTGGTAGCTTTGAATTTGAAAGCATACAATTAACCATTTCTCCAAGAGATCGATTTTTCCTTTCAGCCAAACCATTTTGTTGTGGAGTATATGGTGCTGAAACTTGATGAATAATACCATGTTCTTCACAAAATGAAGAGAATTCATTTAAGAAATATTCTCCACCTCTATCTGATCGTAGAACTTTAATTTTCTTTTCTAATTGATTCTCTACTTCAGCCTTATATTTCTTAAACATGGTAAATGCTTCATCCTTCGATCTCATGAGATAAACATATAAGAACCTACTGCAATCATCCACAAAGGTAATAAAATACCTTTTACCCCCACGTGTTAGCATACCATTGAATTCACATATATCACTATGAACCAAATCCAATAAATTCGAATTTCTTTCAACACTAGGAAATGGTTTCTTAGTAAGTTTGGACTTAGCACATATTTCACATTTATCATATTCGCCATTGAAGTTTATCAAGTCTAACTTCTTCATATTCTTTAAATAACGAATATTTATATGTGCCAACCTGCTATGCCATAAAAAGGAAGACTCAACAATATAAGCAGAACTAGCAATATTATTATTGATACTCAGTTGATACATGCCATCATTGGCATAACCCTTTCCAACAAACAGCCCATTCTTCGACAGGATAACCTTGTCGGATTCAAACAAAACCCGAAACCCCCTCTTACAAAGTAAATCAATAGAAACTAGGTTCTTCCTAATTTCGGGTATAAATAACACATTAAGAAGAGTAATCTTCTTTCCAGAAGTAAAGTCTATCTCCACCGTGCCTTTTCCAGCAACCTTTGCAAGAGCATTATTCGCCATCAGGACCTCTTGAACAGTCGAGTCAACAATCTCCTCAAATTGCTTGAACAAGTACTTGTCCTTGCACACATGGACTGTTGCTCCAGAATCTAACCACCAACCGGATTGGACAGTGGCAGAATTGATTTCAGAAACCATAGCCATCGCATCATTAATTTCAGAAATTTTCATGTTCGAAAGCATGGTTGAAATCATGGCCACATAATTTTCTTCAACCAGATTTGCATCTGCCTTCACCGTCGGAATGTTCTTGTCCTTGGAAATGCTCTTGCGGTGAATGCAATCCTTGGCGTAGTGTCCCTGCTTGCCACAGACAAAACAGCAACCCTTTTTCTTCTTTTGTGTTCTCTTAAATTTATGCCCTCCGCTTTTTACTTTGAAGTTCTGGCCGAGTTTCCGTTTTTATCCACAGCATTCACCTTGGAATTGTACAAAACAGAATTATCACGTAAACGTGACTCTTCCTCAATGCGAAGATGTTTCTGTATTTGTTCCAAAGTAAAGTCCTCCGACTTGTGAATCAGCCTTTTTCCATAGTCTTTCCAACTTGGAGGCAATTTCGCAATAATTGCTCCAACTTGAAAAGCTTCGGAATATCAATCTTGAGGGCACGAATTTTATTTACAAGTACTTGCAATTCATGGACTTGTTCCAGCAAGGGTTTAGTATCAATAAACTTGAAATCAAAGTACTTTGCGATTAGATATTTGTTGGTACCTTGCTCCTCCGCTTTGTACTTGAATTCCAAGTGCATTCCAAATTTCTCGGCCGACTTCATTTCAGTGAATAAGTCGTACGGACGATCGGATAGTGTATTCAGAATGTGTCCTCGACAAAGTAATTCATCCTCCGCACGTTTCTTCTTTTCCTTATTAACCCTCTCAATGGCTTCCGCACTTGGCTGTCCTTCTTCGATAGTAGGCATTGGATCTTCTATAGGCGCCAAGTTAGGATCCAGTATGTAGGAAATCTTCAGAGCAGTGAGTAAGAACATCATCTTGTCCCTCCAGCGAGCAAAGTTGTTCCCATCGAACCGGTCCAGTTTGACCATATCTTGATTCATCACTTTGATTGTCTCCGACTCCATTGTTGCGAAATAAATCCTTAAAATTGTTAGGAAAATATGGCTTCAAATAGGGTAGAACAATGAAGACGGATCTTTAGAGTACTCAAGTCGGACTTTGAGGCGTGATATCACTTTCTTTAAGGATTTATTTGCCCCACAAAGTTGCTAATGGTCACCGGCAAATTTCCTCCAGGATACAACAAAGTCTCAATTGAGAATACTAGATAGCAATTCTAGTATTTCTCCAGGATCTCTATAGGAAACAATCGAAAGAATGGCTGCGTTTTTCTCTAAAGGAAGACTCGAAAATGATCACTCTAGTTCTTCCGAAAAAAGACAAGTATAAAAACAGTCTTAAACACATGCGACTCTTCGTGAAAATTGCACTACACGAACAAACGTGTCTTTTCGAAAATTGTTCGGATAAACAAATGCGTCCCTTCGAAAGAAGTCGAAAACCGAACGAACGCAACCCTTCGGGAAAAGTTGTCTTGAAAAGACACAAACAAAATTTCGGAATAATAATTTTTTTTTTTAAATAAAATTTCGAATTTTCATTTATATTTTATTTCCGAAAATTCTCAAAAAAAACAAAAACAACCTTTTATTAAAATTAATAACATAAAAAAAAAAAAAACAATAATAGAGGGATTAGTGCTAATTAAACCGCGGGCGCGCAGGCGTGCAAAGTGCTAAGTGCGCCAAATAATCGCGCCAAAATCGCGCAATTATTCGCGCACCAAGCGGGTATGGTGGGGTCTAGCCCCACCCAATCATTCCTTTAACTACAGAAAGGAAATCCCACATTTTTAAATTGGTTTATTTCCTTCCACCCTTCCTATGCGGGACAAGGTAAAAAGGCACTTATTTTGTTTTAACAAACAAAAACTCCAACAATCCCCCACTTTGTTTGTAAAACAAAGATTTCAAAATTAAAATTTTAAAAAACCGTACAGCCAAAATTTCAGTGAGATTAATATACATACATAAAGGTCTCTTTCGAGTTAAACCTTTACTTAGTGCAAATATATCAAAGCTCTATCAAAGTGACAAGTAGCTCGGCTTTAAACTTGTACTTTTATGTAATAGAACCGGACATACCGCACATACACTAACCTCTTGTTTCAGCGAGAAGTTCTATATTACTCCGCACTATTATGGCCTTGTGCTTGATCCTGTTTCATGAGCTCTCTAGAAAGCAACCCTCACTTTCGTAAGAAGCGGCACCACTTCTAAGCTCATATAGGTGAAGTATCTACCATGTGTTTTCGTTACTATCAACACACTACAAATTTGTATCATACTTCATTAAGAATTTAATTCAACCTACAAAAACGTAACAGACGATACCGACTTCTCATATCGGGGCTACGTCGGTATCAAACAATCACATTCAATAACTTGTTCTTACCCATTAAACCTTGTAACTAGTGATGTTCTAGAAAAGGTCGGGTTACCATTATTGGTGATTTCAATTAAAGGGTTTCAGCCCCATTTCTTGTGAGGTCATTATTACCATGTGTCTTGGTAAAGCCTTTGTCAAAGGATCGGCAAGATTATTACTTGACCTCACATAGACAATTGTTATGGTACCATCTTTAATCAATTGTCTCACATATTCATGTCTTAGACTAATATGTCTAGACTTACCATTATAGGTGCTACTATAGGCTCTTGCCAAAGTAGCGACTATCACAATGGATAGAAATAGGAGGCATAGGACTAGGCCATAATTTGATATCTAACAACAAATTCCTAATCCATTCAGCCTCTTTCCCAGCTGCCGCCAAAGCAATAAATTCAGATTCCATTGTTGAGTGAGTTATACACGTCTGTTTCTTGCTCGCCCAAGATACAGCACCTCCGGCTAGTGTGAAGATCCATCCAGAAGTGGAACGCTCATCTCCCACACTTGTAATCCAACTAGCATCGGTGTATCCTTCTAATACAGCCGGATAATTATTATAGAACAATCCTAAATTTTTAGTTCTCTTAAGATAACCAAAAATTCTGGTAATAGCTCTCCAATGTTCTATACTTGGATTACTAGTATACCTACTCAACTTGCATACAGAATAAGCAATATCGGGTCTAGTACAATGCATCGCATACATTAAAGACCCTATAGCACTTGCATATTCTAGTTGTGCCACCGCTCTACCCAGTATTATAATTTAATTTAATACTTGGAATCAAATGGAGTACTTATTTCCTTAAAACCAAGATGTTGAAATTTATTTAATAATTTTTCAACATAACTACATTGGCTTAAAGAATAACCCCCACTATGTTTCTTAACTTTAATACCTAAGATAGTATCTACTTCACCCAAATCCTTCATTTTAAACATGGAAGTTAGATATTTCTTAGTCTCAATAATTCCAGTCATATTCGTTCCAAAGATAAGCATATCATCAACATACAAGCACACTAAGACACCATAGTCTTTAGTGAATTTAGAGTATATACACCTATCAGCACTACTGTTGATGAAACCATTTGACAATATGACCGAATTAAACTTTTCATGCCACTGCTTAGGAGCTTGCTTAAGCCCATAAAGAGACTTAATCAATTTACATACTTTCTTTTCATTTCCAGGAAGAACGAAACCCTCCGGTTGTTCCATGTAAATCTCCTCATTTAAGTCTCCATTCAAGAAAGCAGTCTTAACATCCATTTGATGAACACAAAGATCATAAATGGAAGCTAGAGCAAAAAGAACTCGAATAGAAGTTATACGTGCTACAGGAGCATATGTATCAAAATAATCTATTCCTTCTTTTTGTCTATATCCCTTGGCTACAAGTCTAGCTTTAAAAGCTTGAATAGTACCATCAGAATGATATTTTCTTCTAAAAACCCATTTGCACCCAATAGGTTTTGATCCTTTTGGTAAATCTACTAATACCCAAGTATTATTGGACATAATTGAGTCCATTTCATCATTCACAGCTTCTTTCCAAAAGAAGCATCTCTAGAAGACATAGCTTCATCAAAGTTTGTAGGATCATCTTCTAGATTTAGTACTAAGGGATATTTATTTATCACGTTATTATCTCCATCTCCTTCAACAAGAAAAACATGAGTAATAAAATCAGGGCCTAAGTCTTTTAGTTTCCTAGCTCTAGTACTTCTCCTTGGTTCAATAATGTCTTTAGAATCATTTGTTTCTTTCTCTTGAGAATCTCTTTGAGTTTCCATAGATTTTGAATTATTTTCAATAATTTCAGAACTTGTAAAACACTTATTCTCAAAGAATTCAACATCTCTCGATTCTACAATGACATTGGACTCTAAATCAAGAAGCCTATAAGCCTTACTATTTTCAGCATACCCAATGAAAACACTTTTGATAGCTCTAGGACCGAGCTTTGTTCTCTTAGGATCCGGTACTCGGTAGTATGCCAAACACCCCCACACTTTAAGATAAGACAAATTTGGTTTTCTACCTTTCCATATTTCATAAGGGGTTATGTCATTTTTCTTGGAAGGTATTCTATTATGAATATAGCATGCAGTAAGTAATGCTTCTCCCCAAAGATTAATTGGTAGCTTTGAATTTGAAAGCATACAATTAACCATTTCTCCAAGAGATCGATTTTTCCTTTCAGCCAAACCATTTTGTTGTGGAGTATATGGTGCTGAAACTTGATGAATAATACCATGTTCTTCACAAAATGAAGAGAATTCATTTAAGAAATATTCTCCACCTCTATCGATCGTAGAACTTTAATTTTCTTTTCTAATTGATTCTCTACTTCAGCCTTATATTTCTTAAACATGGTAAATGCTTCATCCTTCGATCTCATGAGATAAACATATAAGAACCTACTGCAATCATCCACAAAGGTAATAAAATACCTTTTACCCCCACGTGTTAGCATACCATTGAATTCACATATATCACTATGAACCAAATCCAATAAATTCGAATTTCTTTCAACACTAGGAAATGGTTTCTTAGTAAGTTTGGACTTAGCACATATTTCACATTTATCATATTCGCCATTGAAGTTTATCAAGTCTAACTTCTTCATATTCTTTAAATAACGAATATTTATATGTGCCAACCTGCTATGCCATAAAAAGGAAGACTCAACAATATAAGCGAGAACTAGCAATATTATTATTGATACTCAGTTGATACATGCCATCATTGGCATAACCCTTTCCAACAAACAGCCCATTCTTCGACAGGATAACCTTGTCGGATTCAAACAAAACCCGAAACCCCCTCTTACAAAGTAAATCAATAGAAACTAGGTTCTTCCTAATTTCGGGTATAAATAACACATTAAGAAGAGTAATCTTCTTTCCAGAAGTAAAGTCTATCTCCACCGTGCCTTTTCCAGCAACCTTTGCAAGAGCATTATTCGCCATCAGGACCTCTTGAACAGTCGAGTCAACAATCTCCTCAAATTGCTTGAACAAGTACTTGTCCTTGCACACATGGACTGTTGCTCCAGAATCTAACCACCAACCGGATTGGACAGTGGCAGAATTGATTTCAGAAACCATAGCCATCGCATCATTAATTTCAGAAATTTTCATGTTCGAAAGCATGGTTGAAATCATGGCCACATAATTTTCTTCAACCAGATTTGCATCTGCCTTCACCGTCGGAATGTTCTTGTCCTTGGAAATGCTCTTGCGGTGAATGCAATCCTTGGCGTAGTGTCCCCGCTTGCCACGAGACAAAACAGCAACCCTTTTTCTTCTTTTGTGTTCTCTTAAATTTATGCCCTCCGCTTTTTACTTTGAAGTTCTGGCCGAGTTTCCGTTTTTATCCACAGCATTCACCTTGGAATTGTACAAAACAGAATTATCACGTAAACGTGACTCTTCCTCAATGCGAAGATGTTTCTGTATTTGTTCCAAAGTAAAGTCCTCCGACTTGTGAATCAGCCTTTTTCCATAGTCTTTCCAACTTGGAGGCAATTTCGCAATAATTGCTCCAACTTGAAAAGCTTCGGAATATCAATCTTGAGGGCACGAATTTTATTTACAAGTACTTGCAATTCATGGACTTGTTCCAGCAAGGGTTTAGTATCAATAAACTTGAAATCAAAGTACTTTGCGATTAGATATTTGTTGGTACCTTGCTCCTCCGCTTTGTACTTGAATTCCGGTGCATTCCAAATTTCTCGGCCGACTTCATTTCAGTGAATAAGTCGTACGGACGATCGGATAGTGTATTCAGAATGTGTCCTCGACAAAGTAATTCATCCTCCGCACGTTTCTTCTTTTCCTTATTAACCCTCTCAATGGCTTCCGCACTTGGCTGTCCTTCTTCGATAGTAGGCATTGGATCTTCTATAGGCGCCAAGTTAGGATCCGGTATGTAGGAAATCTTCGGAGCGGTGAGTAAGAACATCATCTTGTCCCTCCGGCGAGCAAAGTTGTTCCCATCGAACCGGTCCAGTTTGACCATATCTTGATTCATCACTTTGATTGTCTCCGACTCCATTGTTGCGAAATAAATCCTTAAAATTGTTAGGAAAATATGGCTTCAAATAGGGTAGAACAATGAAGACGGATCTTTAGAGTACTCAAGTCGGACTTTGAGGCGTGATATCACTTTCTTTAAGGATTTATTTGCCCCACAAAGTTGCTAATGGTCACCGGCAAATTTCCTCCAGGATACAACAAAGTCTCAATTGAGAATACTAGATAGCAATTCTAGTATTTCTCCAGGATCTCTATAGGAAACAATCGAAAGAATGGCTGCGTTTTCTCTAAAGGAAGACTCGAAAATGATCACTCTAGTTCTTCCGAAAAAAGACAAGTATAAAAACAGTCTTAAACACATGCGACTCTTCGTGAAAATTGCACTACACGAACAAACGTGTCTTTTCGAAAATTGTTCGGATAAACAAATGCGTCCCTTCGAAAGAAGTCGAAAACCGAACGAACGCAACCCTTCGGGAAAAGTTGTCTTGAAAAGACACAAACAAAATTTCGGAATAATAATTTTTTTTTTAAATAAAATTTCGAATTTTCATTTATATTTTATTTCCGAAAATTCTCAAAAAAAACAAAAACAACCTTTTATTAAAATTAATAACATAACAAAAAAAAAACAATAATAGAGGGATTAGTGCTAATTAAACCGCGGGCGCGCAGGCGTGCAAAGTGCTAAGTGCGCCAAATAATCGCGCCAAAATCGCGCAATTATTCGCGCACCCGCACGCGGGTATGGTGGGGTCTAGCCCCACCCAATCATTCCTTTAACTACAGAAAGGAAATCCCACATTTTTAAATTGGTTTATTTCCTTCCACCCTTCCTATGCGGGACAAGGTAAAAAGGCACTTATTTTGTTTTAACAAACAAAAACTCCAACAATCCCCCACTTTGTTTGTAAAACAAAGATTTCAAAATTAAAATTTTAAAAAACCGTACAGCCAAAATTTCAGTGAGATTAATATACATACATAAAGGTCTCTTTCGAGTTAAACCTTTACTTAGTGCAAATATATCAAAGCTCTATCAAAGTGACAAGTAGCTCGGCTTTAAACTTGTACTTTTATGTAATAGAACCGGACATACCGCACATACACTAACCTCTTGTTTCAGCGAGAAGTTCTATATTACTCCGCACTATTATGGCCTTGTGCTTGATCTGTTTCATGAGCTCTCTAGAAAGCAACCCTCACTTTCGTAAGAAGCGGCACCACTTCTAAGCTCATATAGGTGAAGTATCTACCATGTGTTTCTGTTACTATCAACACACTACAAATTTGTATCATACTTCATTAAGAATTTAATTCAACCTACAAAACGTAACGAGACGATACCGACTTCTCATATCAGGGCTACGTCAGTATCAAACAATCACATTCAATAACTTGTTCTTACCCATTAAACCTTGTAACTAGTGATGTTCTAGAAAAAGGTCGGGTTACCATTATTGGTGATTTCAATTAAAGGGTTTCAGCCCCATTTCTTGTGAGGTCATTATTACCATGTGTCTTGGTAAAGCCTTTGTCAAAGGATCGGCAAGATTATTACTTGACCTCACATAGACAATTGTTATGGTACCATCTTTAATCAATTGTCTCACATATTCATGTCTTAGACTAATATGTCTAGACTTACCATTATAGGTGCTACTATAGGCTCTTGCCAAAGTAGCGACTATCACAATGGATAGAAATAGGAGGCATAGGACTAGGCCATAATTTGATATCTAACAACAAATTCCTAATCCATTCAGCCTCTTTCCCAGCTGCCGCCAAAGCAATAAATTCAGATTCCATTGTTGAGTGAGTTATACACGTCTGTTTCTTGCTCGCCCAAGATACAGCACCTCCAGCTAGTGTGAAGATCCATCCAGAAGTGGAACGCTCATCTCCCACACTTGTAATCCAACTAGCATCGGTGTATCCTTCTAATACAGCCGGATAATTATTATAGAACAATCCTAAATTTTTAGTTCTCTTAAGATAACCAAAAATTCTGGTAATAGCTCTCCAATGTTCTATACTTGGATTACTAGTATACCTACTCAACTTGCATACAGAATAAGCAATATCAGGTCTAGTGCAATGCATCGCATACATTAAAGACCCTATAGCACTTGCATATTCTAGTTGTGCCACCGCTCTACCAGTATTATAATTTAATTTAATACTGGAATCAAATGGAGTACTTATTTCCTTAAAACCAAGATGTTGAAATTTATTTAATAATTTTTCAACATAACTACATTGGCTTAAAGAATAACCCCACTATGTTTCTTAACTTTAATACCTAAGATAGTATCTACTTCACCCAAATCCTTCATTTTAAACATGGAAGTTAGATATTTCTTAGTCTCAATAATTCCAGTCATATTCGTTCCAAAGATAAGCATATCATCAACATACAAGCACACTAAGACACCATAGTCTTTAGTGAATTTAGAGTATATACACCTATCAGCACTACTGTTGATGAAACCATTTGACAATATGACCGAATTAAACTTTTCATGCCACTTTGCTTAGGAGCTTGCTTAAGCCCATAAAGAGACTTAATCAATTTACATACTTTCTTTTCATTTCCAGGAAGAACGAAACCCTCCGGTTGTTCCATGTAAATCTCCTCATTTAAGTCTCCATTCAAGAAAGCAGTCTTAACATCCATTTGATGAACACAAAGATCATAAATGGAAGCTAGAGCAAAAAGAACTCGAATAGAAGTTATACGTGCTACAGGAGCATATGTATCAAAATAATCTATTCCTTCTTTTTGTCTATATCCCTTGGCTACAAGTCTAGCTTTAAAAGCTTGAATAGTACCATCAGAATGATATTTTCTTCTAAAAACCCATTTGCACCCAATAGGTTTTGATCCTTTTGGTAAATCTACTAATACCCAAGTATTATTGGACATAATTGAGTCCATTTCATCATTCACAGCTTCTTTCCAAAAAGAAGCATCTCTAGAAGACATAGCTTCATCAAAGTTTGTAGGATCATCTTCTAGATTTAGTACTAAGGGATATTTATTTATCACGTTATTATCTCCATCTCCTTCAACAAGAAAAACATGAGTAATAAAATCAGGGCCTAAGTCTTTTAGTTTCCTAGCTCTAGTACTTCTCCTTGGTTCAATAATGTCTTTAGAATCATTTGTTTCTTTCTCTTGAGAATCTCTTTGAGTTTCCATAGATTTTGAATTATTTTCAATAATTTCAGAACTTGTAAAACACTTATTCTCAAAGAATTCAACATCTCTCGATTCTACAATGACATTGGACTCTAAATCAAGAAGCCTATAAGCCTTACTATTTTCAGCATACCCAATGAAAACACTTTTGATAGCTCTAGGACCGAGCTTTGTTCTCTTAGGATCCGGTACTCGGTAGTATGCCAAACACCCCCACACTTTAAGATAAGACAAATTTGGTTTTCTACCTTTCCATATTTCATAAGGGGTTATGTCATTTTTCTTGGAAGGTATTCTATTATGAATATAGCATGCAGTAAGTAATGCTTCTCCCCAAAGATTAATTGGTAGCTTTGAATTTGAAAGCATACAATTAACCATTTCTCCAAGAGATCGATTTTTCCTTTCAGCCAAACCATTTTGTTGTGGAGTATATGGTGCTGAAACTTGATGAATAATACCATGTTCTTCACAAAATGAAGAGAATTCATTTAAGAAATATTCTCCACCTCTATCTCGATCGTAGAACTTTAATTTTCTTTTCTAATTGATTCTCTACTTCAGCCTTATATTTCTTAAACATGGTAAATGCTTCATCCTTCGATCTCATGAGATAAACATATAAGAACCTACTGCAATCATCCACAAAGGTAATAAAATACCTTTTACCCCCACGTGTTAGCATACCATTGAATTCACATATATCACTATGAACCAAATCCAATAAATTCGAATTTCTTTCAACACTAGGAAATGGTTTCTTAGTAAGTTTGGACTTAGCACATATTTCACATTTATCATATTCGCCATTGAAGTTTATCAAGTCTAACTTCTTCATATTCTTTAAATAACGAATATTTATATGTGCCAACCTGCTATGCCATAAAAAGGAAGACTCAACAATATAAGCAGAACTAGCAATATTATTATTGATACTCAGTTGATACATGCCATCATTGGCATAACCCTTTCCAACAAACAGCCCATTCTTCGACAGGATAACCTTGTCGGATTCAAACAAAACCCGAAACCCCCTCTTACAAAGTAAATCAATAGAAACTAGGTTCTTCCTAATTTCGGGTATAAATAACACATTAAGAAGAGTAATCTTCTTTCCGAAGTAAAGTCTATCTCCACCGTGCCTTTTCCAGCAACCTTTGCAAGAGCATTATTCGCCATCGGGACCTCTTGAACAGTCGAGTCAACAATCTCCTCAAATTGCTTGAACAAGTACTTGTCCTTGCACACATGGACTGTTGCTCAGAATCTAACCACCAACCGGATTGGACGGTGGCAGAATTGATTTCAGAAACCATAGCCATCGCATCATTAATTTCAGAAATTTTCATGTTCGAAAGCATGGTTGAAATCATGGCCACATAATTTTCTTCAACCAGATTTGCATCTGCCTTCACCGTCGGAATGTTCTTGTCCTTGGAAATGCTCTTGCGGTGAATGCAATCCTTGGCGTAGTGTCCCCGCTTGCCACGAGACAAAACAGCAACCCTTTTTCTTCTTTTGTGTTCTCTTAAATTTATGCCCTCCGCTTTTTACTTTGAAGTTCTGGCCGAGTTTCCGTTTTTTATCCACAGCATTCACCTTGGAATTGTACAAAACAGAATTATCACGTAAACGTGACTCTTCCTCAATGCGAAGATGTTTCTGTATTTGTTCCAAAGTAAAGTCCTCCGACTTGTGAATCAGCCTTTTTCCATAGTCTTTCCAACTTGGAGGCAATTTCGCAATAATTGCTCCAACTTGAAAAGCTTCGGAATATCAATCTTGAGGGCACGAATTTTATTTACAAGTACTTGCAATTCATGGACTTGTTCCAGCAAGGGTTTAGTATCAATAAACTTGAAATCAAAGTACTTTGCGATTAGATATTTGTTGGTACCTTGCTCCTCCGCTTTGTACTTGAATTCCAGTGCATTCCAAATTTCTCGGCCGACTTCATTTCGGTGAATAAGTCGTACGGACGATCGGATAGTGTATTCAGAATGTGTCCTCGACAAAGTAATTCATCCTCCGCACGTTTCTTCTTTTCCTTATTAACCCTCTCAATGGCTTCCGCACTTGGCTGTCCTTCTTCGATAGTAGGCATTGGATCTTCTATAGGCGCCAAGTTAGGATCCGGTATGTAGGAAATCTTCGGAGCGGTGAGTAAGAACATCATCTTGTCCCTCCAGCGAGCAAAGTTGTTCCCATCGAACCGGTCCAGTTTGACCATATCTTGATTCATCACTTTGATTGTCTCCGACTCCATTGTTGCGAAATAAATCCTTAAAATTGTTAGGAAAATATGGCTTCAAATAGGGTAGAACAATGAAGACGGATCTTTAGAGTACTCAAGTCGGACTTTGAGGCGTGATATCACTTTCTTTAAGGATTTATTTGCCCCACAAAGTTGCTAATGGTCACCGGCAAATTTCCTCCAGGATACAACAAAGTCTCAATTGAGAATACTAGATAGCAATTCTAGTATTTCTCCAGGATCTCTATAGGAAACAATCGAAAGAATGGCTGCGTTTTCTCTAAAGGAAGACTCGAAAATGATCACTCTAGTTCTTCCGAAAAAAGACAAGTATAAAAACAGTCTTAAACACATGCGACTCTTCGTGAAAATTGCACTACACGAACAAACGTGTCTTTTCGAAAATTGTTCGGATAAACAAATGCGTCCCTTCGAAAGAAGTCGAAAACCGAACGAACGCAACCCTTCGGGAAAAGTTGTCTTGAAAAGACACAAACAAAATTTCGGAATAATAATTTTTTTTAAATAAAATTTCGAATTTTCATTTATATTTTATTTCCGAAAATTCTCAAAAAAAACAAAAACAACCTTTTATTAAAATTAATAACATAACAAAAAAAAAAAACAATAATAGAGGGATTAGTGCTAATTAAACCGCGGGCGCGCAGGCGTGCAAAGTGCTAAGTGCGCCAAATAATCGCGCCAAAATCGCGCAATTATTCGCGCACCCGCACGCGGGTATGGTGGGGTCTAGCCCCACCCAATCATTCCTTTAACTACAGAAAGGAAATCCCACATTTTTAAATTGGTTTATTTCCTTCCACCCTTCCTATGCGGGACAAGGTAAAAAGGCACTTATTTTGTTTTAACAAACAAAAACTCCAACAATCCCCCACTTTGTTTGTAAAACAAAGATTTCAAAATTAAAATTTTAAAAAACCGTACAGCCAAAATTTCAGTGAGATTAATATACATACATAAAGGTCTCTTTCGAGTTAAACCTTTACTTAGTGCAAATATATCAAAGCTCTATCAAAGTGACAAGTAGCTCGGCTTTAAACTTGTACTTTTATGTAATAGAACCGGACATACCCACATACACTAACCTCTTGTTTCAGCGAGAAGTTCTATATTACTCCGCACTATTATGGCCTTGTGCTTGATCTGTTTCATGAGCTCTCTAGAAAGCAACCCTCACTTTCGTAAGAAGCGGCACCACTTCTAAGCTCATATAGGTGAAGTATCTACCATGTGTTTTGTTACTATCAACACACTACAAATTTGTATCATACTTCATTAAGAATTTAATTCAACCTACAAAAACGTAAAGACGATACCGACTTCTCATATCGGGGCTACGTCGGTATCAAACAATCACATTCAATAACTTGTTCTTACCCATTAAACCTTGTAACTAGTGATGTTCTAGAAAAGGTCGGGTTACCATTATTGGTGATTTCAATTAAAGGGTTTCAGCCCCATTTCTTGTGAGGTCATTATTACCATGTGTCTTGGTAAAGCCTTTGTCAAAGGATCGGCAAGATTATTACTTGACCTCACATAGACAATTGTTATGGTACCATCTTTAATCAATTGTCTCACATATTCATGTCTTAGACTAATATGTCTAGACTTACCATTATAGGTGCTACTATAGGCTCTTGCCAAAGTAGCCTGACTATCACAATGGATAGAAATAGGAGGCATAGGACTAGGCCATAATTTGATATCTAACAACAAATTCCTAATCCATTCAGCCTCTTTCCCAGCTGCCGCCAAAGCAATAAATTCAGA
Organism: Eucalyptus tenuipes; assembly: GCA_014182365.1. Taxonomy (NCBI): domain Eukaryota; kingdom Viridiplantae; phylum Streptophyta; class Magnoliopsida; order Myrtales; family Myrtaceae; genus Eucalyptus; species Eucalyptus tenuipes. The sequence goes on along the minus strand of CM024540.1, from coordinate 373,123 downwards.
TTCCATTGTTGAGTGAGTTATACACGTCTGTTTCTTGCTCGCCCAAGATACAGCACCTCCGGCTAGTGTGAAGATCCATCCAGAAGTGGAACGCTCATCTCCCACACTTGTAATCCAACTAGCATCGGTGTATCCTTCTAATACAGCCGGATAATTATTATAGAACAATCCTAAATTTTTAGTTCTCTTAAGATAACCAAAAATTCTGGTAATAGCTCTCCAATGTTCTATACTTGGATTACTAGTATACCTACTCAACTTGCATACAGAATAAGCAATATCGGGTCTAGTACAATGCATCGCATACATTAAAGACCCTATAGCACTTGCATATTCTAGTTGTGCCACCGCTCTACCAGTATTATAATTTAATTTAATACTGGAATCAAATGGAGTACTTATTTCCTTAAAACCAAGATGTTGAAATTTATTTAATAATTTTTCAACATAACTACATTGGCTTAAAGAATAACCCCCACTATGTTTCTTAACTTTAATACCTAAGATAGTATCTACTTCACCCAAATCCTTCATTTTAAACATGGAAGTTAGATATTTCTTAGTCTCAATAATTCCAGTCATATTCGTTCCAAAGATAAGCATATCATCAACATACAAGCACACTAAGACACCATAGTCTTTAGTGAATTTAGAGTATATACACCTATCAGCACTACTGTTGATGAAACCATTTGACAATATGACCGAATTAAACTTTTCATGCCACTGCTTAGGAGCTTGCTTAAGCCCATAAAGAGACTTAATCAATTTACATACTTTCTTTTCATTTCCAGGAAGAACGAAACCCTCCGGTTGTTCCATGTAAATCTCCTCATTTAAGTCTCCATTCAAGAAAGCAGTCTTAACATCCATTTGATGAACACAAAGATCATAAATGGAAGCTAGAGCAAAAAGAACTCGAATAGAAGTTATACGTGCTACAGGAGCATATGTATCAAAATAATCTATTCCTTCTTTTTGTCTATATCCCTTGGCTACAAGTCTAGCTTTAAAAGCTTGAATAGTACCATCGAATGATATTTTCTTCTAAAAACCCATTTGCACCCAATAGGTTTTGATCCTTTTGGTAAATCTACTAATACCCAAGTATTATTGGACATAATTGAGTCCATTTCATCATTCACAGCTTCTTTCCAAAAGAAGCATCTCTAGAAGACATAGCTTCATCAAAGTTTGTAGGATCATCTTCTAGATTTAGTACTAAGGGATATTTATTTATCACGTTATTATCTCCATCTCCTTCAACAAGAAAAACATGAGTAATAAAATCAGGGCCTAAGTCTTTTAGTTTCCTAGCTCTAGTACTTCTCCTTGGTTCAATAATGTCTTTAGAATCATTTGTTTCTTTCTCTTGAGAATCTCTTTGAGTTTCCATAGATTTTGAATTATTTTCAATAATTTCAGAACTTGTAAAACACTTATTCTCAAAGAATTCAACATCTCTCGATTCTACAATGACATTGGACTCTAAATCAAGAAGCCTATAAGCCTTACTATTTTCAGCATACCCAATGAAAACACTTTTGATAGCTCTAGGACCGAGCTTTGTTCTCTTAGGATCCGGTACTCGGTAGTATGCCAAACACCCCCACACTTTAAGATAAGACAAATTTGGTTTTCTACCTTTCCATATTTCATAAGGGGTTATGTCATTTTTCTTGGAAGGTATTCTATTATGAATATAGCATGCAGTAAGTAATGCTTCTCCCCAAAGATTAATTGGTAGCTTTGAATTTGAAAGCATACAATTAACCATTTCTCCAAGAGATCGATTTTTCCTTTCAGCCAAACCATTTTGTTGTGGAGTATATGGTGCTGAAACTTGATGAATAATACCATGTTCTTCACAAAATGAAGAGAATTCATTTAAGAAATATTCTCCACCTCTATCGATCGTAGAACTTTAATTTTCTTTTCTAATTGATTCTCTACTTCAGCCTTATATTTCTTAAACATGGTAAATGCTTCATCCTTCGATCTCATGAGATAAACATATAAGAACCTACTGCAATCATCCACAAAGGTAATAAAATACCTTTTACCCCCACGTGTTAGCATACCATTGAATTCACATATATCACTATGAACCAAATCCAATAAATTCGAATTTCTTTCAACACTAGGAAATGGTTTCTTAGTAAGTTTGGACTTAGCACATATTTCACATTTATCATATTCGCCATTGAAGTTTATCAAGTCTAACTTCTTCATATTCTTTAAATAACGAATATTTATATGTGCCAACCTGCTATGCCATAAAAAGGAAGACTCAACAATATAAGCAGAACTAGCAATATTATTATTGATACTCGGTTGATACATGCCATCATTGGCATAACCCTTTCCAACAAACAGCCCATTCTTCGACAGGATAACCTTGTCGGATTCAAACAAAACCCGAAACCCCCTCTTACAAAGTAAATCAATAGAAACTAGGTTCTTCCTAATTTCGGGTATAAATAACACATTAAGAAGAGTAATCTTCTTTCCAGAAGTAAAGTCTATCTCCACCGTGCCTTTTCCAGCAACCTTTGCAAGAGCATTATTCGCCATCGGGACCTCTTGAACAGTCGAGTCAACAATCTCCTCAAATTGCTTGAACAAGTACTTGTCCTTGCACACATGGACTGTTGCTCCGAGAATCTAACCACCAACCGGATTGGACGGTGGCAGAATTGATTTCAGAAACCATAGCCATCGCATCATTAATTTCAGAAATTTTCATGTTCGAAAGCATGGTTGAAATCATGGCCACATAATTTTCTTCAACCAGATTTGCATCTGCCTTCACCGTCGGAATGTTCTTGTCCTTGGAAATGCTCTTGCGGTGAATGCAATCCTTGGCGTAGTGTCCCGCTTGCCACAGACAAAACAGCAACCCTTTTTCTTCTTTTGTGTTCTCTTAAATTTATGCCCTCCGCTTTTTACTTTGAAGTTCTGGCCGAGTTTCCGTTTTTATCCACAGCATTCACCTTGGAATTGTACAAAACAGAATTATCACGTAAACGTGACTCTTCCTCAATGCGAAGATGTTTCTGTATTTGTTCCAAAGTAAAGTCCTCCGACTTGTGAATCAGCCTTTTTCCATAGTCTTTCCAACTTGGAGGCAATTTCGCAATAATTGCTCCAACTTGAAAAGCTTCTGGAATATCAATCTTGAGGGCACGAATTTTATTTACAAGTACTTGCAATTCATGGACTTGTTCCAGCAAGGGTTTAGTATCAATAAACTTGAAATCAAAGTACTTTGCGATTAGATATTTGTTGGTACCTTGCTCCTCCGCTTTGTACTTGAATTCCAGTGCATTCCAAATTTCTCGGCCGACTTCATTTCAGTGAATAAGTCGTACGGACGATCGGATAGTGTATTCAGAATGTGTCCTCGACAAAGTAATTCATCCTCCGCACGTTTCTTCTTTTCCTTATTAACCCTCTCAATGGCTTCCGCACTTGGCTGTCCTTCTTCGATAGTAGGCATTGGATCTTCTATAGGCGCCAAGTTAGGATCCAAAGTATGTAGGAAATCTTCGGAGCGGTGAGTAAGAACATCATCTTGTCCCTCCGGCGAGCAAAGTTGTTCCCATCGAACCGGTCCGGTTTGACCATATCTTGATTCATCACTTTGATTGTCTCCGACTCCATTGTTGCGAAATAAATCCTTAAAATTGTTAGGAAAATATGGCTTCAAATAGGGTAGAACAATGAAGACGGATCTTTAGAGTACTCAAGTCGGACTTTGAGGCGTGATATCACTTTCTTTAAGGATTTATTTGCCCCACAAAGTTGCTAATGGTCACCGGCAAATTTCCTCCAGGATACAACAAAGTCTCAATTGAGAATACTAGATAGCAATTCTAGTATTTCTCCAGGATCTCTCTAGGAAACAATCGAAAGAATGGCTGCGTTTTTCTCTAAAGGAAGACTCGAAAATGATCACTCTAGTTCTTCCGAAAAAAAGACAAGTATAAAAACAGTCTTAAACACATGCGACTCTTCGTGAAAATTGCACTACACGAACAAACGTGTCTTTTCGAAAATTGTTCGGATAAACAAATGCGTCCCTTCGAAAGAAGTCGAAAACCGAACGAACGCAACCCTTCGGGAAAAGTTGTCTTGAAAAGACACAAACAAAATTTCGGAATAATAATTTTTTTTTTTTTTTAAATAAAATTTCGAATTTTCATTTATATTTTATTTCCGAAAATTCTCAAAAAAAACAAAAACAACCTTTTATTAAAATTAATAACATAACAAAAAAAAAAAAAAAAATAATAGAGGGATTAGTGCTAATTAAACCGCGGGCGCGCAGGCGTGCAAAGTGCTAAGTGCGCCAAATAATCGCGCCAAAATCGCGCAATTATTCGCGCACCCGCACGCGGGTATGGTGGGGTCTAGCCCCACCCAATCATTCCTTTAACTACAGAAAGGAAATCCCACATTTTTAAATTGGTTTATTTCCTTCCACCCTTCCTATGCGGGACAAGGTAAAAAGGCACTTATTTTGTTTTAACAAACAAAAACTCCAACAATCCCCCACTTTGTTTGTAAAACAAAGATTTCAAAATTAAAATTTTAAAAAACCGTACAGCCAAAATTTCAGTGAGATTAATATACATACATAAAGGTCTCTTTCGAGTTAAACCTTTACTTAGTGCAAATATATCAAAGCTCTATCAAAGTGACAAGTAGCTCGGCTTTAAACTTGTACTTTTATGTAATAGAACCGGACATACCGCACATACACTAACCTCTTGTTTCAGCGAGAAGTTCTATATTACTCCGCACTATTATGGCCTTGTGCTTGATCTGTTTCATGAGCTCTCTAGAAAGCAACCCTCACTTTCGTAAGAAGCGGCACCACTTCTAAGCTCATATAGGTGAAGTATCTACCATGTGTTTCTGTTACTATCAACACACTACAAATTTGTATCATACTTCATTAAGAATTTAATTCAACCTACAAAACGTAACAGACGATACTGACTTCTCATATCAGGGCTACGTCAGTATCAAACAATCACATTCAATAACTTGTTCTTACCCATTAAACCTTGTAACTAGTGATGTTCTAGAAAAAGGTCGGGTTACCATTATTGGTGATTTCAATTAAAGGGTTTCAGCCCCATTTCTTGTGAGGTCATTATTACCATGTGTCTTGGTAAAGCCTTTGTCAAAGGATCGGCAAGATTATTACTTGACCTCACATAGACAATTGTTATGGTACCATCTTTAATCAATTGTCTCACATATTCATGTCTTAGACTAATATGTCTAGACTTACCATTATAGGTGCTACTATAGGCTCTTGCCAAAGTAGCGACTATCACAATGGATAGAAATAGGAGGCATAGGACTAGGCCATAATTTGATATCTAACAACAAATTCCTAATCCATTCAGCCTCTTTCCCAGCTGCCGCCAAAGCAATAAATTCAGATTCCATTGTTGAGTGAGTTATACACGTCTGTTTCTTGCTCGCCCAAGATAAAGCACCTCCGGCTAGTGTGAAGATCCATCCGAAGTGGAACGCTCATCTCCCACACTTGTAATCCAACTAGCATCGGTGTATCCTTCTAATACAGCCGGATAATTATTATAGAACAATCCTAAATTTTTAGTTCTCTTAAGATAACCAAAAATTCTGGTAATAGCTCTCCAATGTTCTATACTTGGATTACTAGTATACCTACTCAACTTGCATACAGAATAAGCAATATCAGGTCTAGTGCAATGCATCGCATACATTAAAGACCCTATAGCACTTGCATATTCTAGTTGTGCCACCGCTCTACCAGTATTATAATTTAATTTAATACTGGAATCAAATGGAGTACTTATTTCCTTAAAACCAAGATGTTGAAATTTATTTAATAATTTTTCAACATAACTACATTGGCTTAAAGAATAACCCCCACTATGTTTCTTAACTTTAATACCTAAGATAGTATCTACTTCACCCAAATCCTTCATTTTAAACATGGAAGTTAGATATTTCTTAGTCTCAATAATTCCAGTCATATTCGTTCCAAAGATAAGCATATCATCAACATACAAGCACACTAAGACACCATAGTCTTTAGTGAATTTAGAGTATATACACCTATCAGCACTACCGTTGATGAAACCATTTGACAATATGACCGAATTAAACTTTTCATGCCACTGCTTAGGAGCTTGCTTAAGCCCATAAAGAGACTTAATCAATTTACATACTTTCTTTTCATTTCCAGGAAGAACGAAACCCTCCGGTTGTTCCATGTAAATCTCCTCATTTAAGTCTCCATTCAAGAAAGCAGTCTTAACATCCATTTGATGAACACAAAGATCATAAATGGAAGCTAGAGCAAAAAGAACTCGAATAGAAGTTATACGTGCTACAGGAGCATATGTATCAAAATAATCTATTCCTTCTTTTTGTCTATATCCCTTGGCTACAAGTCTAGCTTTAAAAGCTTGAATAGTACCATCGAATGATATTTTCTTCTAAAAACCCATTTGCACCCAATAGGTTTTGATCCTTTTGGTAAATCTACTAATACCCAAGTATTATTGGACATAATTGAGTCCATTTCATCATTCACAGCTTCTTTCCAAAAAGAAGCATCTCTAGAAGACATAGCTTCATCAAAGTTTGTAGGATCATCTTCTAGATTTAGTACTAAGGGATATTTATTTATCACGTTATTATCTCCATCTCCTTCAACAAGAAAAACATGAGTAATAAAATCAGGGCCTAAGTCTTTTAGTTTCCTAGCTCTAGTACTTCTCCTTGGTTCAATAATGTCTTTAGAATCATTTGTTTCTTTCTCTTGAGAATCTCTTTGAGTTTCCATAGATTTTGAATTATTTTCAATAATTTCAGAACTTGTAAAACACTTATTCTCAAAGAATTCAACATCTCTCGATTCTACAATGACATTGGACTCTAAATCAAGAAGCCTATAAGCCTTACTATTTTCAGCATACCCAATGAAAACACTTTTGATAGCTCTAGGACCAAGTTTTGCTCTCTTGGAGTCTGGTAATCGGTAGCATGCCAAACACCCCCACACTTTAAGGTATAACAAATTTGGTTTTCTACCTTTCCATTTTTTATAAGGAGTTATGTCATTATTCTTGGAATGTATTCTATTATGAATATAACATGCAATAAGCAATGCTTCTCCCCAAAGATTAATTGGTAGCTTTAAATTTGAAAGCATACAATTATCCATTTTTCCAAGAGATCGATTTTCCTTTCAGCCAAACCATTTTGTTGTGGAGTATATGGTGCTGAAACTTGATGAATAATACCATGTTCTTCACAAAATGAAGAGAATTCATTTAAGAAATATTCTCCACCTCTATCGATCGTAGAACTTTAATTTTCTTTTCTAATTGATTCTCTACTTCAGCCTTATATTTCTTAAACATGGTAAATGCTTCATCCTTCGATCTCATGAGATAAACATATAAGAACCTACTGCAATCATCCACAAAGGTAATAAAATACCTTTTACCCCCACGTGTTAGCATACCATTGAATTCACATATATCACTATGAACCAAATCCAATAAATTCGAATTTCTTTCAACACTAGGAAATGGTTTCTTAGTAAGTTTGGACTTAGCACATATTTCACATTTATCATATTCGCCATTGAAGTTTATCAAGTCTAACTTCTTCATATTCTTTAAATAACGAATATTTATATGTGCCAACCTGCTATGCCATAAAAAGGAAGACTCAACAATATAAAGAGAACTAGCAATATTATTATTGATACTCGGTTGATACATGCCATCATTGGCATAACCCTTTCCAACAAACAGCCCATTCTTCGACAGGATAACCTTGTCGGATTCAAACAAAACCCGAAACCCCCTCTTACAAAGTAAATCAATAGAAACTAGGTTCTTCCTAATTTCGGGTATAAATAACACATTAAGAAGAGTAATCTTCTTTCCGAAGTAAAGTCTATCTCCACCGTGCCTTTTCCAGCAACCTTTGCAAGAGCATTATTCGCCATCGGGACCTCTTGAACAGTCGAGTCAACAATCTCCTCAAATTGCTTGAACAAGTACTTGTCCTTGCACACATGGACTGTTGCTCGAGAATCTAACCACCAACCGGATTGGACGGTGGCAGAATTGATTTCAGAAACCATAGCCATCGCATCATTAATTTCAGAAATTTTCATGTTCGAAAGCATGGTTGAAATCATGGCCACATAATTTTCTTCAACCAGATTTGCATCTGCCTTCACCGTCGGAATGTTCTTGTCCTTGGAAATGCTCTTGCGGTGAATGCAATCCTTGGCGTAGTGTCCCCTTGCCACAGACAAAACAGCAACCCTTTTTCTTCTTTTGTGTTCTCTTAAATTTATGCCCTCCGCTTTTTACTTTGAAGTTCTGGCCGAGTTTCCGTTTTTATCCACAGCATTCACCTTGGAATTGTACAAAACAGAATTATCACGTAAACGTGACTCTTCCTCAATGCGAAGATGTTTCTGTATTTGTTCCAAAGTAAAGTCCTCCGACTTGTGAATCAGCCTTTTTCCATAGTCTTTCCAACTTGGAGGCAATTTCGCAATAATTGCTCCAACTTGAAAAGCTTCGGAATATCAATCTTGAGGGCACGAATTTTATTTACAAGTACTTGCAATTCATGGACTTGTTCCAGCAAGGGTTTAGTATCAATAAACTTGAAATCAAAGTACTTTGCGATTAGATATTTGTTGGTACCTTGCTCCTCCGCTTTGTACTTGAATTCCGGTGCATTCCAAATTTCTCTCGGCCGACTTCATTTCGGTGAATAAGTCGTACGGACGATCGGATAGTGTATTCAGAATGTGTCCTCGACAAAGTAATTCATCCTCCGCACGTTTCTTCTTTTCCTTATTAACCCTCTCAATGGCTTCCGCACTTGGCTGTCCTTCTTCGATAGTAGGCATTGGATCTTCTATAGGCGCCAAGTTAGGATCCAAGTATGTAGGAAATCTTGAGCGGTGAGTAAGAACATCATCTTGTCCCTCGAGCAAAGTTGTTCCCATCGAACCGGTCCGGTTTGACCATATCTTGATTCATCACTTTGATTGTCTCCGACTCCATTGTTGCGAAATAAATCCTTAAAATTGTTAGGAAAATATGGCTTCAAATAGGGTAGAACAATGAAGACGGATCTTTAGAGTACTCAAGTCGGACTTTGAGGCGTGATATCACTTTCTTTAAGGATTTATTTGCCCCACAAAGTTGCTAATGGTCACCGGCAAATTTCCTCCAGGATACAACAAAGTCTCAATTGAGAATACTAGATAGCAATTCTAGTATTTCTCCAGGATCTCTATAGGAAACAATCGAAAGAATGGCTGCGTTTTTCTCTAAAGGAAGACTCGAAAATGATCACTCTAGTTCTTCCGAAAAAAGACAAGTATAAAAACAGTCTTAAACACATGCGACTCTTCGTGAAAATTGCACTACACGAACAAACGTGTCTTTTCGAAAATTGTTCGGATAAACAAATGCGTCCCTTCGAAAGAAGTCGAAAACCGAACGAACGCAACCCTTCGGGAAAAGTTGTCTTGAAAAGACACAAACAAAATTTCGGAATAATAATTTTTTTTTTAAATAAAATTTCGAATTTTCATTTATATTTTATTTCCGAAAATTCTCAAAAAAAACAAAAACAACCTTTTATTAAAATTAATAACATAACAAAAAAAAAAAACAATAATAGAGGGATTAGTGCTAATTAAACCGCGGGCGCGGGCGTGCAAAGTGCTAAGTGCGCCAAATAATCGCGCCAAAATCGCGCAATTATTCGCGCACCCGCACGCTGGTATGGTGGGGTCTAGCCCCACCCAATCATTCCTTTAACTACAGAAAGGAAATCCCACATTTTTAAATTGGTTTATTTCCTTCCACCCTTCCTATGCGGGACAAGGTAAAAAGGCACTTATTTTGTTTTAACAAACAAAAACTCCAACAATCCCCACTTTGTTTGTAAAACAAAGATTTCAAAATTAAAATTTTAAAAAACCGTACAGCCAAAATTTCAGTGAGATTAATATACATACATAAAGGTCTCTTTCGAGTTAAACCTTTACTTAGTGCAAATATATCAAAGCTCTATCAAAGTGACAAGTAGCTCGGCTTTAAACTTGTACTTTTATGTAATAGAACCGGACATACCGCACATACACTAACCTCTTGTTTCAGCGAGAAGTTCTATATTACTCCGCACTATTATGGCCTTGTGCTTGATCTGTTTCATGAGCTCTCTAGAAAGCAACCCTCACTTTCGTAAGAAGCGGCACCACTTCTAAGCTCATATAGGTGAAGTATCTACCATGTGTTTCGTTACTATCAACACACTACAAATTTGTATCATACTTCATTAAGAATTTAATTCAACCTACAAAACGTAAAAGACGATACCGACTTCTCATATCAGGGCTACGTCAGTATCAAACAATCACATTCAATAACTTGTTCTTACCCATTAAACCTTGTAACTAGTGATGTTCTAGAAAAAGGTCGGGTTACCATTATTGGTGATTTCAATTAAAGGGTTTCAGCCCCATTTCTTGTGAGGTCATTATTACCATGTGTCTTGGTAAAGCCTTTGTCAAAGGATCGGCAAGATTATTACTTGACCTCACATAGACAATTGTTATGGTACCATCTTTAATCAATTGTCTCACATATTCATGTCTTAGACTAATATGTCTAGACTTACCATTATAGGTGCTACTATAGGCTCTTGCCAAAGTAGCGACTATCACAATGGATAGAAATAGGAGGCATAGGACTAGGCCATAATTTGATATCTAACAACAAATTCCTAATCCATTCAGCCTCTTTCCCGCCTGCCGCCAAAGCAATAAATTCAGATTCCATTGTTGAGTGAGTTATACACGTCTGTTTCTTGCTCGCCCAAGATACAAGCACCTCCAGCTAGTGTGAAGATCCATCCAGAAGTGGAACGCTCATCTCCCACACTTGTAATCCAACTAGCATCGGTGTATCCTTCTAATACAGCCGGATAATTATTATAGAACAATCCTAAATTTTTAGTTCTCTTAAGATAACCAAAAATTCTGGTAATAGCTCTCCAATGTTCTATACTTGGATTACTAGTATACCTACTCAACTTGCATACAGAATAAGCAATATCGGGTCTAGTACAATGCATCGCATACATTAAAGACCCTATAGCACTTGCATATTCTAGTTGTGCCACCGCTCTACCAAAAGTATTATAATTTAATTTAATACTGGAATCAAATGGAGTACTTATTTCCTTAAAACCAAGATGTTGAAATTTATTTAATAATTTTTCAACATAACTACATTTGCTTAAAGAATAACCCCCACTATGTTTCTTAACTTTAATACCTAAGATAGTATCTACTTCACCAAAATCCTTCATTTTAAACATGGAAGTTAGATACTTTTTAGTCTCAATAATTCCAGTCATATTTGTTCCAAAGATAAGCATATCATCAACATACAAGCATACTAAGACACCATAGTGTTTAGTGAACTTAGAATATATACACTTATCACCATTATTATTGATGAAACCATTTGACAATATAACCGAATTAAACTTTTCATGCCACTGCTTAGGAGCTTGCTTAAGCCCATAAAGAGACTTAATCAATTTACATACTTTCTTTTCATTTCCAGGAAGAACGAAACCCTCCGGTTGTTCCATGTAAATCTCCTCATTTAAGTCTCCATTCAAGAAAGCAGTCTTAACATCCATTTGATGAACACAAAGATCATAAATGGAAGCTAGAGCAAAAAGAACTCGAATAGAAGTTATACGTGCTACAGGAGCATATGTATCAAAATAATCTATTCCTTCTTTTTGTCTATATCCCTTGGCTACAAGTCTAGCTTTAAAAGCTTGAATAGTACCATCAGAATGATATTTTCTTCTAAAAACCCATTTGCACCCAATAGGTTTTGATCCTTTTGGTAAATCTACTAATACCCAAGTATTATTGGACATAATTGAGTCCATTTCATCATTCACAGCTTCTTTCCAAAAGAAGCATCTCTAGAAGACATAGCTTCATCAAAGTTTGTAGGATCATCTTCTAGATTTAGTACTAAGGGATATTTATTTATCACGTTATTATCTCCATCTCCTTCAACAAGAAAAACATGAGTAATAAAATCAGGGCCTAAGTCTTTTAGTTTCCTAGCTCTAGTACTTCTCCTTGGTTCAATAATGTCTTTAGAATCATTTGTTTCTTTCTCTTGAGAATCTCTTTGAGTTTCCATAGATTTTGAATTATTTTCAATAATTTCAGAACTTGTAAAACACTTATTCTCAAAGAATTCAACATCTCTCGATTCTACAATGACATTGGACTCTAAATCAAGAAGCCTATAAGCCTTACTATTTTCAGCATACCCAATGAAAACACTTTTGATAGCTCTAGGACCGAGCTTTGTTCTCTTAGGATCCGGTACTCGGTAGTATGCCAAACACCCCCACACTTTAAGATAAGACAAATTTGGTTTTCTACCTTTCCATATTTCATAAGGGGTTATGTCATTTTTCTTGGAAGGTATTCTATTATGAATATAGCATGCAGTAAGTAATGCTTCTCCCCAAAGATTAATTGGTAGCTTTGAATTTGAAAGCATACAATTAACCATTTCTCCAAGAGATCGATTTTTCCTTTCAGCCAAACCATTTTGTTGTGGAGTATATGGTGCTGAAACTTGATGAATAATACCATGTTCTTCACAAAATGAAGAGAATTCATTTAAGAAATATTCTCCACCTCTATCTCGATCGTAGAACTTTAATTTTCTTTTCTAATTGATTCTCTACTTCAGCCTTATATTTCTTAAACATGGTAAATGCTTCATCCTTCGATCTCATGAGATAAACATATAAGAACCTACTGCAATCATCCACAAAGGTAATAAAATACCTTTTACCCCACGTGTTAGCATACCATTGAATTCACATATATCACTATGAACCAAATCCAATAAATTCGAATTTCTTTCAACACTAGGAAATGGTTTCTTAGTAAGTTTGGACTTAGCACATATTTCACATTTATCATATTCGCCATTGAAGTTTATCAAGTCTAACTTCTTCATATTCTTTAAATAACGAATATTTATATGTGCCAACCTGCTATGCCATAAAAGGAAGACTCAACAATATAAGCAGAACTAGCAATATTATTATTGATACTCGGTTGATACATGCCATCATTGGCATAACCCTTTCCAACAAACAGCCCATTCTTCGACAGGATAACCTTGTCGGATTCAAACAAAACCCGAAACCCCCTCTTACAAAGTAAATCAATAGAAACTAGGTTCTTCCTAATTTCGGGTATAAATAACACATTAAGAAGAGTAATCTTCTTTCCAGAAGTAAAGTCTATCTCCACCGTGCCTTTTCCAGCAACCTTTGCAAGAGCATTATTCGCCATCAGGACCTCTTGAACAGTCGAGTCAACAATCTCCTCAAATTGCTTGAACAAGTACTTGTCCTTGCACACATGGATTGTTGCTCAGAATCTAACCACCAACCGGATTGGACAGTGGCAGAATTGATTTCAGAAACCATAGCCATCGCATCATTAATTTCAGAAATTTTCATGTTCGAAAGCATGGTTGAAATCATGGCCACATAATTTTCTTCAACCAGATTTGCATCTGCCTTCACCGTCGGAATGTTCTTGTCCTTGGAAATGCTCTTGCGGTGAATGCAATCCTTGGCGTAGTGTCCCGCTTGCCACAGACAAAACAGCAACCCTTTTTCTTCTTTTGTGTTCTCTTAAATTTATGCCCTCCGCTTTTACTTTGAAGTTCTGGCCGAGTTTCCGTTTTTTATCCACAGCATTCACCTTGGAATTGTACAAAACAGAATTATCACGTAAACGTGACTCTTCCTCAATGCGAAGATGTTTCTGTATTTGTTCCAAAGTAAAGTCCTCCGACTTGTGAATCAGCCTTTTCCATAGTCTTTCCAACTTGGAGGCAATTTCGCAATAATTGCTCCAACTTGAAAAGCTTCGGAATATCAATCTTGAGGGCACGAATTTTATTTACAAGTACTTGCAATTCATGGACTTGTTCCAGCAAGGGTTTAGTATCAATAAACTTGAAATCAAAGTACTTTGCGATTAGATATTTGTTGGTACCTTGCTCCTCCGCTTTGTACTTGAATTCCAGTGCATTCCAAATTTCTACGGCCGACTTCATTTAGTGAATAAGTCGTACGGACGATCGGATAGTGTATTCAGAATGTGTCCTCGACAAAGTAATTCATCCTCCGCACGTTTCTTCTTTTCCTTATTAACCCTCTCAATGGCTTCCGCACTTGGCTGTCCTTCTTCGATAGTAGGCATTGGATCTTCTATAGGCGCCAAGTTAGGATCCAAGTATGTAGGAAATCTTCAGAGCGGTGAGTAAGAACATCATCTTGTCCCTCCGGCGAGCAAAGTTGTTCCCATCGAACCGGTCCGGTTTGACCATATCTTGATTCATCACTTTGATTGTCTCCGACTCCATTGTTGCGAAATAAATCCTTAAAATTGTTAGGAAAATATGGCTTCAAATAGGGTAGAACAATGAAGACGGATCTTTAGAGTACTCAAGTCGGACTTTGAGGCGTGATATCACTTTCTTTAAGGATTTATTTGCCGCACAAAGTTGCTAATGGTCACCGGCAAATTTCCTCCGGGATACAACAAAGTCTCAATTGAGAATACTAGATAGCAATTCTAGTATTTCTCCGGGATCTCTATAGGAAACAATCGAAAGAATGGCTGCGTTTTTCTCTAAAGGAAGACTCGAAAATGATCACTCTAGTTCTTCCGAAAAAAGACAAGTATAAAAACAGTCTTAAACACATGCGACTCTTCGTGAAAATTGCACTACACGAACAAACGTGTCTTTTCGAAAATTGTTCGGATAAACAAATGCGTCCCTTCGAAAGAAGTCGAAAACCGAACGAACGCAACCCTTCGGGAAAAGTTGTCTTGAAAAGACACAAACAAAATTTCGGAATAATAATTTTTTTTTTTTTAAATAAAATTTCGAATTTTCATTTATATTTTATTTCCGAAAATTCTCAAAAAAACAAAAACAACCTTTTATTAAAATTAATAACATAACAAAAAAAAAACAATAATAGAGGGATTAGTGCTAATTAAACCGCGGGCGCGCGGGCGTGCAAAGTGCTAAGTGCGCCAAATAATCGCGCCAAAATCGCGCAATTATTCGCGCACCACGCGGTATGGTGGGGTCTAGCCCCACCCAATCATTCCTTTAACTAGAAAGGAAATCCCACATTTTTAAATTGGTTTATTTCCTTCCACCCTTCCTATGCGGGACAAGGTAAAAAGGCACTTATTTTGTTTTAACAAACAAAAACTCCAACAATCCCCCACTTTGTTTGTAAAACAAAGATTTCAAAATTAAAATTTTAAAAAACCGTACAGCCAAAATTTCAGTGAGATTAATATACATACATAAAGGTCTCTTTCGAGTTAAACCTTTACTTAGTGCAAATATATCAAAGCTCTATCAAAGTGACAAGTAGCTCGGCTTTAAACTTGTACTTTTATGTAATAGAACCGGACATACCGCACATACACTAACCTCTTGTTTCAGCGAGAAGTTCTATATTACTCCGCACTATTATGGCCTTGTGCTTGATCCTGTTTCATGAGCTCTCTAGAAAGCAACCCTCACTTCGTAAGAAGCGGCACCACTTCTAAGCTCATATAGGTGAAGTATCTACCATGTGTTTTTGTTACTATCAACACACTACAAATTTGTATCATACTTCATTAAGAATTTAATTCAACCTACAAAACGTAATGACGATACTGACTTCTCATATCGGGGCTACATCGGTATCAAACAATCACATTCAATAACTTGTTCTTACCCATTAAACCTTGTAACTAGTGATGTTCTAGAAAAGGTCGGGTTACCATTATTGGTGATTTCAATTAAAGGGTTTCAGCCCCATTTCTTGTGAGGTCATTATTACCATGTGTCTTGGTAAAGCCTTTGTCAAAGGATCGGCAAGATTATTACTTGACCTCACATAGACAATTGTTATGGTACCATCTTTAATCAATTGTCTCACATATTCATGTCTTAGACTAATATGTCTAGACTTACCATTATAGGTGCTACTATAGGCTCTTGCCAAAGTAGCCTGACTATCACAATGGATAGAAATAGGAGGCATAGGACTAGGCCATAATTTGATATCTAACAACAAATTCCTAATCCATTCAGCCTCTTTCCCAGCTGCCGCCAAAGCAATAAATTCAGATTCCATTGTTGAGTGAGTTATACACGCCCTGTTTCTTGCTCGCCCAAGATACAGCACCTCCGGCTAGTGTGAAGATCCATCCAGAAGTGGAACGCTCATCTCCCACACTTGTAATCCAACTAGCATCGGTGTATCCTTCTAATACAGCCGGATAATTATTATAGAACAATCCTAAATTTTTAGTTCTCTTAAGATAACCAAAAATTCTGGTAATAGCTCTCCAATGTTCTATACTTGGATTACTAGTATACCTACTCAACTTGCATACAGAATAAGCAATATCAGGTCTAGTGCAATGCATCGCATACATTAAAGACCCTATAGCACTTGCATATTCTAGTTGTGCCACCGCTCTACCAAAATATTATAATTTAATTTAATACTGGAATCAAATGGAGTACTTATTTCCTTAAAACCAAGATGTTGAAATTTATTTAATAATTTTTCAACATAACTACATTGGCTTAAAGAATAACCCCCACTATGTTTCTTAACTTTAATACCTAAGATAGTATCTACTTCACCCAAATCCTTCATTTTAAACATGGAAGTTAGATATTTCTTAGTCTCAATAATTCCAGTCATATTCGTTCCAAAGATAAGCATATCATCAACATACAAGCACACTAAGACACCATAGTCTTTAGTGAATTTAGAGTATATACACCTATCAGCACTACGTTGATGAAACCATTTGACAATATGACCGAATTAAACTTTTCATGCCACTGCTTAGGAGCTTGCTTAAGCCCATAAAGAGACTTAATCAATTTACATACTTTCTTTTCATTTCAGGGAAGAACGAAACCCTCCGGTTGTTCCATGTAAATCTCCTCATTTAAGTCTCCATTCAAGAAAGCGATCTTAACATCCATTTGATGAACACAAAGATCATAAATGGAAGCTAGAGCAAAAAGAACTCGAATAGAAGTTATACGTGCTACAGGAGCATATGTATCAAAATAATCTATTCCTTCTTTTTGTCTATATCCCTTGGCTACAAGTCTAGCTTTAAAAGCTTGAATAGTACCATCGAGAATGATATTTTCTTCTAAAAACCCATTTGCACCCAATAGGTTTTGATCCTTTTGGTAAATCTACTAATACCCAAGTATTATTGGACATAATTGAGTCCATTTCATCATTCACAGCTTCTTTCCAAAAAGAAGCATCTCTAGAAGACATAGCTTCATCAAAGTTTGTAGGATCATCTTCTAGATTTAGTACTAAGGGATATTTATTTATCACGTTATTATCTCCATCTCCTTCAACAAGAAAAACATGAGTAATAAAATCAGGGCCTAAGTCTTTTAGTTTCCTAGCTCTAGTACTTCTCCTTGGTTCAATAATGTCTTTAGAATCATTTGTTTCTTTCTCTTGAGAATCTCTTTGAGTTTCCATAGATTTTGAATTATTTTCAATAATTTCAGAACTTGTAAAACACTTATTCTCAAAGAATTCAACATCTCTCGATTCTACAATGACATTGGACTCTAAATCAAGAAGCCTATAAGCCTTACTATTTTCAGCATACCCAATGAAAACACTTTTGATAGCTCTAGGACCGAGCTTTGTTCTCTTAGGATCCGGTACTCGGTAGTATGCCAAACACCCCCACACTTTAAGATAAGACAAATTTGGTTTTCTACCTTTCCATATTTCATAAGGGGTTATGTCATTTTTCTTGGAAGGTATTCTATTATGAATATAGCATGCAGTAAGTAATGCTTCTCCCCAAAGATTAATTGGTAGCTTTGAATTTGAAAGCATACAATTAACCATTTCTCCAAGAGATCGATTTTTCCTTTCAGCCAAACCATTTTGTTGTGGAGTATATGGTGCTGAAACTTGATGAATAATACCATGTTCTTCACAAAATGAAGAGAATTCATTTAAGAAATATTCTCCACCTCTATCTGATCGTAGAACTTTAATTTTCTTTTCTAATTGATTCTCTACTTCAGCCTTATATTTCTTAAACATGGTAAATGCTTCATCCTTCGATCTCATGAGATAAACATATAAGAACCTACTGCAATCATCCACAAAGGTAATAAAATACCTTTTACCCCCACGTGTTAGCATACCATTGAATTCACATATATCACTATGAACCAAATCCAATAAATTCGAATTTCTTTCAACACTAGGAAATGGTTTCTTAGTAAGTTTGGACTTAGCACATATTTCACATTTATCATATTCGCCATTGAAGTTTATCAAGTCTAACTTCTTCATATTCTTTAAATAACGAATATTTATATGTGCCAACCTGCTATGCCATAAAAAGGAAGACTCAACAATATAAGCAGAACTAGCAATATTATTATTGATACTCAGTTGATACATGCCATCATTGGCATAACCCTTTCCAACAAACAGCCCATTCTTCGACAGGATAACCTTGTCGGATTCAAACAAAACCCGAAACCCCTCTTACAAAGTAAATCAATAGAAACTAGGTTCTTCCTAATTTCGGGTATAAATAACACATTAAGAAGAGTAATCTTCTTTCCAGAAGTAAAGTCTATCTCCACCGTGCCTTTTCCAGCAACCTTTGCAAGAGCATTATTCGCCATCGGGACCTCTTGAACGGAGTGAGTCAACAATCTCCTC
Source organism: Eucalyptus tenuipes (assembly GCA_014182365.1). Taxonomy (NCBI): domain Eukaryota; kingdom Viridiplantae; phylum Streptophyta; class Magnoliopsida; order Myrtales; family Myrtaceae; genus Eucalyptus; species Eucalyptus tenuipes. The sequence continues at coordinate 354,172 of CM024540.1, read as the reverse complement.
AAATTGCTTGAACAAGTACTTGTCCTTGCACACATGGACTGTTGCTCAGAATCTAACCACCAACCGGATTGACAGTGGCGAGAATTGATTTCAGAAACCATAGCCATCGCATCATTAATTTCAGAAATTTTCATGTTCGAAAGCATGGTTGAAATCATGGCCACATAATTTTCTTCAACCAGATTTGCATCCGCCTTCACCGTCGGAATGTTCTTGTCCTTGGAAATGCTCTTGCGGTGAATGCAATCCTTGGCGTAGTGTCCCCGCTTGCCACAAGACAAAACAGCAACCCTTTTTCTTCTTTTGTGTTCTCTTAAATTTATGCCCTCCGCTTTTTACTTTGAAGTTCTGGCCGAGTTTCCGTTTTTTATCCACAGCATTCACCTTGGAATTGTACAAAACAGAATTATCACGTAAACGTGACTCTTCCTCAATGCGAAGATGTTTCTGTATTTGTTCCAAAGTAAAGTCCTCCGACTTGTGAATCAGCCTTTTCCATAGTCTTTCCAACTTGGAGGCAATTTCGCAATAATTGCTCCAACTTGAAAAGCTTCTGGAATATCAATCTTGAGGGCACGAATTTTATTTACAAGTACTTGCAATTCATGGACTTGTTCCAGCAAGGGTTTAGTATCAATAAACTTGAAATCAAAGTACTTTGCGATTAGATATTTGTTGGTACCTTGCTCCTCCGCTTTGTACTTGAATTCCAGTGCATTCCAAATTTCTCTGGCCGACTTCATTTCAGTGAATAAGTCGTACAGACGATCGGATAGTGTATTCAGAATGTGTCCTCGACAAAGTAATTCATCCTCCGCACGTTTCTTCTTTTCCTTATTAACCCTCTCAATGGCTTCCGCACTTGGCTGTCCTTCTTCGATAGTAGGCATTGGATCTTCTATAGGCGCCAAGTTAGGATCCATGTAGGAAATCTTCAGAGCAGTGAGTAAGAACATCATCTTGTCCCTCCGGCAGCAAAGTTGTTCCCATCGAACCGGTCCGGTTTGACCATATCTTGATTCATCACTTTGATTGTCTCCGACTCCATTGTTGCGAAATAAATCCTTAAAATTGTTAGGAAAATATGGCTTCAAATAGGGTAGAACAATGAAGACGGATCTTTAGAGTACTCAAGTCGGACTTTGAGGCGTGATATCACTTTCTTTAAGGATTTATTTGCCCCACAAAGTTGCTAATGGTCACCGGCAAATTTCCTCAAGTATACAACAAAGTCTCAATTGAGAATATTAGATAGCAATTCTAGTATTTCTCCAGGATCTCTATAGAAACAATCGAAAGAATGGCTGCGTTTTCTCTAAAGGAAGACTCGAAAATGATCACTCTAGTTCTTCCGAAAAGACAAGTATAAAAACAGTCTTAAACACATGCGACTCTTCGTGAAAATTGCACTACACGAACAAACGTGTCTTTTCGAAAATTGTTCGGATAAACAAATGCGTCCCTTCGAAAGAAGTCGAAAACCGAACGAACGCAACCCTTCGGGAAAAGTTGTCTTGAAAAGACACAAACAAAATTTCGGAATAATAATTTTTTTTTTTTTTTAAATAAAATTTCGAATTTTCATTTATATTTTATTTCCGAAAATTCTCAAAAAAACAAAAACAACCTTTTATTAAAATTAATAACATAACAAAAAAAAAAACAATAATAGAGGGATTAGTGCTAATTAAACCGCTGGCGCGCGGGCGTGCAAAGTGCTAAGTGCGCCAAATAATCGCGCCAAAATCGCGCAATTATTCGCGCACCCGCACGCCGGGTATGGTGGTCAGCCCCACCCAATCATTCCTTTAACTACAGAAAGGAAATCACATTTTTAAATTGGTTTATTTCCTTCCACCCTTCCTATGGGACAAGGTAAAAGGCACTTATTTTGTTTTAACAAACAAAAACTCCAACAATCCCCCACTTTGTTTGTAAAACAAAGATTTCAAAATTAAAATTTTAAAAACCGTACAGCCAAAATTTCGGTGAGATTAATATACATACATAAAGGTCTCTTTCGAGTTAAACCTTTACTTAGTGCAAATATATCAAAAGCTCTATCAAAGTGACAAGTAGCTCGGCTTTAAACTTGTACTTTTATGTAATAGAACCGGACATACCGCACATACACTAACCTCTTGTTTCAGCGAGAAGTTCTATATTACTCCGCACTATTATGGCCTTGTGTTGATCTGTTTCATGAGCTCTCTAGAAAGCAACCCTCACTTTCGTAAGAAGCGGCACCACTTCTAAGCTCATATAGGTGAAGTATCTACCATGTGTTTTGTTACTATCAACACACTACAAATTTGTATCATACTTCATTAAGAATTTAATTCAACCTACAAAACGTAAGCCACGATGCGACTTCTCATATCGGGGCTACGTCGGTATCAAACAATCACATTCAATAACTTGTTCTTACCCATTAAACCTTGTAACTAGTGATGTTCTAGAAAAGGTCGGGTTACCATTATTGGTGATTTCAATTAAAGGGTTTCAGCCCCATTTCTTGTGAGGTCATTATTACCATGTGTCTTGGTAAAGCCTTTGTCAAAGGATCGGCAAGATTATTACTTGACCTCACATAGACAATTGTTATGGTACCATCTTTAATCAATTGTCTCACATATTCATGTCTTAGACTAATATGTCTAGACTTACCATTATAGGTGCTACTATAGGCTCTTGCCAAAGTAGCCTGACTATCACAATGGATAGAAATAGGAGGCATAGGACTAGGCCATAATTTGATATCTAACAACAAATTCTAATCCATTCAGCCTCTTTCCCAGCTGCCGCCAAAGCAATAAATTCAGATTCCATTGTTGAGTGAGTTATACACGTCGTGTTTCTTGCTCGCCCAAGATACGGCACCTCCAGCTAGTGTGAAGATCCATCCAGAAGTGGAACGCTCATCTCCCACACTTGTAATCCAACTAGCATCGGTGTATCCTTCTAATACAGCCGGATAATTATTATAGAACAATCCTAAATTTTTAGTTCTCTTAAGATAACCAAAAATTCTGGTAATAGCTCTCCAATGTTCTATACTTGGATTACTAGTATACCTACTCAACTTGCATACAGAATAAGCAATATCGGGTCTAGTGCAATGCATCGCATACATTAAAAAGACCCTATAGCACTTGCATATTCTAGTTGTGCCACCGCTCTACCGAGTATTATAATTTAATTTAATACTGGAATCAAATGGAGTACTTATTTCCTTAAAAAACCAAGATGTTGAAATTTATTTAATAATTTTTCAACATAACTACATTGGCTTAAAAAGAATAACCCCACTATGTTTCTTAACTTTAATACCTAAGATAGTATCTACTTCACCCAAATCCTTCATTTTAAACATGGAAGTTAGATATTTCTTAGTCTCAATAATTCAGTCATATTCGTTCAAAGATAAGCATATCATCAACATACAAGCACACTAAGACACCATAGTCTTTAGTGAATTTAGAGTATATACACCTATCAGCACTACTGTTGATGAAACCATTTGACAATATGACCGAATTAAACTTTCATGCCACTGCTTAGGAGCTTGCTTAAGCCCATAAAGAGACTTAATCAATTTACATACTTTCTTTTCATTTCCAGGAAGAACGAAACCCTCCGGTTGTTCCATGTAAATCTCCTCATTTAAGTCTCCATTCAAGAAAACGATCTTAACATCCATTTGATGAACACAAAGATCATAAATGGAAGCTAGAGCAAAAGAACTCGAATAGAAGTTATACGTGCTACGGGAGCATATGTATCAAAATAATCTATTCCTTCTTTTTGTCTATATCCCTTGGCTACAAGTCTAGCTTTAAAAGCTTGAATAGTACCATCAAGAATGATATTTTCTTCTAAAAACCCATTTGCACCCAATAGGTTTTGATCCTTTTGGTAAATCTACTAATACCCAAGTATTATTGGACATAATTGAGTCCATTTCATCATTCACAGCTTCTTTCCAAAAGAAGCATCTCTAGAAGACATAGCTTCATCAAAGTTTGTAGGATCATCTTCTAGATTTAGTACTAAGGATATTTATTTATCACGTTATTATCTCCATCTCCTTCAACAAGAAAAACATGAGTAATAAAATCAGGGCCTAAGTCTTTTAGTTTCCTAGCTCTAGTACTTCTCCTTGGTTCAATAATGTCTTTAGAATCATTTGTTTCTTTCTCTTGAGAATCTCTTTGAGTTTCCATAGATTTTGAATTATTTTCAATAATTTCAGAACTTGTAAAACACTTATTCTCAAAGAATTCAACATCTCTCGATTCTACAATGACATTGGACTCTAAATCAAGAAGCCTATAAGCCTTACTATTTTCAGCATACCCAATGAAAACACTTTTGATAGCTCTAGGACCGAGCTTTGTTCTCTTAGGATCCGGTACTCGGTAGTATGCCAAACACCCCACACTTTAAGATAAGACAAATTTGGTTTTCTACCTTTCCATATTTCATAAGGGGTTATGTCATTTTTCTTGGAAGGTATTCTATTATGAATATAGCATGCAGTAAGTAATGCTTCTCCCCAAAGATTAATTGGTAGCTTTGAATTTGAAAGCATACAATTAACCATTTCTCAAGAGATCGATTTTCCTTTCAGCCAAACCATTTTGTTGTGGAGTATATGGTGCTGAAACTTGATGAATAATACCATGTTCTTCACAAAATGAAGAGAATTCATTTAAGAAATATTCTCCACCTCTATCGATCGTAGAACTTTAATTTTCTTTTCTAATTGATTCTCTACTTCAGCCTTATATTTCTTAAACATGGTAAATGCTTCATCCTTCGATCTCATGAGATAAACATATAAGAACCTCTTTTGCAATCATCCACAAAGGTAATAAAATACCTTTTACCCCCGTGTTAGCATACCATTGAATTCACATATATCACTATGAACCAAATCCAATAAATTCGAATTTCTTTCAACACTAGAAATGGTTTCTTAGTAAGTTTGGACTTAGCACATATTTCACATTTATCATATTCGCCATTGAAGTTTATCAAGTCTAACTTCTTCATATTCTTTAAATAACGAATATTTATATGTGCCAACTTTGCTATGCCATAAAAAGGAAGACTCAACAATATAAGCAGAACTAGCAATATTATTATTGATACTCGGTTGATACATGCCATCATTGGCATAACCCTTTCCAACAAACAGCCCATTCTTCGACAGGATAACCTTGTCGGATTCAAACAAAACCCGAAACCCCCTCTTACAAAGTAAATCAATAGAAACTAGGTTCTTCCTAATTTCGGGTATAAATAACACATTAAGAAGAGTAATCTTCTTTCCAGTAAGTAAAGTCTATCTCCACCGTGCCTTTTCCAGCAACCTTTGCAAGAGCATTATTCGCCATCGGGACCTCTTGAACAGTCGAGTCAACAATCTCCTCAAATTGCTTGAACAAGTACTTGTCCTTGCACACATGGACATTTGCTCTCGTAATCTAACCACCAACCGGATTGGACAGTGGCGAGAATTGATTTCGAGAAACCATAGCCATCGCATCATTAATTTCAGAAATTTTCATGTTCGAAAGCATGGTTGAAATCATGGCCACATAATTTTCTTCAACCAGATTTGCATCTGCCTTCACCGTCGGAATGTTCTTGTCCTTGGAAATGCTCTTGCGGTGAATGCAATCCTTGGCGTAGTGTCCTCGTTTGCCACGGAACAAAACAGCAACCCTTTTCTTCTTTTGTGTTCTCTTAAATTTATGCCCTCCGCTTTTACTTTGAAGTTCGCCGAGTTTCCGTTTTTATCCACAGCATTCACCTTGGAATTGTACAAAAACAGAATTATCACGTAAACGTGACTCTTCCTCAATGCGAAGATGTTTCTGTATTTGTTCCAAAGTAAAGTCCTCCGACTTGTGAATCAGCCTTTTTCCATAGTCTTTCCAACTTGGAGGCAATTTCGCAATAATTGCTCCAACTTGAAAAGCTTCACGGAATATCAATCTTGAGGGCACGAATTTTATTTACAAGTACTTGCAATTCATGGACTTGTTCCAGCAAGGTTTAGTATCAATAAACTTGAAATCAAAGTACTTTGCGATTAGATATTTGTTGGTACCTTGCTCCTCCGCTTTGTACTTGAATTCCAGTGCATTCCAAATTTCTACGGCCGACTTCATTTCAGTGAATAAGTCGTACAGGACGAATCGGATAGTGTATTCAGAATGTGTCCTCGACAAAGTAATTCATCCTCCGCACGTTTCTTCTTTTCCTTATTAACCCTCTCAATGGCTTCCGCACTTGGCTGTCCTTCTTCGATAGTAGGCATTGGATCTTCTATAGGCGCCAAGTTAGGATCCAGTATGTAGGAAATCTTCTGGAAGCGGTGAGTAAGAACATCATCTTGTCCCTCCGAGCAAAGTTGTTCCCATCGAACCGGTCCGGCTTTGACCATATCTTGATTCATCACTTTGATTGTCTCCGACTCCATTGTTGCGAAATAAATCCTTAAAATTGTTAGGAAAATATGGCTTCAAATAGGGTAGAACAATGAAGACGGATCTTTAGAGTACTCAAGTCGGACTTTGAGGCGTGATATCACTTTCTTTAAGGATTTATTTGCCCCACAAAGTTGCTAATGGTCAGAGCAAATTTCCTCCAGGATACAACAAAGTCTCAATTGAGAATACTAGATAGCAATTCTAGTATTTCTCCAGGGATCTCTATAGGAAACAATCGAAAGAATGGCTGCGTTTTTCTCTAAAGGAAGACTCGAAAATGATCACTCTAGTTCTTCCGAAAAAAGACAAGTATAAAAACAGTCTTAAACACATGCGACTCTTCGTGAAAATTGCACTACACGAACAAACGTGTCTTTTCGAAAATTGTTCGGATAAACAAATGCGTCCCTTCGAAAAGAAGTCGAAAACCGAGCGAACGCAACCCTTCGGAAAAGTTGTCTTGAAAAGACACAAACAAAATTTCGGAATAATAATTTTTTTTTTTTTTTAAATAAAATTCGAATTTTCATTTATATTTTATTTCCGAAAAATTCTCAAAAAAACAAAAACAACCTTTATTAAAATTAATAACATAACAAAAAAAAACAATAATAGAGGGATTAGTGCTAATTAAACCGCGGGCGCGCAGGGCGTGCAAAGTGCTAAGTGCGCCAAATAATCGCGCCAAAATCGCGCAATTATTCGCGCACCCGCACGCTGGGTATGGTGGGGTCTAGCCCCACCCAATCATTCCTTTAACTACAGAAGAAATCCCACATTTTTAAATTGGTTTATTTCCTTCCACCCTTCCTATGCGGGACAAGGTAAAAGGCACTTATTTTGTTTTAACAAACAAAAACTCCAACAATCCCCACTTTGTTTGTAAAACAAAGATTTCAAAATTAAAATTTTAAAAAACCGTACAGCCAAAATTTCAGTGAGATTAATATACATACATAAAGGTCTCTTTCGAGTTAAACCTTTACTTAGTGCAAATATATCAAAGCTCTATCAAAGTGACAAGTAGCTCGGCTTTAAACTTGTACTTTTATGTAATAGAAGGACATACCGCACATACACTAACCTCTTGTTTCAGCGAGAAGTTCTATATTACTCCGCACTATTATGGCCTTGTGCTTGATCTCGTTTCATGAGCTCTCTAGAAAGCAACCCCTCACTTTCGTAAGAAGCGGCACCACTTCTAAGCTCATATAGGTGAAGTATCTACCATGTGTTCTGTTACTATCAACACACTACAAGTTTGTATCATACTTCATTAAGAATTTAATTCAACCTACAAAAAACGCTAGCAGACACCGGCTTCTGCTCATATCAAAGCTACGTCGGTATCAAACAATCACATTCAATAACTTGTTCTTGCCATTAAACCTTTTGTAACTAGTGATGTTCTAGAAAAGGTCGGGTTACCATTATTGGTGATTTCAATTAAGGGTTTCAGCCCCATTTCTTGTAAGTCATTATTACCATGTGTCTTGGTAAAGCCTTTGTCAAAGGATCGGCAGATTATTACTTGACCTCACATAGACAATTGTTATGGTACCATCTTTAATCAATTGTCTCACATATTCATATGTAGACTAATATGTCTAGACTTACCATTATAGGTGCTACTATAGGCTCTTGCCAAAGTAGCACGACTATCACAATGGATAGAAATAGGAGGCATAGGACTAGGCCATAATTTGATATCTAACAACAATTCCTAATCATTCAGCCTCTTTCCAGTGCCATCCAGCAAATAAATTCAGATTCCATTGTTGAGTGAGTTATACACGTACGTTTCTTGCTCGCCCAAGATACGACACCTCCAGCTAGTGTGAATCCATCCAGAAGTGGGCAGCTCATCTCCCACACTTGTAATCCAACTAGCATCGGTATATCCTTCTAATACAACAGGATAATTATTATAGAACAATCCTAAATTTTTAGTTCTCTTAAGATAACCAAAAATTCTGGTAATAACTCTCCAATGTTCTATACTTGGATTACTAGTATACCTACTCAACTTGCATACGAGAATAAGCAATATCGGGTCTAGTGCAATGCATGTGCATTAAAGACCTATAGCACTTGCATATTCTAGTTGTGCCACCGCTCTACACCGGTATTATAATTTAATTTTAATACTGGAATCAAATGGAGGTACTTATTTCCTTAAAACCAAGATGTTGAAATTTATTTAATTTTTCAACATAACTACATTAGCTTAAGAATAACCCCCACTATGTTTCTTAACTTTAATACCTAAGATAGTATCTACTTCACCCAAATCCTTCATTTTAAACATGAAGTTAGATATTTCTTAGTCTCAATAATTCAGTCATATTCGTTCAAAGATAAGCATATCATCAACATACAAGCACACTAAGACACCATAGTCTTTAGTGAATTTAGAGTATATACACCTATCAGGCACATTGATGAAACCATTTGACAATATGACCGAGATTAAACTTTTCATGCCACTGCTTAGGAGCTTGCTTAAGCCCATAAAGAGACTTAATCAATTTACATACTTTCTTTTCATTTCAGGAAGAACGAGCCACTCGGTTGTTCGTAGCAAATCTCCTCATTTTAAGTCTCCATTCAAGAAAGCAGTCTTAACATCCATTTGATGAACACAAAGATCATAAATGGAAGCTAGAGCATAAAAAAGAACTCGAATAGAAGTTATACGTGCTACAGGAGCATATGTATCAAAATAATCTATTCCTTCTTTTTGTCATATCCCTTATTCCCACAAGTCTAGCTTTAAAAGCTTGAATAGTACCATCGGAGATGATATTTTCAACCTAAAAACCCATTTGCACCCAATAGGTTTTGATCCTTTGGTAAATCTACTAATACCCAAGTATTATTGGACATAATTGAGTCCATTTCATCATTCACAGCTTCTTTTAAAAAGAAGCATCTCTAAGGTATAAGCTTCATCAAAGTTTGTAGGATCATCTTCTAGATTTAGTACTAAGGGATATTTATTTATCACGTTATTATCTCCATCTCCTTCAACAAAAGAAAAACATGAGTAATAAATCAGGGCCTAAGTCTTTTAGTTTCCTAGCTCTAGTACTTCTCCTTGGTTCAATAATGTCTTTAGAATCATTTGTTTCTTTCTCTTGAGAATCTCTTTGAGTTTCCATAGATTTTGAATTATTTTCAATAATTTCAGAACTTGTAAACACTTATTCTCAAAGAATTCAGCATCTCTCGATTCTACAATGACATTGGACTCTAAATCAAGAAGCCTATAAGCCTTACTATTTTCAGCATACCCAATGAAAACACTTTTGATAGCTCTAGGACCGAGCTTTGTTCTCTTAAGGATCCGGTACTCGGTAGTATGCAAACACCACACTTTAAGATAAGACAAATTTGGTTTTCTACCTTTCCATATTTCATAAGGGGTTATGTCATTTTTTTCTTGGAAGGTATTCTATTATGAATATAGCATGCGGTAAGTAATGCTTCTCCCCAAAAGATTAATTGGTAGCTTTGAATTTGAAAGCATACAATTAACCACCATTTCTCCAGAGATCGATTTTTTTCCTTTCAGCCAAACCATTTTTGTTGTGGAGTATATGGTGCTGAAACTTGATGGACATATACCATGTTCTTCAAATGAAGAGAATTCATTTAAGAAATATTCTCCACCCCTCTATCATTCGTAGAACTTTAATTTTTCTTTTCTAATTGATTCTCTACTTCAGCCTTATATTTCTTAAACATGGTAAATGCTTCATCCTTCGATCTCATGAGATAAACATATAAGAACCTACGCAATCATCCACAAAGGTAATAAAATACCTTTTACCCCCACGTGTTATACCATTGAATTCACATATATCACTATGAACCAAATCAATAAATTCGAATTTCTTTCAACACTAGGAAATGGTTTCTTAGTAAGTTTGGACTTAGCACATATTTCACATTTATCATATTCGCCATTGAAGTTTATCAAGTCTAACTTCTTCATATTCTTTAAATAACGAATATTTTATATGTGCCAACTGCTATGCCATAAAAGGAAGACTCAACAATATAAGCGAACTAGCAATATTATTATTGATACTCGGTTGATACATGCCATCATTGGCATAACCCTCCCAACAAACAGCCCATTCTTGACAGGATAACCGCCGGTTCAAACAAAACCCGAAACCCCCTCTTACAAAGTAAATCAATAGAAACTAGGTTCTTCCTAATTTCGGGTATAAATAACACATTAAGAAAGGTAATCTTCTTTCCAGTAAAGTCTATCTCCACCGTGCCTTTTCCAGCAACCTTTGCAAGAGCATTATTCGCCATCGGGACCTCTTGAGCAGTCGAGTCAACAATCTCCTCAAATTGCTTGACAAGTACTTGTCCTTGCACACATGAATTTGTTGCTCAATCTAACCACCTTGGGATTGGACGGTGGCGAGAATTGATTTGAAACCATAGCCATCGCATCATTAATTTCAGAAATTTTCATGTTCGAAAGCATGGTTGAAATCATGGCCACATAATTTTCTTCAACCGATTTGCATCTGCCTTCACCGTCGGAATGTTCTTGTCCTTGGAAATGCTCTTGCGGTGAATGCAATCCCTTGGCGTAGTGTCCACCCTTGCCACCCGAGACAAAACAGCAACCCTTTTCTTCTTTTGTGTTCTCTTAAATTTATGCCCTCCGCTTTTTACTTTGAAGTTGGCTTCGAGTTTCGTTTTTTATCCACAGCATTCACCTTGGGAGTGTACAAAAACAGTATAAAACGTAAACGTGACTCTTCCTCAATGCGAAGATGTTTTCGTATTTGTTCAAAGTAAAGTCCTCCGACTTGTGAATCAGCCTTTTCCATAGTCTTTCCAACTTGGAGGCAATTTCGCAATAATTGCTCCAACTTGAAAAGCTTACGGAATATCAATCTTGAGGGCACAATTTTATTTACAAGTACTTGCAATTCATGGACTTGTTCAGCCAAGAGTTTAGTATCAATAAACTTGAAATCAAAGTACTTTGCGATTAGAGATATTTGTTGGTACCTTGCTCCTCCGCTTTGTACTTGAATTCCGATTGCATTCCAAATTTCTGGCCGACTTCATTTCGGTGAATAAGTCGTCTGAGACGTCCGGAGTGTATTCGAGAATGTGTCCTCGACAAAGTAATTCATCCTCACGCACGTTTCTTCTTTTCCTTATTAACCCTCTCAATGGCTTCCGCACTTGGCTGTCAACTAGCCGATAGTAGGCATTGGATCTTCTATAGGCGCAAGTTAGGATCCGGTATGGTAGGAAATCTTGAGCGGTGGTAAGAACATCATCTTGTCCCTCCGAGGCGAGCAAGAGTTGTTCCCATCGGTTTCAGGTCCGGTTTGACCATATCTTGATTCATCACTTTGATTGTCTCGGAGCTCCATTGTTGCGAAATAAATCCTTAAAATTGTTAGGAAAATATGGCTTCAAATAGGGTAGAGACAATGAAGACGGATCTTTAAATCTTCCAGTCGGACTTTGGCGAGTGATATCGCTTTCTTTAAGGATTTATTGCCCCACAAAGTTGCTAATGGTCAGAGGCAAATTTCCTCCGAGGATACGACAAAGTCTCAATTGAGAATACTAGATAGCAATTCCTAGTATTTTCTCCGGGATCTCTATAGGAAACAATCGAAAGAATGGCTGCGTTTTTCTCTAAAGGAAGACTTCAGTGATCACTCTAGTTCTTCCGAAAAAAGCAAATATAAAAACAGTCTTAAACACATGCGACTCTTCGTGAAAAGTACTACACGAACAAGCGTGTCTTTGAAAATTGTTCGGATAAACAAATCGTCCCTTCGAAAGAGTGTTCAACCGAATCTAACGCAACCCTTCGGGAAAAGTTGTCTTGAAAAGACACAAACAAAATTTCGGAATAATAATTTTTTTTTAAATAAAATTTCGAATTTTCATTTATATTTTATTTCCGAAAATTCTCAAAAAAACAAAAACAACCTTTTATTAAAATTAATAACATAACAAAAAAAAAACAATAATAGAGGGATTAGTGCTAATTAAACCGCGGGCGCGCGGGCGTGCAAAGTGCTAAGTGCGCCAAATAATCGCGCCAAAATCGCTTGATTATCGCGCACCCACGCGGGTATGGTGGGGTCTAGCCCCACCCAATCATTCCTTTAACTACGAGAAAGGAAATCCCACATTTTTAAATTGGTTTATTTCCTTCCACCCTTCCTATGCGGGACAAGGTAAAAAAGGCACTTATTTTGTTTTAACAAACAAAAACTCCAACAATCCCCACTTTGTTTGTAAACAAGATTTCAAATTAAAATTTTTAAAAAACCGTACAGCCAAAATTTCAGTGAGATTAATATACATACATAAAGGTCTCTTTCGGAGTTAAACCTTTACTTAGTGCAAATATATCAAAGCTCTATCAAAGTGACAAGTAGCTCGGCTTTAAACTTGTACTTTTATGTAATAGAACCGGACATACCGCACATACACTAACCTCTTGTTTCAGCGAGAAGTTCTATATTACTCCGCACTATTATGGCCTTGTGCTTGATCTGTTTCATGAAGCTCTCACAGAAAGCAACCCTCACTTTCGTAAGAGCGGCACCACTTCTAAGCTCATATAGGTGAAGTATCTACCATGTGTTTTGTTACTATCAACACACTACAAATTTGTATCATACTTCATTA
>CM024540.1:17500-340876 GCA_014182365.1 Eucalyptus tenuipes | reverse complement strand
CTTATACCTTCTTTACTATTGGTCGGCCACACAGGGCTAATTTCTTCTCTCTTTCATCATACTCTATATTGACTTGTACTGTTGAAAATATGTTGGTTATTCTTGAAAATCAAATCTTTTAAGGTCATGTGCCTTGTCTTGTTTGTAAACTTTGAGAGCTTACACTGCTTGATATTGCATGCAATAGTTGCATCTGTCCTCTGTTTAACATACTTGAGACTTCATGCAATTGCATAACATAATTATTTTTGTTGGGTCATGAGTGAGGACATACGCGGGTAATCAAAATACAGCATCAATATTGGATTCTCATTGAGGAGTTAGCAACAAAATTAGTCGGCCTACCGTATTTTTCCTCTTGCATGCCCTAATCTTGAGCTTCACCCATGAATGAGTCTACAAGATGGAAGCTTGTGCAGAATGTAAGGAATTGTGTAATTCTTCATGGAAAGAACAAAACGCATCATCTAATGTTAGCTCTTTTTCAAGGTCATGATTGGCAGTCATTTCTCGAGCTTTTGGTTTGTTTCCACCCTCTTCTATTTACGACCTTTGTAATACTTTTTCCCAACTTATACCTTCTTTACCCTTTGTCGGTACAAGTTAATTTCTTCTCTCTTTCAGCCTCTTTTGTTTATTGACTTGTACTTGTTGAAAAGATATTAGTTATCCTCGAAAATCAAATTTTTTTAAGGTCGTGTGCCTTGTGCTGTTTGTAAACTTTGAGAGCTTATATTGCTTGATATTGCATGCAATAGTTGCAACTTTGTCCTCTTATTTAACTTATTTTAGACTTTATGCAATTGCATAACATGATTATTTTTGTTGGGTCATGAGTGAGGACATACGCGTGTAATCAAAATACAACATCAATATTGGTTTCTCATTGAGGAGTTAGCAACATAATTAGTCGGCTTACCGTATTTTACCTCGGCATGTCTAATCCGAGCTTCACCCTGTGAATGAGTCAGGCACAGATCTCTAATGAGTGACTTGGTTAAGATGAAAAGATTGAAGAAGCAAAGTGAACGTATCAATAGAAAATCCCTGTAACGGACTCTTTTTTGGACTTCAAAAACTTTCTATTTAACAAGTTTTGTTGTTAGAAATTTTTTTTTTTTTTTTGGGACAAAGATAGTTTCACTAGTTTATGAAAATAATTTTACAATAGTTGAAGGAAGTATTGGTGGAGGAGCTTCATGATATGGAATATATTCTCATGCTCCTCTCACTCTATTACATCAATGGGTTACCGCCTTTTTATAGGCATTTCCACCAACTAAGTACATTCTAGACTTTTCTTCAATGCTGGATTTTTCTGGACTTCTCTTACATGCTTTGGACATTTTCCTCTTTCTTCCAGAAACTTCATCTAGAGAATTCTAGATTCTAGTTTAGGAACTCTAGGAAATTCTAGAAAATGGATCACCATTTCCAACACTCCCCCTTGATCCATTTTTGGGATACTTAGGCAATCGTATCATAAAGTTGCCGACATACCTTGAAATCTCTCTTCTAATTTGTCCCATGCCTTTTGTGTTGTCTTTGTTCCCGATCCCTTGCATTCTCTTGTCGAACCACTCGCACTTGCCTTTGAACATGCATGACTTTTCTTCAACGATGTCCCATATGTCTCGGGGCATCAAAAATGCTCTTAGTTGTAGTTGTTAGCTCGGCCTCGCTCACGGCTCTTGTAGGCTACGCTCGGCTCGGCTCTTTGGCTCCGGCTTTGGTTCGGCTCTAGCTCGGCTCAGGCTCTCTTGGCTCTCGCTCGGGCTCGGCCTTTTTAGTTGAGGATGGTGAGGACAAATGCCCATAACCATCCGATATGCCTAGCTACGATACCATGTTAGAATTTATTTTTTTGAACAAGAAAGAATTTTTTTATTATTGATTATGGTACAAGGAAGGGGAGGAGCTTGCTTACATTTGTTGTTCTACTAAGCTCTCCCCTCTTTCCTATTTATAGGAACTCAATACAACATTCTAGATTTATGTGGAATGTTGTCCACTTAAACTTCTTCTAGGAAATTCTAGATTGTAGTTCTTCTAGAGACTTCTACATTTATCTTTGCCACCTAAGCTAGATTTTCTTAAGGATTTTCTTGATTTTCTAGCTAATATCAATCTTGAAGTTTCTAGAAATTGGATCAACAATTCAACACTCCTCCTTGATCAATTTCGTGTTACTCAAGCATTATCGCAAGCCAAGTTCGAGACATTGCGGGAAATGCTTGGAGTTACACGAAATTGGATCAGGAGGAGTGTGAGTGCCCGATCCCAATTTCTAGAAACTTCAAGATTGATATTAGCTAGAAAAAGAAAAAATCCTTAAGAAAATCTAGCTTAGGCAAAGATAAATGTAGAAATCTCTAAAAAGAACCACTGATCTAGGAATTTAGAAGAAAGCAGCAGTGCATTCATCTAGAATGTTGTTGAGTTCTATAAATAGGAAAGAGGGGGAGAGCTTAGTAGAACAACAAATGTAAGCAAGCTCCTCCCTTTCCCTTGTACTAATCAGAATAAAAAGTTCTTTCTTGTTCCCTGTACTCTCTTCTAACACACCTTGCACACACATCAAACACACGCTTCCGCAAAAACCAACATTTGTGTATAGAAACTTTATTTGAATATGAAAGCAAATTTGAGCACAGGCCTAAAGATCTAACACAGAGACTTATTATTTATCAGAATCCTACCTAGTGGTGTAAACCAGTTACTAATAGAACTTCTGTTGTAAGCAACTAAGAGAAATAAAAAGTTATATTCGACCTATGCTAACCTGTGAAACAGTAAATTGTTTCTTGAAATTCTTTGCTTCTGCATCAAATAATTGCCAGTTAGAAAGGAGTGCATTTGTTTGGTTAGATTGTGAAGGAAATGCCGTGTCATTTGGGGAGTTTGTCCTTGTTTTTTTTTTTCTTTTCTTTTGATAGAGAAGAAATAGAAATTGATTTAAAAATATGCAAAAGAAACAATAAGAAGTGGCATGAGATATCATGTCATGCTATAGAAAGTAAAAGTTTCTCAAGGGAATATATCTATTGATTAATTTATCAAAACTTAACCATCCAGTATGTAACTCGGCATGTGTGGTACTCAGACAATCCCGAGCCTTGATGAAGAAATAGGCATATGCTTCAGGTAGTTGACCCTTATATTTCCGCATCTACATGACCTGAATAAGTCACGCTGTTAGCAATTATATGGATCATTTACGATGTTGTGTTTTTGTTTCAGATTATTGCCTATCAAGTGCTCAGATGATTTTAGTTGGGCTAACTTGATATGCAATATTTCAGTAATGTGATGCTTGTGCAGCCAACTTTCTCCCGAAATTTGATATGGATAGGCATGATCATAGTTTGTCGCTTGATTCTGTCGTAAGAATAAGCTCTGTTTTACAATAGATGTTTTCCAATTGCAGTACATTCCTCCAAAATTTGCTCTGACAATCTCAGAATTGCTTAATGAAAATATCCGTCCGGAGGATTCAGGTGGGAGGCAATGGGAAGTGACTTTGTCCGAGGTTGATGGATCCTTTGCATTCTAGAGAGGTTGGAATGCTTTTGCATGCCACCATGGTTTAGAATTTGGCTATTTTCTGTTGTTCTATTACCTGGGTTCCCACTTCAGGGTCGACATATATGATCGGACTGGATGCAGAAAAGTAGATTTTCAGAAAACAGGACCAGTAAGAAAAGAAGTAGGAGTACTAGAAATTCTTTGGATGACCCCACGAGTGAGAAGATTTCACGTGAGAGTGCTTCAGTTGTTTCTGGGGCATTGGCTGAGCTAGATCAATGCCATTGCAGACCAAACGTGGAAAAGTCAGTGAAACAAATGGCATCGCTATGTCTAAAGAGTTGTGGAAAAGTCAACCTCTTTCCAAAACGGTCTTTGCTGAAGAATTGAGCTTTATGATGGATAGAGACATTGAGGACAGAGAAAAGAGAAGAGGCGCGACCTGCATTTGACTTGTTTGATTTCGAAATGAAGAACAACAAACCCTGTACTGGTGGAAATCCCTATATCGTGGATGGGACCGGACCTTCTTCTGTTGGAGCTGTTTTATCACAATCATGTCACGATGAAGCTGGAGGAGCTGATAAAGACCCAATTTTGGATTCTGTCAATAACAGGACATGTGAGAAACAGATCAAAACATCAAAAAACTTGAAAAAGCATAAACTCAGAAGGATAGATAAACAAGAGGCTCTCTTGAATAGCTGCACGGGGTAAGAACTCTGAGCCTCTTATGTATATAGGGATCATATGTGTATATATACATATTTATTATCAATTGGAGTACGGAGATGATAACTGTTATTAAAATGGACCTTCTCTTTCCCTTGAGAAGCAAGTTATGCTAAGAGGACTGCTATGGGCATGGTTACCAACAATGATGCTTCATGACTTTATCTGATCTACCTCTGAGCTGTTAATGTTAAACACTCTCTAAGATTAGCATGTAATTGTTTCTGTAACTGAAATTTATAAAAACAATATTGGAAGATGATTATTTGACACTTCATAAGTTAGGCCAGGTCTTAGGTTATAATAGGCAGTTGGCAACCACCACCCAATCTGATGGCATATTACTCGGGGACTTTACTAAAGGCGGGACTTGTTATTGTGAAGTTAATTAATACGACTTATGGTCAGCCAGCTACTAGTACCTTTTGTTTGCTCTCTGCTCACTGACCAGCTGCATGCTATTAGTACCGTTTGTGTAGTTATTGACATGGCGTGTCTCAGAAGCTCTCTTGTTAAAGGTGCTTAATCTTCTTCTTTTTGATATGGTGGACGGATGAAGTGTTACCACACGTCGAAGAGGGCTGATGGAGATGGATGAAGATAACAATTGTGAAGGTTTGCATTTGCTTTTACTTCAGGAGAGGTAATTGTTATGTAGTGATGTGGCAAAGTTAACTTCGTTTATCTTTCAGTGGAGATGACTTCTGGACACTGGAGTACCAAAATGGCTATTCTGGAAATCTATGGTATGATTTCAGAGAACCTTCGTAACCTGATCCTGATTCTGTGGGTCCATTTCATAGCATGCAGTGGTTCTTGCTCAATCCATGCTCCTATATGCAGGAAAAAAAGCCAATTGCTGAGGCGGATTATACTGCAAGTGATGGACAACTAGCGGAGGGGAAGCTATCAATGCAATGGCTTCTTCAGTACATATGGCTGCCGATACCTCCTATTCAGTCAAAGTCGTTACGGACTGCCATTCTCATCTAGTGGGTTTTTTTATTTTGTTCTCTATTTATGTTCCCTTTTGATTTGACTGCTGTTGATCCTCAATATTGGCTAAGACAGTTTTGTCTTTTTCTTTCCCTCCCATATTTTAGTTTTAGGACAGTTTTTTTTTTTTTCATTTGATATTTTAGTCTTCATTCAGCTCAAATTCATTTATTCATATTAGAAGCATAATGGACATCCGAAGGCCCACATCCCAGCTTCTAAATTGGGTTGGAGTTACTTTTTTTTTTTTTTTTTTTTTGGTCGGTGGGTTGGGTGGGTTGGGTTACTTCACAGGCATCACCCAATGGATCTTTTACTGAATAATTTAAAATGGTTTTTTTTAGAATAATTTCATCCCTCCCCAGGTCGTTATTTTTCTTCTTTTTTTACTTATGTTGCAATTACAATTGCATTTATGGTATTATCTGCTTACTTGTGTGGACCGAAGTAACGTTCCTTGTTATTTCACTTCTGTTGATGCAGGAGTTGCCCGCCGACCTTCCATCGTCATTTTTTAAGGGATCTTCTTCAAGAGACCGGAAAGTAGTGTTTCTCAAGGATCCATCTAAGAGAACGTGGCCAGTCCTTTACCACGAGAGATGGGAAGTAAAAGCACTAACATCCGGGTGGGACGGCTCTCGCCAGGCGAATGGCATCCGGCAGGGGAGATGATTGTGTATTTCAACTCCAAATCCTGTCCAGCTCCCATTCTCTGTATGAAGTCTCCATCGCCAGGGTCAACCAGTTTGCCCCGGGCCAGAATTCACGGCTTTTACCAGTGGGATCCCCCTAACTAGTCTGTACCATCTTATTCTCAGTTGCTGGCCTTCTTTCCAGCCTTGAATCCCCTTAACTGCCATGACCGAAAGACCCAGAATGTTTAAACCTTTCTGTAAATGATCTGATTAGCGTCTGCATGGCGTGAAGCTGAAGATGTTGTGCGCTAACCTCCTGTGATTTCTCACTATATTGTGCTCTGACCAAGCATGATTCAAACACTTTGGGTTCAGTTTGCCCCATGGTGTCGATAACGAAGCTGCAGTATTCTTGATTTTAATGTCTTGTTCTCTTTCATCTAGAGTCATGACGACATCTTTTCTTCTCAATGAATAGTCTCTCTCTATAATTGAGTAGTCTTTTGAAAACATGAGGAGGTTTTTATGTACGTCGCGAGACTGTTTTCTGCGGCCTATCCTGCTCTTCATATTGTCAGCACATGCGACCGTATCTCGTGCAGCTTTTTTTTAAGCTTACTAGAATTCGGGGTCTATAATGCAGAAGCATCAAGATAACGTGGGAACTTATGCCAGGTTCTGATCCAATTAACGGGTGTGAATATTTCGTGTTTCACAAAAGTACCGTAAGTTATATGCAATAAGAGGATGTTTAATCACATCACATCACTAAAGCATGTTGCGTTTCCAAATGAGAGCTCATTTTTTTATTACCTTAAGCAGCCTACTGATCTCCATTCATGCTAGTTTCCTTTATGATTAAAATCTGCTAATTTGAGGCATTGCATGTATGTCGCCTAGAAAATTTTCTGCACGAGTCGCATGTGCAAGCTGGCCGACAAGCACGGGCCCTTATTTTTTACTTTTTGTCGAAAGTGTAGGCCTATTTTTGAGATTAAGATGATCAATTTTGCTCAAGACAAAGATTTGACAGTTACCCAAAAGTATCACGTGGTAAATTGCAAAAGCAGTCCGGAATCTTGAACAACCATGTGCTTCCAGATGAAAGCAGTCCGTGTGTGCAATGTTGCTCTCAGTTTGGCAAGATTGCTGCAGGTATAGTTCTTATGCTTTCCCTGTCTAAGAGCCACGGCATGTTTCCACAGTATGATTCATACTTCTCCTTGCATGCACTGTGACGACTATCGTTTGAGAACTTGTATAGATGAGGAGGGGTTGTCTTTAAAAGTTTCCAAAGTGATGCCAGTAATAGCAGCATATCTGAGGATACAAAACAGCTGATGCGGTGGTCCTGCCTTATTGGATCATCAATCCTAGTACTGCACTCCTAAACCTTGAAATTCAATGCGCTCCGAGGACCAGCTGGCCATACCCTAAATTAATTCAATACGTAGGCATGTGTTCGACTTCTGTTCCCCTTCACGAGTATGCGTTTGTTTATAACATGCTGACATACTTCAGTGCTCATTCATGACATAGGTAACGATCTTGGAGATAGACACGACTGTGATTTATCAAGTAAAGATGATTTATTTTCTTTATAGCTGCCTACTATGCTCCTAGTGCCAGGTGCACCCGAAACATGATCATGGTTGACCGTGTATAAGCCAATAGCATACGTGCCTTTTCCATCAATAGTCTGATTGCTTTGTGCTCGTAATATGCAATTCACTGTGTAGTAGTCCCTAGACGTTGAAGATTTAAATGATGATCTGAGCCTGGCGACGAAGAAAACTCCTGTGGCTGAAGTTTGTGAAGCATATGAAGAGGCCACAGGAAAAGTTCAAGCTTTAGAAGAAAATGCAGGTCGATTTGCTTCAATGGTTTCTGCATCCTGTGAGAGGATTGGATGGCATGATCTAGAGGGCTTGGTAGGCAAGTTCCAAAATCGTGTGTCCTTTAGAGTGAGAGCAGAGACTGCAGAGCTTACGAATATCCCATGAAAGTGCATATAAAGAATTGTACCATAAAAGCGTCGGGCAATGGTGTCGCAGTGGTGACCCAGATTGTGCCGATGGAGGCGAAAAAACCATGCTGTTAAAGGGAGCTTCAAGCCGTTCAGGATCATATTTCTGCTCTAGAAATCTTCCGAGTTAATCTTAATGGTGATCAAGATGTTGCAAAGAGGGTATATCATCAAGGACATCGAGAAGAAAGTTTTACGCTGCCCACCCTCATTAAGGGCACGTGTTTTTCGGCATCCGAGATGAATCAACTCACAACATAATCCTTCTAGGGACTGCTTCTTAACTTGAAAACGGTTTGGTAAGAGAGTAATACTACCAGTATCTCCCCAGAGCAGTGAGAACAGTTTGGTAAGCGGCAGTCGCAACAAGAATTATATTACAAGCTGATTCATTTCGGATGCCGAAAGAACATGCAAACTTCTCGACAACAGTTGGTTCTACGCCAAAAAACTCTAATAAAGAGAGAGTAGGAGTAGAACTTCCTTCTCACCGTCCCTGACGGCGTAACTGCTTTGCAATATCTTGACCGCCATTAGAATTCACTTGGAAGATTTCTAGAACGGAAACATGATCCTAACTAACTCGAAGCTATATTTAGAGGTCTTAACAAAAAACTGATTGAAGGGTCATGACCGCAAGAACCATGAGTTACGTGACCATATATCATTGTTATACAGAATGCCCACTTAGCGTGTTTCAGTGTAATCTCCATCTTATATCAATTTGCACCCTAAAGATGGATAATTATACTTCTCAAAGAACAAAAAAGGAAATCCAAAGACTTACAAGCCCCGTCAACTATTTAAAATCCAATTTTCAACCCAAAGAAACATAGGCAAAGCAGAGAAGAGCACAAGAGATGACAATAGGCTGTGGTACTCTCTCGAAGTCGATGAGGCCTGAATCGTACACACGGAACTTGCAAGATAAGTGTGGTTTCAATATGGGTTGAAACTATTCTAAGCCAACAAGTTTCGGTTTGGGTCCAATCCGTACTATGGACCCCCTAAAAACTAGCTTTTCCACATCCACATATGTCATAGGAGGGGTCTCTAACATGATGGTCAGCTGAGGCATAGTTAGCACTAGTTATGCATGTAAGAGGCAGCCAAGAGATGGTTCCAAATGTTTAATTGGAGGCTTTCAATGAGGAAACATGCGTTATATCACGCTAGGTACCTCTAACCAACAGAAAACATGACGACAAGAAGTCCAAAAAGTCTTGGGACCAACACGACACAGAAATATATGGCCATCACCTGACAAACTCTGCACAAGGTGATGCCCTCCTATGCAGGGGCGGCACCACTTAGGCCCAATAGATAGGAGCAGTTATGTCAGCTCATATGCACAAACACATCCGCATGGCGCAAGAGGCCATAAGAGAATCACTCATATAGCCTATCCATTGTATGCTTCAAGCGTTCAATATCAGCTCCCACGGTTTCATCTACCTTTTGCCCCTTGCTGAAGAAATGAAGTCTCGGCTGCAGAAAAATACAAAATCACTTTCTCATATGGAAAGGTTCTACGCAGATGAGAGTTTAATGAAACAGAAGACAGAAAATTAACTCCCACACAGTTCTTGCTGGCATTTCTCAAGAAAAATCCATTGGAATGCATAGTTTAGGACAAAAATGTCCGAAAATGATGACAATGCCTCCAACTTTTTTGTCATGCCAAACTCATGGCACTTCTCACTTCACCCGATTTTTTTTTTTAAGTTGTGGAATTCTCTTTTGTGACCCTAACTGCACCACATCAGCCCAAAGCTGACACATCACAGAGTTGAAACAAACTTAAAGAATCTACGTACAATTAGGGGTGAGCATGATCCGGGTTGGGCAGGTCCACCCCTAACTCTAGGACCAACCATGTGATCTTTGGTCCTCAATTTTGGACCAAAGACCGACCCTATTGAGCTTGGGACCAGAACCGGACCGAGCTCAATGAGTTCGGTCTGTTCTAGGTCAACCCAGGACCAACCGATAATTTTTATTTCATTTTGTACTTCTTAAAAAAAACGATTGAAGCGGGACTGACCCAATGGGTTTGATCCCGTTTCAAGGTCAACCCAAGACTAAACCAATAATTTTTATTTCATTTTTGTACTCCTTGAAAGGGCAACCGGGATCATACCGACCCAATGGGTTCGATGATGAGCGAGGTCGGTTAAGAAAGGCAAGCGATGAGGGTCAAATGGGGTGAGCGTCGAACAGAATGAGCATTGAATGTCGAGCGGAGAGCAACAAGCCAAGCAAGCATCGGCGGCGAGCGGCACGAGTGACCCAAAGCGAGCGAGGCGAGTGGCGAGTGGCGAGCGGAGAAATTGTTTCTTTCGATTTTGGAAAATTAAAAACTAAGAGAACAAATAAGACAGAAGATAACGAATACTAAAGGATGATGCCATAAGGTGCCTTTTTGACTGCCGTGAGGACTTCTCACAAAAATATTTTCCCCCTTCGTAAATTATGACTATTGATGCCATAAAGGAGATTAAAAACCTAAGTTATTAAAGAACAATGTAAAATTACTTGAACTTCTCACTAAAGAGTTGTTTAATGTTGTTAATGCCGTTTATTTTAAGGTTTTATCTATATAAATATATAAATATATATATATATATATATATATATATATATATATATAGAGTCGGGGTTAGTCCGGGTTAGATCAACAGGAACTCTCGGGGCCAGAGGATCGACCCGCACGGTGTTGATCCACGAATTCCAAGACCAAGAATCGGCCCAATCTCCCTAGGAGCCGAACCGGGACCGCGGGGTTAGGCCGGTCAGTGGTCGGTCTAGGGTTGACCCTGGACCGATGCTCACCCCTACGTACAATTAAGAATATGAAGCAACAACGGTTCAGTTCAACCCCAAGTCCAACCATTTCTGCTTCTTATGGCATAAACAAACCTATCGCAAGAACAAATAAAAGCCAAAAGAAAGAACTTCCACCTGAACTAGATAAAACCTGAACATTTCCTGTTTGACTCCAGTTGACTAAACTCGGTCCATATTCCTTTGGATTTCTGTAAAACTTCAGGGTGTCATGCACTTCCAAAAACACTGTTCATGTCCATTTTTTCCATATCATGGATTTTGTATCTAGGCCCATTTCTACACCCAAGCGCCAAAAAAAAATAATAATAAGAAAGAAAGAAATCAAATGAAAAATTCAAAAGATGGCACAGCTGTAGTGAAGCTGTAATAGCTCCAATTAAAGAATATATTAAAACAGATTTTCCTAATGGCCAAGGAACGAACGATCAACTCCATATTGCTCCAATAAAGATACATTTCAGGAAATTATAAAGTCAATTGGGCCAGATAAGTGTCTTCAAATGCTGTGCAGTTGAAAAGCACTAGCTATGGACAATATAGAATGAAGCAACAACTGCTATGCTATGTGCGCATGCAATCATACTGGAGCAAAAGAATTGGTGTTTTGGTGCACGAGCAATTTGATAACAGAAAAGAGCTGTTATCTCTGTACCAAGATATACACTATCAGAAGGAACCACCATTAGTATGCAAGACATTTTAGATCACAATCAAGAATTTTCTTCCATAGATAAGAATGAGGCTTCCGGACACAAATTTCTTTCCAAGACAAGCTTGAGTTCTGAGTGTGTTCCTCCATTTGCAGCATCAACTAGTAAAGCAATCTTCAGATTATCTTTGTTAGTGAAATTAAAGATACCGTATACATTGCTTGAAGATAGCATCCAATTACATGCATAAACATTGTCTTACCACAGAGTCTATCCTCAGCTCCATCAATTTGTCTTGAATGCCCTCCTGCAGACAAATCAACAACTTTAGCTTCCAAGAGTAGAAAGCATTTCTATCATCGAAGAGAAAGTCGTTAGCATCACCATGGAGAACTTCCACTAAGATTAATGAAACGGTCTAGAGGGACTATGTGGAAACCAGAGAAGAAGCAAAAGTTATTACCTGATCAATGTCTATTTTTTACGCAGTCACGTGAGGGTACTTCTCATTCAATGCTTCAATGGCAGGGGACATGAATCTGCCTGCAAGACACGGATTAATGTCAAGGCTAAAATAACCTTTTAATTCGAGTAACAGAGGATAATCAAGAGGAAGAAGTGCCTGGAGGGCATTGAGAAATGCCTAGATGGTTGAGATTACTTACAAGGACCACACCATGCTGCGGTGCAGTATAAGATTGCTGGTGAAGACTCATCTATCAAATTCAATCAGACAAAAGCATAAGATATTTCTTATTTTGGGGACCCTCCAAGTGGTAAGAACTGCGGTCCCATCACTTCCGTGTCATATGTGTCTGTAAGAAGATGAAGAAAAAAGACAGAGAGATTGAAGAACTCGAGAATGGAGAGAAGATTTTTGTATATTCTATTGTCTTCAATGAATTGAATTGATGTACAACTTCAGTAATTATAATACAAGAGTATGAATAAACAAGGAAAATAAAGATCCTACAAATCAATCTATTCTAGATCTAATCTTAATTAATCTGTACAAATCGGATCGAAATCAATCAAATATTCTGTCAAGCTGCATATCTTCCAACACTCCCCCTCAAGCTGGTGGCTTGTATATATCTAAGACACCTAGCTTGTTCAGAAGATATGTGTGTTGTCTTTGACATAGAGGCTTGGTGAAGATGTCTGCATGTTGTTCTGTTGTCCCAATTCCTCTTGCTTCAATGACTCCTTCTAAGATCTTGTCTCGTGTAAAGTGGCAATCTACCTCTATATGCTTGGTTCTTTCATGCACTATAGGGTTTGCTGCAAGTTTTAGAGCCGCATCATTGTCGCAGAATAGCTTTGTTGCCCCTTGTACCTGTATTCCAAGATCCTTAAGAAGACCTCGAATCCATACTATCTGACAAGTAGTTTTGGCCATAGCTCGATACTCTGCTTCAGCTAAAGATAGAGAAACAGTGGGCTGTTTTTTGGTCTTCCAGGAGAGTAAAGAATCTCCTAACTTGATGCAATGTCCGGTGACAGATCTTCGACTCATGGGACAAGTCGAATAGTCTGCATCACAATATGCTGTCATCTCTATGTTGCATCTTCTAGACAAGAGTATTCCAAGACCTAGACACTTCTTCAGATATTTCACGACTTTAAATGCAGCATTCAGATGTGACTGCTTCAGACTGTGCATGAACTGACTAAGAGTCTGCACTGCATAAGAGATGTCAAGACTGGTCATGGTCAGATATATGAGCTTTTCGACAAGCCTTTGATAGCTTGAAGGATCTTCCAAAATGAAGTCATCTTCTTGAGAAGTCCCCTTATCATAATCTGCGGTGGTCAATTTAGTGTTCTGTTCAATGGGAATAACAGCTGGCTTGCAACCTGACAAGCCCGTTTCTGAAATAATCTCCAATATGAATTTTCACTGATTGAGCGAAATCCCTTGTACAGAACGGGCAATTTCAATGTCAAGAAAGTACTTAGGTGCTCCTAAGTCTTTTTATGTGAAAAATTGCATGCAGATACTTCTTAAAATCTCCTATGGCAGCTTCATCATTTCCCGTAATGAGAATATCATCAACATATATCATCAAATAGATAGATGACATACCTTTAGTCCGCGTGAATAAAGCATAATCATGTCGGGACTATTGGAAGCCTGCTGTTGTAAGAGCGCTTGTAAACTTGGCGTACCATTGCCTGGAAGCTTGTTTCAACCCATAAAGGGATTTTTGGAGACGACACACTTTCTTCTCCCCCTGTCTCTGTAATCCCTAGGGAACGTCCATATATATCTCTTCATCTAAATCTCCGTGGAGGAAGGCGTTATGAACATCCATATGGTGTAAGAACCAGTCACGAACAGCTGCAACTATCAAGAATGAACATACTGTGACGTCTTTGGCAACAGGTGAGAATGTTTCATGATAGTCGAACCCTTCCCGCTGAGTGAAGCCTTTGGCAACCAAGCGTGCCTTGAATCTTTCAACGAAACCATTAGCTCGATATTTTATCTTGTACACCCATTTACAGCCAATGGGTTTACAATTTGGTGGCAATGTGACAAGATCCCAGGTCTTATTGTCAATCAATGCTTGTAATTCTGCTTCCATGGCCTTCTGCCATCTTGGATCAGTAGATGCCTCATTATAACTGGTAGGTTCCTTATCCACCGATAATCTACTAATGCAGCACCTATGTTCTGATGATAAATTATGGAAAAAAACATAGGATGAAACTGGATATTTGATACCTGGTGAGTCGAGAGCAGCACATACATAATCTTTGGTCCAGGTAGGAGGTCGTGTAGCTCGACCAGATCGTCGTGGAGGATCTACTCTTGGAGGTGAAGATGTTATTTCCCGACTGATGTAGGGAAGATTTCTTCAATTTCTTCATTACTAGAAGAATCTACAAGTGAATTCCCCGAGACATTTTTGGAACACGATCCTCATCGAAATAGGTCCTGCTGCTGAAGGATTCATTTGCACATAATGATCATGAGTAGATACTGCTAATGGTATATAATCAGGATCCTAATATGTTGTATCATTTGTCACAGGTCGATGGGGAATGCTCACTGTACCGGATTCTTCATGTGAGAGTGTTTTTTCATTGAAAGGAAAGACATTTTCATGAAATAAAACATCTCTACTTACAAAGAATTCCTTTGTAGATAGCCCCAAGACTCTATATCCCTTTTGTAGATTAGGGTACCCTATGAATACGCAGCGACGTGCACGAGGATCCAGTTTGTCTCGAGGGCCCATTATAGCTGCATAACAGAGACACCCGAAGACTTTGAGGTGTGTCCGCTCCGGCGCCTTGCCAAATAATACTTCAAAAGGTGTCTTCCCATTTAATACCCGAGTAGGCATTCGGTTGATAAGATAAGCCGCTGTAATAACACATTCTCCCCAATACTCATTTGGAATTGTTGCTTGAAATTTTAGAGCTCTTGCAACTTCCAGAAGATGTCTGTGTTTGCGCTCAACTACCCCATTTTGTTGTGGGGTGTATATACAAGAGCTTTCATGTTGAATCCCATGAGATGACAACAATGAAATGCAATCATGGCTGAAGAACTCCCTTCCATTATCAGTTCGGATTCTTTTAATAGACTTTCCGAATTGATTTTTCGAAAGAGCAATAAATGTCTTCAAATGAGAATAAGCTTGGGCTTTAGACTGCATTAAAAAAATACATGTTGCACGAGAACAATCATCTACTATGGTGAGAAAATAACGAGACCCATCATGATTTGCCGTATGGTAAGGCCCCTAGATATTCACATGAATCAACCACAAAATTTCATTTGCACGAGTATTCCTTAAAGGAAATGGGTTACGTGACTGTTTGGCAAGGGGGCATATGGAGCATTGTGCATAGGGAAAGAAAGTACTATGGCCCATCCTTAAGTGCATAATGAAATTCTTTTCATTGCTAGTCAAATTACACAATGATGTCTTATTGAAAGGTGTACTAGAAAAACTGAAATTACTTGGGAAATTTGTCCAGAAATAAAGGCCTTCAGAAAGACTACCCAAGCCCACTAGTCTGCCAGTCGAAAGGGCCTGAAAGGATCATGTGTCAGCATCGAAGAATACCCAGCATGAATTCTCCTTGCATACTCTTGAGACAGAAATAAGATTAAACTGGAATTCCAGGACATAAAGAACATTTTCAAGTGTAATTTGAGGACTAAGCTTTACTGTTCCTGTCATATTCACATGTGTGGTATTCCCGTTGGGTAATTGCACGGTAACAGGAAAAATTAATCCCTTATTTAGACTTGTAAAAAATCCTTTGTCACAAACAATGTGATCACTTGCACCTGAATCAATAATCCATGCCTTTCTTGAAATCGAATTAATGAGGCAATGTGAGATACCTAAGAAACTTCCTCCTTTGTTGGAGGTTTCCAATTTCTATAGAGCATGCATCAATTGTTGATATTGACCATAAGAGATAGGTTGGTCAGTACTTTGGCCGGTAGGTCCAGTCACTTGATAGGCAGCTAATTTTTTTTTCTCCTTTTCTCCGAGCCTTCCATGTAATTTCCAACAGCTGTCAATCATATGATTAGAATGTTTGCAATAATCGTAAAACATTTTACCCTTTACCTTAAAATTCGGTCGGAAATTCTTTGATGACGTGGCAAATATCTGACCGTCCACTCCTTTCGTCGTGGAATCATATCCACCGTCGAATCCATCTACGCCTTCGGGGCCAAGGAGACCGTCAATCCGCCCACGATCGGCCCGTCTGATCCGCGCCCACGATCTGGCCCGTCCGATCCGCGCATTAAATCTCGGCCGTTGATGCCGTCTCTTTTAAAGGAGTGGGCAACGTCGCCTCCTCCGAACCCTAATCCGCCTCTTCTTTCTCTCTCTCGATTTAGGGTTTTTGCGGATCCGTCTCTCCGTTCGCCGCAGGCTGCGAGGGCGATGCTGTCACCGTTCCTTGCATGCTCCGACGACGCGAGATGTTGGCTCTCCTCCTGCACAGCCAACTGGTAGATTCGTCCAATCGGAGGGACAGAGTCCATGGCCAGGATCTGTGAGCAAAATATAAAGTAAGTCTCGTTCAAAATTAGTAAGAAATGCGTAGCCTTTTCCCTTTCTTTGATGGAACGATACTGTTTTAATGTGTATTTTGGTCCCTCGAGCTTTTCCTCGACGGCTTCTAGTTCGTTTCACAAAGACGATAGCTTGTTGAAACAAGCCGTGACCGTCATGTTCCCCTGTTTTAGATTGCTCAATTCCTGCATAAGCGAAAAAATTTTGGCACGGTCGAGTTTGCCGTACATTTCTTTGATATTCTCCCACACCTTTGAGCGACTTCGTGGGTGGAAGTCCGGCGCGATTTCGGAGAGATGCAATTGCCGATCCAGGTTCGGACAAGCTGATTGCATTTCCTCTAGTGTCGTGCCAGGCGCTCGTCTGAAGGAACAGCGATGGTTCCGTCGAGGAATCCATCTTTGTCCTTAGTCACCAGCGCGCGCCGGAATTCTTGTGACCACCTAGAGTAGTTTTCGTGCCCGGTAAGTTGCTGGCTGATTAACTTCAGTTCAAGTCCGTCAGCGGTGGAAACGAACAGGGGGTCGCCGGATTCTGGCCGTCCGATGAAAATCGATCCTGGAAACGGCAAAAATCCGGGCGAGAAACCCGGGTAGGGATTCGCTCCCATACCCGGATTCGAACCGACTCCATAACCCGCATTGAAATTGGTCGGGTATGGGTTTCCTCCATTACCCAAACCATTGGATCCATCTGTTTGCCCCATATTTGCTCCACCGGACCCGTCGATGACGCTTGCACTGCTTATGGTTGCTGGGCTGCCGTCAGGTTGGCTAGAGGCCCATGGCCCTTGAATTCCTGGCGATGATGCATTCGGGCTAGGCCCAAACAACCACGGGTTGGGCTGCATCTGAAATAGTGGCCACTGGTAAGGATGGCCTACTATTGGTTGGCTCGGAATGGGCTAAACCGAGTAGGGTTGCCCCATAATTGACTGAGCCAGAGGATTATGACTTTCTTGAGTTCGAACAGGTTGTTCGTGAGATCTAGCGACGTCGACAGTGGAAACAGTGTCTCGGCTTTCTGTGATTTGCGCGGGATCTTCATGCTGTGGACGTTCACCAGAGGCTGAAGGTAAGTTGTTTGGCATAATGAAGAAAAGGAAAACTGAGATGTCAAATTTTATGCAGAATCGACAGTCTCGATGAAGAAAAAGGTAAAGAAGGGATGCTGGTAAAAGATCTCGACAGAAGGCGATGAGGTGAAGAATGCGGAAGCAAATCAGAATCCTCTACCGCTCTGATACCATGTAAGAAGATGAAGAAAAAAGACAAAGACATTGAAGAACTCGAGAATGGAGAGAAGATTTTTGTATATTCTATTGTCTTCAATGAATTGAATTGATGTACAACTTCAGTAATTATAATACAAGAGTATGAATAAACAAGGAAAATAAAGATCCTACAAATCAATCTATTCTAGATCTAATCTTAATTGATCTGTACAAATCGGATCGCAATCAATCAAATATTCTATCAAGCTGCATATCTTCCAAGAGTGTCTAGCTATAAAGCAATAAGAAGCTGATGGCAGAAGAAGAACAGACGTCGGATCTTGGCAAGCACACCATCGAACTGTTCTTCTGACTTGATAAGGTGCATCTTCGACGAACCTAAGATTGCAAGATCGGCCCAAGTGAATTTATTGAATTTAAGCCATTCAAAATACACAATTCATCCAAGAGGCAGGAACTATCCACTATACAACCATTGGTTTTTGCGTTCTTAAAGAGGGAAAATAAGCAACCAACAGAAATGCTACAAATTGTCAGCCTTTCAAGAAAGTAGGAGCAGGCCTGTCCATAACTGGGAACCATGAATTTTGCGCATTGAATCCGGTTCCAACTATCACACCCTTCCTCATGTTGTAACCCCTTCCCCAAAAGAGGGAGAAATATAGATGAGTCCACAGTTGGTCAAATGCACGTTGTGCAGTGGATAGGAAACTTTGGTTTGCGGAAAGCAGGAAGAGCCCTCAACTCCAACCGGGCCGACTTGCAGTCAAAAGGGTAATCTTTCAAGTCGCAAGTCGCGTTATTCCTTCAAGCGCGAGCAGCTTAAATTCCCAAATTCGAATGATACCGACACGCAAATGGGACATAACCGATGCAAGAATCGGACACACGTCAACAAGCAGACTGAGGAAGCAATCGAAAACGAAGTAAAAAAGGGAAATGCAGCGAAACTGGTATTGATGAATCGGGACGGTGAAGAGAGAGAAAGAGAAGAAAGGTGTGCAGGAAAACCAGAGGAAAAGCAAAAGTTAGGGGAGAGATGCTTTGGGCCAGAAGTTGGGTTGCGATATCTCTTGTTGGGCTTGGACCATTTGGACATCGGTCAGTCCAGCTCAAATTTTGTGTGGCTGCATTAAGGTGCACATCCATCCAATTTGGACATGGTATGGATTGCCTAAATTGTTTCAAATTTGGGCCTGGAATTACCAAATAGTTCATGCTCTGGAATCTGGATTGATTAACTTCTCGGAACACTGGATTTATACCTCTCCTTCTCCCACAAGTAGACCTCATCAAGGGCCTAGCGACTAATGGGCCCGCCCACCAAATTAGTGGGCTTGGCCGAGGAAATAGTCCTGTTTGGGTGAGCCTGGCCGAGCCCTACCTTCCTTCGCCAATGCGAGCCGTCAAAGCCATGGCTTCTATCCCGCCGTGATCAACACTCCTCGCCATCTAGTGCCTCGCTCTCTCATATCAATTTACACAATTGTCGACTCCACTTTACTCAGTAACCGACGACCTTACTCTTTCTTCTCATCTCAACACTCCTTATCATTTCATGGATAAATAATGTGTTCCAAATCATGTTAAGAGAATTTTAGCCCATATGATTGGGCAAGGCTAGCTTCGGAAACGGTCTCGTGCACCCCGGACGTGCGTAGGCCTGGACAAGGTTAATGCATGTTACCCCTTGGGTTGGGCCCAGCTCAAGCTCATGTTAGGCTTGTCCAATTTTTAGGTCTATCCCATAGTAATTGTTTCATTGAGGAGGAGTATCGTTCCATTAGATTCGATAAGCCGTAGAAAGAGAAATCACCGTACCCTTTCAGTTTTTGTATCTTCTTTGGTATTCAATAGTGTGACCTACACCGGTGATATTTGTAAAAGCAAAGAGGAGGCTGAACAATTGGTAGCCTGTGTTGCCATTCAACTCCTATATGTGTCCCATTTTTTTTTATATTTTATTTTGAAAGTATGCACATATCTATCCATTCAACTAATAAAGGATGTAATGCATATGATAGAAAGTGAAAAATAGTTCTTTTGAAGACGATTAAGTCTAAGTGTAAACTTTATGATGCATATCGTGAGACTAAGTATTCATGTCCTGTTGGAGCGAATGTGGGAGGCAATTATGAAATCTCAAATACCTAGCATAGAGAAGGTTTAGTTTCTTGGTCGGCTAATTATATTCTTGGTTCAACTATTTTTAAGGCATGCTCGAAGGGTACCCACACCGCATCATTTGTTCCAGATACCAAGAGCAGTGGCTGTAGCATCCTCTGCAGTGGGGAATCCATTGATCTCCTCTGTTCCTTCGAGTACGAAACAGCAGCCCATCCCTGCTACGACTTCGGTAAAAGCTACACAAGAACAAGAAAAAGGCCAACAAGAAACTGCATGTTGATCCTCAGTAAGTTCTATTCTTTACTCCTTAAATTCTTTTTTAAACTAATTTAACCGAGTGCTTGTCATCGTATAAGGTGGTTACTTTTTGAATTTTGTTTCCTTTATTTCTTAGATGTGTGCTATATAAGTGTTAATTATGATGGAAACTGATGATATTTATCAAAAGGATATGTTTGAAGACACCTTTGCTCCGTTGCCATTTCCTCATGGGATAAGTGCGGAAGTCCTAAAACTTGTCACGAAAATGTAATTGAATCCTAAAGCTTGCAAAAGTGCAATTAAGTCATAAAACTTGTCAAAATGTTTCAATTGAGTCCTAAAATCGACGCCGTCAAATTTTCTAACGGAATTTTTTTTTAACTATTTGCCACGTAGGAGAGAGAAATGATTAAAAAAAGCCACATCCGCGCCACGTCAGCTTTTTTCGTTAGGAAATTTGACAGCATCGATTTTAGGACTCGATTGAAACATTTTGACAAGTTTTAGGACTTAATTGCACTTTTTACAAGTTTTAGGACTCAATTACATTTTCGTAACAAGTTTTAGGACTTCTATTACACTTATCCCTTTCCTCATTAATGGATCTCTGAACATTCTTGGAATATCTTTGACTGCTTTCTTATAGAACTTTTCTCAATAATAGTTAACCACCTTGTTGGGCTCTTGTGCAATGACTAAGGAGCAATGAATTTGTTGTTGAACAAAGTGTCGATTTTTGGTTTTCAGTTTTTGAGTTGACTTCTCTACTTATGTCAGTCAAAATGCATGTGATGCATGCTTGTCTGCCTGCATTTCTTTTGTTTTAGAATTGGGATCATTCACTCTGTTGCCTAATTCATAATCTTTGCAGGTTACCCAATGTCGTGATGCCTTTTAACCAAGCCCCGCCTTGTTCTGTTGTACAGTAGATAGAACGAATTTATGAGCTTTCTAGTTAGACATTAGCTTACGAGGCTTGGTACCGGGCTCTCTCTCTCACTCACGCGTAGATCCTCCAATGTTCCATGGCTGTTTATCTAATTCTTTTGTATTTTTGTGGGATTATGATATTGCAAAAGTGTATCCCAAAGTTGGCACTTTGTTGTGGCTAGATTTTGAATTAGGAACAAGAAATGACCTGTTCATATCCCCAAGGCTAAATGGCATAGGCAGATCAAAGTCAACCACAAAATTTGCATACCCACAAAATTTGCGTACCCAACTTTGCCGAGAGCTCAAATCCAACTTTTCTATTTGTGCACCTACAGAATAGCAGCGTTCTGTATAGACTTGGCCCATGCCGTCCGTTCAGCCATGCGGCAAATGTGACCCGTGCAACTCATGTAGTATTAATCCAACGTTGCTTATTATCCTGACTAATCCTACATACTCGTATCGATTTATAAAAATTTATTGAAGCGATTTATCTATGCTTGATATTAAAATCTACATTGGTGAGTGTGAAAATATTTTAAGTTCACTAAAATCACAAATGAAAGATATCGAAAATTGGGAAAATCTCAATTCAATCAAATTTGAATCATGAATACCATCAAATATGAATTTTAGAACATATTGGCTCTATTTTATAAATAATATGGCGGCAAGTTAAGTATCATCGTCCTACACTACTAATGAACACGTCAAAACCTATCAACTTAACCTTAACACCTCCAACTTTTGGCGATCTGATCATATTAATTAATCCTAAACATTATTATCAAAGCATGTGAAATCCTATGTCACACTTTCCTTCTAGAGGTAAGAATAGTAAGAGTGTCAAAACTTTCGTACGGCGCTTATTTAAATACCATTTTTTTTCCATTCACTTAAGTGTAAATTCCGATTTGTCTCGTCAGAAAATCCGACGTAGACGACGATCATCCGACGTGGCTTCACCAACATTGATGTGGACAATTAAAATATACTATTTTTATTTTGAATTTTTATTATTTTTTCTGTAGGTAAAAATTCAAAATTAAATAAATAATAAATAATAATAAATTCTACGTAAGATAATTTACTGGAATTGATACTCAAGTGATCGATTTTACTTCGATATTGCACTCAAGTAAGCCAAAAAAAAAAATTGATATTGAGCGACGTATAGAAATTTTGACGCTCCTACTGTTGTTATCCCGATTTCTTTTTATCTTCATGCTTCAAAGGCTCTTCTTCCTTAAATTCTTGCATATTTTTATTATACTTCTTCAGGCACCTGCCATGAACACTAACAACCCCAAATGCTTAAATTCAGCAATCAATTTTATATTATTCAAACAAGAATTACAAAGTTCATTGATTAGATTTGTGATCAGTCATTGAAATTGAAAGTGCTTGCAAACACAGAGACGTCGAGAGGAAAGTAAAAGCTTTCCTTCCACCTGTTGAACATTTAACAATGCCCAGGATCTGTTTCATCGTTGACCCGAAAGCAAGGCTCAGAAATATGGGAATTAATGGTGTCTGAGATTTGCTTGAGTAACTTCTCAGTAAATTGGCGCTGTAAGCTTTGATCACTTTAGGAACATTTGGAGGAAATTGTCACTAAGACCCCGTCAATAGAAAAGCCAACGCGATGTGTTTCGCCAACTTTGAAGTGACTTAGGAAACTTCCTTGCAACCTCTTAATGTCTCATTTTCCTTGGGTCTTCGGGGACGTGATTGAACTTCAATTCAACACCTTAACTCCAACTTTTGGCGAAAAAGAAAAGACTCTTCCATCTGGTCACAGGCATGTTTGTGGGTTAAGCACAGCAAACAAGACCCATCACCTGACTCGTGATCAAGAATTCATTGAGGATGCTCCTTCAGGCTTATGTTTCTCATACTTTCGTACTAAATGGAAGCTAATCTTTGTCATCAGACTAAGGAAGGTAAGGTGGTTAGTAGTTCAACTTCCACGGAGACGCTTCCTTGGCAGTTAGCAAATAACATCCTCACATTTGTTGATAATATCTCGATAGATGAATTGCAGAATATTTATCTCTTAGGGTAGTCTTTAAGTAAGAGATCTTGCACTCCAATTTGCAGCTACCCCACTTAACTTTGCCTTCCCGATGTGAATCTTTCTGTCTTATTCTTAAGAAATATCATCCGTGGGGTCCATGGAGTTCTCATTGTTTCATAAGCTTCGAACTTCTTGGTTCTTCTTCCTCGTAGTTTTGTTGTCCACCATCTCTTCATCTCTGATCTTCCATGTATTTCTCTCTTTTTTGAGACAAACCTTTTTGCCAAGGCCGTTTTTTGCAATGGTTATCGTACGCCTAGTTGGGTGAATGAGTTCAACGACCTTTCTGCCGGGTAGACTCGCCTACTCAAAAAAGCTCCATCCCCAACAATGTCATTACCATGAATCCGAAGATGGTCAAGCGCGTGCTCAACACAAGATTCGACAATTACCCAAAAGGATAACACGGTGAATTGCAAGAGCAGTCTGGAATTGCCGAGCTTTGCCTGAAGAAATGAAGAAAGGCCCAAACTCAAAGAAAGGTGACGCCCAGTAAGGCCACCTTTGCATGGGCGAGGAATGGCCTCGCCATATCTAGCTAGGGGAACCCTCACCGATGCCCACCCTAGCCCAAGTGAGGCCCAGCAATGGTCGGCCTTGCCCCAGGCCAGGGCGGCTCTCTTGCTACTACTGCTCCTCACTTTCCCCCAGTCTACCCTGTAAGAAACTAAGGAAAGTTTTGGCCTTGACTCAAGAAATGGAAGTCGACGGACTCGAAGGCGTTATTGCCAAGCAACGTCAGGAGCT
Source organism: Eucalyptus tenuipes (assembly GCA_014182365.1). Taxonomy (NCBI): domain Eukaryota; kingdom Viridiplantae; phylum Streptophyta; class Magnoliopsida; order Myrtales; family Myrtaceae; genus Eucalyptus; species Eucalyptus tenuipes. The sequence goes on along the minus strand of CM024540.1, from coordinate 317,032 downwards.
CATCGTGTCCCAGAACCTAAAATTTGACATCAACTACGCCTTCCAACTCCTAATGCAAGAAGCCATGAGTGTTTCTCTCTCTTCTTCGCAACCCTCAACGTCCTCCCCAGCACCGGCAGACAACACCGTCTCAGCCAAAAACAACGGCAACGGTGACAGTCAATCGTTGGTGGCTGCTCTTATGTTCGGGGAGATGGAGAGGTATACACATTTAGGTATGTTAAAACCGAACTGAAACCAGAACTAATTGGAAAGGATTAGTGCATTTTCGATTTAGATAATGACAAAATAACCATTATTTTTATTCCTGTTCAGAATGATTTAGGACTCCCGCTAAGCGTATTTCAATGTAATCTCCGTCTTATATCAATTTGCACCCTAAGATGGGATTACTATACTTATCAAAGAGGACAAAGGAAATCCAAAGACTTACAAGCCCCGTCATTTGGAATCCAACTTTTGACCCAAAGAAGCATGGGCAAAATCGAGAATAGCACAAGAGATGACATTAGGCTGTGGCACTCTCTCGAAGTCCAGCAATGTGATGAGGCCTGAATCGTCTACACGGAACATGCAAGATAAGTATGGTTTCGATATGGGTAAAAACTATTCTAAACCAACAAGTTTTGGTTTGGGTCCAATCGGTACTATAAACCCCTACAAACTAGCATTTCCCTGTCCATATATGAGGCGTCTCTAGCATGATGGTCAGCTGAGGCAAAATTATCACTAGTTATGCATGTAAGAGGCAGCCAAGAGATAGTTCCAAATATTTGATCGGAGGCTTTCAACGAGAAAACATGTGTTAAATCACACTTCGGACCCCTGACCAACAGAAAACACGACAACAAGAAGTCCGAAAAGTCTTGGGACCAACACAGACAGAAATATATGGCCATCACCTGACAAACTCTGCACAAGATGATGCCCTCCTATGCAGGGCCGGCAGCCACTAAGGCTCAATAGGTAGGAGCAGTTATATCAGCTCATATGCACAAACAAATCCGCATGGCAGAAGAGGCCATAAGAGAATCACTTATATAGCCTATCCATTGTATGCTTCAAGCTTTCGATGTCTGCCCCCACCCTATCCATATCAGGCTTCAAGCTTTCGATGTCTGCCCCCACGATTTCATCTACCTTTTGTCCCTTGCTGAAGAAATAAAGTCTCAGCTGCAGGAAAATACAAAATCAGTTTCTCATACAAAAAGGTACCATGCAGATGAGAGTTTAATGTAGCCAAAGACAGAAAATTAACTCCCACACGGTTCTTGCTGATATTCTCAAGGAATGCATAGTTTGGGACATAATATGTCAGAAAACGATGAAGATGACTCCAACTTTTTCATCATGGCAAGCTCATAGCACTTCTCACTTCACTTAATGGGTGTCAATGAGGCCGGATCAATTTCTGTGCAAACCCGAACTGACATTTTTTTTTTCCTTTTTTTAAGTTTTGAAATTCTCTTTTGTGACCACATCAGCCCAAAGACAACACATCGCAGAGTTGAAACAAACTTGAAGAATCTACGTACAACTGAGAACTGCAGCAACAATTCAGTTCAACTCCAGGTCCGACTATTTCTGCTTCTTATGACATAAACCAAACCTATAGCAAGAAAGAAAAGGAAAAAAAAGAAAAAGAAAGAAGTAAACCTGAACTAGACTAAACCTGAACATTTCCTGATCGACTCCAGTTGATTAAACTCAGTCTTCAATTCCCTTCGGGTTTTTTTGTACAACTTCAGGGTATCATGCACTTCCAGGAACACTGCTCACGCCTGTTTTTTCCATATCAAGGATTTCATACCTAGCCCCATTTCTTACCCCCAGCACCAAAAAAATAAAATAAAATAAAATAAAATGAAATGAAAAACTCAAAAGATGGCAGCTGTAGTGAAGCTGTAATAGCTCCAATTAAAGAAATAACTAAAACATATTTTCCTAATGGCTAAGGAAAGAATGACCAACTCCATATTGCTCCAGTAAAGATCCATTTCAGGAAATTATAAAGGTCAATTGGGTCAGATAAATGTGTTCAAATGCTGTGCACTTGAAAAGCACTAGATGTGGACAGTATAGAATGAAGCAACAACTGCTGTGGGCTCATGAAATCATACTGGAGCAAAAGATTTGGTGTTTTGGTAGCAGATTGATAACAGAAAAGAGCTGTTATTTCTGTACCAAGATATAAACTCTAACAGAAGGAACCACCATCAGTTTGCAAGACATTTTAGATCACAATCAAGAATTTTCTTCCATAGATGAGAGGGAGGCATCAAGACACATATTTCTTCCCAAGAAGAGCTTGAGTTTTGAGACCATTCCTATTTGCAGCATCAATTAGAAAAGCAATCTTCAGATCATCTTTGTTAGTGAAATTAAACATCCCGTATACATTGCTTGGAAATAGCATCCAATAACATGCATAAACATTGGCTTACCACAGAGTCTATCCTCAGCTCCATCAATTTGTCTTGAATGCCCTCCTGCAGACAAAACAACAATTTTAGCTTCCAAGAGTAGAAAGCATTCCTATCATAGAAGAGACAGCCATGAGCATCACCATGGAGGACTTCCACTAAGATTAATGAAATGGTCTAGAGGGACTATGGGGAAACCAGAGAAGAAGCAAAAGATATTACCTGATCAATGTCAATTTTATACGTAGTCACGTGAGGGTACTTCTCATTCAATGCTTCAATGGCAGGGGACATGAATATGCCTGCAAGACACAGATTAATGTTAAGGCTAAAATAACCTTTTCCATTCAAGTAACAGAGGATAACCAAGAGGAAGAAGTGCCTGGAGGACATTGACAAATGCCTAGATGGTTGAGATTACTTACAAGGACCACACCATGCTGCAGTGAAGTACAAAATTGCTGGCGAAGACTCATCTATCAAAATCAATCAGACAAAAGCATAAGTTAATTTCATATTTTGGAGGTCCTCGAAGTGGTAAGCATTGCGATCCCATCTCTTCCGTGTCACACATGTCCAATAGCCATAAAGCAATAAGGAGTCGACAGCAGAAGAAGAACAAACCTCGGATCTTGGCAAGCACGCCATTGAACTGCTCTTCTGACTTGATAAGGTGCATCTTGGACGAACCGGAGATTGCAAGATTGGCCCAGTGAATTTATCAAATTTAAGCCATTCGGAATACACAACTCATCCAAGAGGCAGGAACTATCCACTATACGACCATTAGCTTTTACATTCTTAAGTAGGGAAAATAAGCAACCAACAGAAATGCCACAAATTGTCAGCCTTTCAAGAAAAAGCATGAGCAACCCTGTCCATAACTGGGGACCATGAATTTTGCGCATCGAATCCGATTTTAACTATCACACCCTTCCTCATTTCATAACCCCCTTCCCCAAAATTGGGAGAAATATGGACAAGAGTCCACAGTTAGTCAAATGCCCGTTGTGTAGTGGAAAGGAAGCTTGGTTTGCGGAAAGCAGGAAGAGCCCTGAACTCCAACCGGGCGACTCGCAATCAAAATGCAATCTTTCAAGTCGCAAGTCGCGTTATTTCTTCAAACGGTACCGACACGCGAACGGGGCATAGCCGATGCAAGAATCGGACACACGTCGACAAGCAGACTGAGGAAGCAATCAAAAACGAGGGAAAAGACGGGAATGCAGCGAAGCGGGTATTGATGAATCGGGACGGAGTAGAGAGAGAAAGCGCACCCGGCGAAGGAGACGAAGCGGAGGAGAAGGTCCGGGGAAGAGAGAGCGCGGCGAAGGCGGCGGCGGCGGCGGCCTTGGGAGCGACGGCTCTGCGTGCGGCGTCGGCATGACCCGGAAGAGGGAGGGGGAACTGGGGCCGTCGAGGGAGGCCGCCGGCTCCCGTGCGGCCGCTCGAGGTCCACGATCGCCGGAGCAGAGCCGCGCACCTCCTCATTGTGGCGATGAGAGAGAAACAGAGAGAGAGAGAATGAAGGCGTGCAGAAAAACCAGAAGGAAAGCAAAGCTAGGAGGGAGATGCTTTGGGCCGGAAATTGGGGTGTTGTATGTCTTGTTGGGCCTGGACCGTTTGGACATTGGTTGGCCCAGCCCATTTTTGCGTGGCTGAATTTAGTTGCACATCCATCCACACGATTCGGATTGGTATGGTATACATCGTATGAGTTTTGGGCCTGGAATTACCAATATTTCATGTTCTGGAATCTGGATTGATTGGGGACTTGGAACGCTGGTTTTATATCTCTCCTTCTCCCACAAGTAGACCTCATCAAGGGCCTAGCTGCTAACGGGCCCGCCCACCAAATTCGTGGGCTTGGCAGCAGAAATAGGCCCGTTTGGGTGAGCCTGGCCGAGCTGGGCCTTCCTCCGCTGTTCCGAGCTGTCGAAGCTGTGGCTTCTGTCCTAGTCATGATCAACACTCCTCGCCATTTCATGCCTCTCTAGTCTCTATTTACCCAATTGACAACTCGACTTTGCTCGGTAACCCGAGACCCTTACTCTTTTTCCCCATCTCAACACTCCCCGTCATTTCATGGATAAACAATGTGTTCCAAATCATGTTGAGAGAATTTTAGCTCATATGATTGGCCAGGCCTAGCTCCAAAAAGGGTCTCGCGCACCCTAGACCTGGGTAGGCATGGACAAAGTTGATGCATGTCACCCCTTAGCACATGTTAGGCCCATCCAACGATTAGGTCTATCCTATGGTAATTGTTTCGTTGAAAGATTGCATCGTTCCATCAAATTCGATAAGCCATAGAAGGAGAAGTCATCATACGCCCCAAATGATAGCAGTTAGGAACATTGGGAAGACAAGAGACGAGAGTGATGGAATTGGATGCGGCCATGAGAATGGGGAACAAACTAATCCAATTTCGGTGATGTTGGAGTCGGTTGTTGGCCATACAATAACAAAGAGTGGTTGGCTAGAGATTTTTTTTTTTTTGGGGGGTGGGGTGTGAATTACAAAGAAGGCAAGGGGGAAGTCGCGCACCCATCCTTCCGGCAACCCCAATTTTCCAAATTGGAAACGGCTTTGATCCATCATAAGTCGCGGTGAGCCGCCGAGAATCGGACGCCAAAGGCGCCGTCCGCCTCTCCGGCTCCTTCGGTGATTCCCACCTCACATCGGTGTAGGAAGGCCGGGCGAACAAATCATCAGAGAAAAAGGACGAGGAATATAATCTCGAAAGCCACACAAGTAAGGTCGGCAAATTCTTGGCATTGCTTGATTCGTTCATTTCTTAAATAAAATTTTAGAAAGTTATTGGTTCAAAGGTGTCGAGTATAGTTTTATGGTAATATGTAGGCTCGAAGTACTACAATCGGTATTAAGTTTTCATTATCGCTATTCCTCAGCGAGTGGAGAGGTTGAATTCTAGGGAACGAGCTGCAATCAAAGAGTGGGATTTGGAGGTTTGTTACGCCTACTAGAGAAGATTATGGCAAGGACTTTAATTGCCTATTTGATAGATAAATGGAATCCTAAGGATGAAAAATTTGAACTTTACGATTTTGACTCATTTGATAGATAAATGGAATCCTAAGGATGAAAAATTTGAACTTCCTCGTACGATTTCGCTGACTCTCTTAGATGTGGCATTAATTTTTGGCCTCCCTGTTACTGGAAAGCGGATGAAACTTGACGAAATACCAGAATTTTCGAAATCAGTTTTTATATTTACTCCCACGAAAAAAATTCCATTGCATAAGATTGAGAAGAAGTTTGATGATCCAAACAATTATTCGGATTTTATAATGTATTTTTTGCTCTTCACATTTGCTACCTTTCTCTTTCCAAATCCGACTCGAACGGTTCAAATCGGATTTGAAAAAAAAAAAAAGTGACAAATGTGAAGAGCAAAAAAACACATTATAAAATCCGAATCATTGTTTGACTCATCAAACTTCTTCTCAATCTTACACAATTGAATTTTCCTCGTGGAAGCAAATATAAGAGCTAATTCCTAAGATTCTGATATTTCCTCAAGTTCCACCCCGCAAGTCAAGAACACTAAGTGAAAAATTAATGCCACATCTTAGTCGCCGAAATCGTACAAGGAAGTTCAAATTTTTCATTCTTAAGATTCCATTTGTCTATCAAATATGCAATTAAAGTCCCCGCCATAATCTACTTTGATAGGCGTAACAAACCTCCAAATCTCACTTTTTCGATTGCAGCTCGTTCCCTAAAATTCAACCTCTCCACTCACTTGAGCAAGAGCGATAATGAAAACTTAGTGTTGATCGTAGTACTATGAGCCTGCATATTACCATAAAACTATGCTCATAGCACATCCTTGAACCCATAACTTTCTAAAATTTTATTTAAGAAATGAAACGATCAAGCAATGACAAGAATTTGCCGACCTTACTCTTGTGTGGCTTTCTAAAATTTTATATCCCCATCTCCTTTTCCCCCGATGATTTGTTCGCCCCAACTTTCGCACCGATGCAAGGTGGGAATCACCAGAGCTCGGAAGGCGACGGTGCCTTTGGCGTCTGGTTCTCAACAGCTCGCCGCAGCTTACGATGGGAAGAGGAGGCAGACGGTGCCTTTAGCGTCCAGTTCTCAACAGTTTGCCAAGGCTTACGACAGGAAGAGGAGGAAACGACATCTATTTTAGGCTACGAATTTACACATGTGGCTAAGGGTGCGTTTGTTTGTGTTCTATTCAAAAATTGTTCTAGAAAACGAAATAGAAAAACTATTTCTATTCCAGGAACAATTTTTTACCGTAAAAACGCGTTTGTAAACTTGTTTGAGAATAAAAAATAACAAAAACATGTTTGGTAAACTTGTGTGTTTTTTTTTTCTTTTAATTTTTTAATATTTTTATTTTTATTTTATTTCATTTTATTTATTTTTCTTTATTTTTCTTTTTCTTTCTTTTTTTTTTCTTTTTTTTTTCCTTGTGGCGGCCGCGCCGGCCGCCATGGCCTGGCGACCGACCGACGAGGGCGCCGGCCTCGCCTTGGCCGGGCAAGCTCGGGCTCGCCTAGATCCCGCTAGGCCGAGCCTCGCCAGGTGGATGGGCAAGCTCGCCGAGCCTCGCCCCAGCGGCGAGGCTCGGTCCGACGAGGTCGCCGGCCCTCAGCGGCCGGTCGCCGGGGTCATGGCGAGGCCGCGACCGACCAAACCAAAAAAAAGAAGAAAAGAAAAAAGAAAAAAAAAAATAAAGAAGTATTTCGTAAATTGTTCCAGAAACAAGAAACAAGTTTTTTTTTTTGTTTCTTGTTTTTTGTTCCAAATTTGTTCAGGAAAAAAAAAACAGATTTGGAACAAAAACACAAACAAACGCATTTCTGTCCTTTTTTTGTTCCCGGGAACAAAAAAAGGGAAAATCTATTCATGAACAAAAAAAAAGAAACACAAACAAACAGGCCCTAAGTGTGCCTTTAGAAGGAAATAATAGAAATATCAGCCAAAAACAGACATAGCGGGAAAGAAGCATCGAAATAGTCAAAGGACCAATTCATCTTCCAAAATACAAAAGGCTTACACCATCCTTCTAAGTACCATACAGCACCTAACTATATTCTGAAACAGTTCAAATAACAATTATACAATAGTGGCGACCAGAGTGTGACGTCATAGAAAATGTTGCATTAGCCAAAAAGGTAGCCAATGCAAAGAAGGTCCGTCGGTTAAAGAAGACTCAAAGAAGTGGACTCATATTGAGAGTGGTTCTCCAGTTTAATTTCCTTAAAAAAGAAAACAAGCCTTAAAAGCTCCAAGATATGAATGATCTTGCTCACTCTCTCCAAAGGATAAAGAAAGTCGGTATTCTAGACTCTGGCAATGCCCATGCAATGAGCTTGAGTTGCTCAGCTTTAACCAGGTAAAAATAAGCTCTGCCAAATAGGTTTCACTTCATTGCCCCAACTAATCTATAGCGTGAAGTGAATCGGAAGAACAACCTCTGACTGGCCCAGAAGACATATGATGCAGGCACAGAGGATAGAGCCTGCATCACACTCGATGTTCTTTCACAAGCAAGAGAAACGTTAAGAAGCTCTGACCTCATGACCCACAAAATTGGAAATAAACTGGAAGTTATCCCCAACACATGTGATAAGTCGTTCTCTAAGGCTCTGATTGGGAAACCAATGAAAGAGGAGGCAATGGAAGTAGGTGGTTAGTTTGGAATACTTTGAAATTTCTGTGAGAGAGATATAAAGCAAAAATTTTACATGAAGAGTTCTCCCTGACTCATTTGATAAGTCGTTCTCCTGACTCATTTGATAAGTCGTTCTCCTCCGAGGCTTTGTTTGGAAAACCAATGAAAGAGGGGAGAATGGAATTGGTATGAAGTTTGCGTAATTTTAGATTTCTATAAGAGAGATATAGAGGGAAAATTCTAAATCTATGCACATTTCAATTTTGAATCCCCATCCCCCAAGTTCCCCCCAAGTTCCTCCACCTCCTAAGTACCCAAGCAAAGCAGAATGCAACATTGTTTAGAATCTGTTGTTGTTTACAGAAAGGCAACAAAACTATCGGTGAACATTAACATATAATTGTTGAGACATCGTATTGTGTGAGCATGCACTCATAAGTAGAAAGTAAAGATAGCCCAAGACAGAAAGAACTCATGCATTGAGGTTGTCCTGCTATGCGATTACAAATTTCTCGCCAGAAAATAGTAGCGCTAGAAATCATATTACCCCTTGAGAAACTATTGACCTAAAGTAGCAGCTGCGTAGCTTAGCTTATGATCAGATGCAGCGACATAAAGAGAAGACTCCTCTATTGAGCAGGAAACCCTAGAAATTCGGAAAGGAGAAAGAGAAAAGAGAGGAATTAGGCGACTCGGGTGTGAGAGCAAGCACGAGTAGTCCTGAGCGGTATGGGGGGGAGCGAGATGCTTACCTCATCAGAAGCGGCGTCAGCGAAGCTTGAGAAAATGGCCGCCCGGTGCGAGGAGAGTCCAATGGAGATGGTCGAGGTGGCTAGGTCGAGTCTGTCTGAGGAGAAGGATCGGCACTTCTGGAAAAGAAAAGCCCCGGCTCTCAAAGTAGATAACAAGAGGGAAATGCGTCAACAAGTCCCACGCCTTTTGCTCAAAAGCATCTCAATCAACCTGAAAACTAATCCAAACACGGATTAGCAAGATAAGAAGGATGAATTACTTCCAGCTCCAACAATAAACCACAACAGACTGAACTGGCAATTGTGTTACGAGAAATCGGAGGATAACTCATGATTGAGACAGGCAAGAGTTGCCACTAAATCAGAAAGAAAAATGTAGAAGAAGAGGAAAAGTGAAATCAAACATAGATAGGATGGCAAATCGGCATATCATCATCATCATCAAAGTTTGCAAAATATAAACTAATTTTCCACGATAAAAATCGAACCAACAGAACCTCTTAGAGGAATCTATAATGTGAAATGGCTTGCAAACAACTGTAGACTTTAATTTAAACATATTCTTTCTTAGCAAATAAGTCATTCGCTAGTCCCAAGGTACAAGAGGTGCGGACACATCTGTTCAGAGAAACAGATCTAGAAAGCCAGGACTCCAAGCAATGCGGCATATTGCACCTGGCAAGCATCTCTTCCAAAGTATTCAAACGAGACAGTATGGCTGACAGTATGACCGGCAATTTCCCATGCATGGTACTCATATCAAATACGAAACCAACTATAACGGCACCACACTCCTATTCTCTCGATCCAAACAACATATCGATCAAGCACAGGAGGGCTAATCAGCATGCGCAACACAAACCGCAGTCCCTTGAAAATTTTTTCATTCAAACGCACATTTGGGAATTTTAAAAACTCTGCAGAACATAGTCTCGACAAAATTCATCTAGTAATACACACATGATACGCAGAACGGAAGACCCTAAAACTTCCCCGCCCCACCCAGCACCAAGCCCTCACGCCCACTAAGCCATCCTCACTCCTTTAAGCGGAACTAATGGGGGCGTACCCATCGCCACAACCAGCCACTCAAAAGTCAAAACCAAGCCGAACACTCCATTTCAACAGAGCCAAGCCCGTCCCCCTCGTCCACAACGCCTCGCGGAAGATGAATCGGTAGACAAAAGATTTTAAAAAATAAAAGAGGCGAAACGGATGAAGGCAACGCACCTGCAAATCTCTCTCCGTCTTCTCCTCCGCTCGCTCGAGCTCGCCAGTCGATTCTCCTTTCGCGACGCCGACTCGATGGGAAACGGAAGATTTCAGCTATAATCCGAGCTCGAGAAAAAGCCCTTATTCTCTCGACTTCCCCCTCTTATATGTGCCGCGGAGGCGCGGAGGCGCGGTGGCGGGTCGCTGCTCGGAGGCGCTGCAGGCGTCGGGTCTAGCTGCAGGAGCGGCAGAGACCGGCGGAGACAGGGCGGAGCTTCGGCGGGGCGACGGCGCGGCTGGCGTCGCGGGCTGCTAGCGGAGGAGGCGCGTCGGGGCGAGGCGGTGGCGCTGCGACAGGGCTGGTATCACGAGGGGGCGAGCTGCCGTGGTGCTCAGAGACGGCGAGCGGGTGGCGAAGGGGATCGAAGACCAGCGGGATGCAGGCGAGGCGGAGACGCGGAGTTGGGTCGCGGGTGACCCGGGTGCTGGCGCTCGCAGGTGGTGCTCGCGGAGGCGCGGTGGCGGAGCGGCGAGGCAGAACAGGGACTGAGGCACGACGGAGCAGGGGGCTGCTGCTTCTGGCGTGGGGCTGCAGCTGCGTCGATCGAAGGCGGAGGCTGGCGGCAGAGGCACTGGGAGTCGTGGCTGCAGCAGGCGTCGGTGCTGGCGGAGCGACGGTGACAGGGGCGTCGCGGGCTTCGGCTGCCGGCGGTGTTGACGCGGCGAGCAGGTACCAGGCTCCGGCTGCAGGGCGGCGACCGGCACGGGGGACGAGCGGGGGTTCGGTGGCTGCGATGCGGTGGGTTCGGCTTCTCGGAATGCTGCTCGAAGATCACAGCCAAACGCGGCGAGGCAGCAGGACTCGATGCAACGACTCGCGATGAGGAGGGGCACCGGTGTTATATGGGGAAGATGAACAGTCTCCTCTGTTCTCTGCTCTGCTTTTTTCCTCTTTCTTTTTGCTTTTACCCCTTTTCCCCCAGCTGCACTCTGCTCCGTTTTACTTTTCTGCAGAACCTTTTCAGCAGAAAGAAAAACTTCTGCTCACTTTCGCCCCCTCCTAAAAAGCTTTTCCTTTTGAATCTCCCTCTCAAAAGGAACGAATGAAGACCCCGCAAAAACCCTAAAAACCGAAGAAAGATTTTTTTCTTTTGTCTTCCGTTTTTTACCTCAAAAAACCGAGAGAAAAAAACCCAAAACAAATAAACCCCCCTCAATGTGCGTGTATTTCTACTGTGTGGTCCCCTTAATTTTGTAGTGTGGCAACCTATTTAGAGATGAGTGAACTACGGTTTTAGATCAACATCCGCAATATTCCTTCACCGATTTTATCACACATCGATAAGGATCCAAGATTTTCTCAAATTCCCAATCCTATAAAGATAAGCTCGTAATATTTTTGTCACACCTGCCCTATCTAATAATATTGAAAAATCTCTATCATATCTTGGAAAATTTCAAATCTCTATTTTTCACAAGGTAATTTTTTATCATTAAAAAAAAATGGGTTTTGGCCAATTTGCACTCTCCGTGGGCTTATTCCAACCTATCAATTTAAAACTCAGAGCCACCAATTGGAACCATATGTCATCAGTCTAATGCAAATGCAAAATAAATGCATCTAAAATTATATGTTATGCAATTTAATTTTTTTTAGGAGTTAAAATTAATCCATAATTTTTATGCAATAAACAAATAACTGGATCGCCAAATTTTATGTGTCAGCAAGAATATACACATCTACACTTTTTTTTTGGTCTAAACACATCTACACTTCAAAATGTGTAATATGTCTCTAAATTTGTTCTCGGAGCAGCGTTTCTATAAAGATTTTTTGGGAGTGGACATTCTCATTCATTTATTTTAGAGCATGATCAGCTGCGATTAGATACGATGCAAGAAATCAAGGTTCATGCTTATGACATACCATGGGTAATTTCAATCTTGTTATATGGGGAGTTGCATGTGTGTTATCTCGCTCATTTGCTAAGCTTTTTAAAAGTCAGCTTTTTCCTAATCCTCTTATTGGGAGGTTGATTTTCAAACTTGAAACGCCGTCGCTTATGCGATCGCAAGAAAAAAACATCATAAGAGAAACGGGAACTTCTGCTCTTTGATAATTTTGTTTATACTTCTGGAACCTCATGTTCGAGTAAACTTAAACTAGCATAGTTCGGAAAGAAAATGTTCAATCTACTGGCAGGGTGGGACCTCATAGAGAAAGCTTTGAAGAGGCATGATGGATATTATGCAATTGCTTCGTTGTCAAACGCTTTTGCATTTTTGTCATGTTTACTTGTGGAAAGCATCATCCAAAGGGGTACATATTGAGTGATGAAGTCTCGCTTCATTTTTCTTCACAGAAGTTTATTTGGTCACTGTGGGAGGCTGCCTAGTAACTTTCTGCACTTTTGTCTCGCAATTTATCAGTCTAAAAGAGATGGAATAGCACGTCTTATGAGTCACTAGAATGCTTTACTTGTGCTTTAAGCGGTTGCATTGCACATGATTTTTCACTGTAGAGGCTTGAAAGGTTTTAAATCTTGGGAATCTCTCTCTCCCGTTTTCTCTCTCTCTCCCCCTCTCTCTCCCACCGAGAGGCAAACTTCTTTTCAGCATATCCTTTCTATTAGTAGCTTGTATCGGCGAGTCATTGCAATGAAATATCTTGCTTACAAATCGACATTTTCTCCTTATTCGTGAGATCAAGTCATTAATATAGAGAGAGATGATCATAGATTGATCGTGTTAGCTTATGCATAAATTAAATAACCAGCTACACATTGATCATAGTTCTATCCTCACATGGATTAGTCTTTCTAGTGCATATATGCATAATTTTGCATCTCTAAGGGGACGAAATTTTGAGACATGTACTGATAAGTAGCTTCAGCATTGATTTCTTCCAGACCATGGGATTCATTTTCATTGAACCTTCTCCTGCTGCAATCTGTTAAAATTTAAATGTCTTCCTCATGTTTCACTCTACATGAATGTCGAAACAAGATAGGGAGTCCAGGAAATGGCATCACTTTGCAGAGTCTTCCTGCAGCGGAGGCGGAGGTACAGCCGATTCAGTCGTCGGCGGCAGAGGCGCGAAAGGAGAATCCACCGGCGAGCGGAGGAGAAGACGGAGAGAGATTACCGCTGACTCGAATGGAAGATTTCAGCTATAATCCAAGCTCGAGATCGTCAATTTCCAATCCGACAAAAAGCCCTAATTCTCTCGACTTCCCCCTCTTATATGTGCCGCTGCAATGCCAAGGGCGGTAGAGAGAGACAACGTGTCTTAATTTTCGTTCTTTTTTTCTTGTTGTGAAATGGTTGTGAAATTAAAATGTTGTTTGTTCAAAATAATAATAAAATGGGTTTTTTTTTTTTTTACAGGTGAAAAGATAAAATCAATAGTGGAGAGACCGCATCATCGATTTATCTTAAAAGAAGTACGTAATTTTGTTAAATAAAGATAAGTGAATCGTCACTAAAGCGGCACGACTAAAGAGAGATTAAATTTGGGAAATAACCTGCAACTTTAATAACATTTTCTTCCAAAAAAGATTACCCTAATTCCGTCATGGACAGTTAATGGATATTTAAGGATATTAGTTTTTCACGTCAGTATTTCCCACCAATGGACCCCACGTGAAATCCGCCTTCTCTATTCTAAAGCTCATGGATGAAGACCTCGCACCATCACCATCCCTTGATAGCTTACTCCGCCGCATTGCACGTGGTTAGATATTTAGATAGATTCATTAATTAACGTACCTCACCCGCTACTGCCCACCTCTTCGAGTGATTGGGGACAAATGCGCCCGCGATATTAAGAAAAACTTCATGTGTAAAGTAATTTGTCAGACAGCAAATTATTGACATAGGATTGGTTGCACCTCTTCGATTAAATTAAATGATCTTCATGACTTGGCCGACGCATCGCCAAACCTCGCATGCCAATCGATTGAGTCGTTCCTACGGGGCAAATCAAAACAAAGACTCGCTTCTTCAAACTTTGGTTGACTGGGCCCATTCATGATGATTCTGCGGGTTCACTACTCCCACTCCCAACCATCATCCACGAGCACAGCCCCTCTCCTCCTCGTCAAAACAACAATGGCCCCTCCACTTCAACAAGCAATCGACCGTGATGATGTTGATGAGCTCCGTTACTTGCATTGTGAGGAGCCAAAACTCTTAGATCGTGTATCTTAGGACCCCTTCCCAAATACTCCTCTACATGTCGCCACGGCCGCCGGGCAAACCAAGTGGCCTTTGATATGGCCATCTTGAAGCCATCGTACGCTCAGAAGCTGAATCCACGGGGTTATAGCCCCATGCGCTTGGCTTCGCAACATGAGCATTATCAAACCGCGAGGGCACTGGCAACCCTTGACCCCGAGTTGATCCAAGTCCGAGGACGAGGCAAGATCGCCCATTTACATCATTTTGCCGAGAGAGACAGAGACAATGAGCTGGAGCTCCTCGCCGAATTCCTATATGCTTGCATTTTGCCAATAAAAGACTCAATATGCTAATTCGAGACTGTGGTTCGCGTCGTCGTTAGGAACCACAACCTAAAAGCATTCAAGGTTTTGTTTGGATGGCTTAAGCGAGAGTCTTTGACACGTATCTTGAACCAAAAAGACCAAAATGGTAGCATTGTCTTACATATTGCTGTGTCCAAAATGCAACTCGAGATATGTTTCATGCTAGTTCAATTCGACGATATCATAATTGTTCGTGCTTTTATGTTTTGATCTTTGAATTCCATATAGTCTAATCTAGGAATGTGCCTTAAAATGGGTGGGTCGGATCATATTTGGATGAGGATGATGCCAATTCAAATTTACCATTTTATCTCATATTCATCTATTTTTACGTAATAGCGTTTTAATGACTCATATTCGACATCGTCCCGACCGAAGTCATACCCAGTCCAACTCATTTGACTGTTCCAAGAGAGTATCGGGAGAAGAGGAAGCTCAGTCGAAGTCAATTCTTTGTTCTTTTTGGATCAGTCTAGTCAAAGTAGATGGAAAAGAGAGACAAGAAAGACCAATAAATAAAGGGTTAATACACTGAAAAACTCCAACCTGGTATATACGTGACAAATTTACCCCAAAACCAGTACACCTTTGACAAATTTACCCCAAACTGGTACACTTGTGACAAATTTACCCTCTGTTAGTTTTTATTAAATTTTATTGTCAAATTATTAAGTTAAATGACACGTGACAGTTGATTGATATAACAATTTGGAATTTTATTCTCCATTTGTTACAATTTACAATTTTTGTGATTTTTTTTTTTGTATTAATCCAATTTAGCGGAGAGTACATTTGTCACAAATTTACCGGTTTGGAGTTTTTTGTGATCAAATAAATTAGTTTGGGGTAAATTTGTCATAAATGCACTAGTTTAGGATTTTTTTATTATTAGTCGGGGTAAATTTGTCATAGGTGTACCAGTTTGGGATTTTTCATGATCAAAAAAATAGTTTGGGGTAAATTTGTCACAGGCGTACCAGTTTGGAGTTTTTTAGGGTATTAACCCATAAATAAATATAGGACATGGAAAAGAGAGCGACAATCCACTGATTTCCAAGAAATCCATTGATTCTTGGCCCGTTTTGGCCAATCAACCGATTGATTCGTCTAACTCATGATCCACGACCCTACTTTTCTTGAGAGCCGGTTAGGCTCGACTTTGGGAGGAAAAAGATAAAAGTCACTTTTAGAGAACTTTATTAGTGCATCCGCTAAAGAAATTTACTCTTTCTTTAGTACTTTCAGTCCTAAATCGATGTTATTCATCAAGGCCGACTTCCCTTTCCCGATCGTAGTTGGTAAGTGATGCCATTGTTGTCGCAAACAAGTACATAAGAGATAGTTCATTTATTGCATTTCACAGATTCTGATGTATTTTGGTTTGTTTGGGAGGTATCCGAACCCGAACAAGAAACACATAGCGTATTTAAAAGTAAACATAAGTAGCAAAAAGCTCTTCGAAAAGTATACTAAATTAAACATCATTGCAGCTACCAGCTCATTGCTGCTACTAGCACCCCGATACAGAATTACTCTTACCTTAACCTTTTTCTTTGTGCTAATTCTTTTCTCATTTCTCACACAAGCATTAACTATCTTATTCTAAATGAGGAAATGGGCACGTTGTCATGATATCTAGCATCCATGGACGAAAAAATTACATTTACAAAGTCCATTGTCATGAGCACATTGGTGAAAACAGATTTTGCCTATTGGTGTATTTTTCGCTTTAATTCATCATCACTAATCATCTCTCAAGTTTCCTTGTATTGACCTTATTCATTAGCATTCGAGAAGTCATTCGC
Source organism: Eucalyptus tenuipes (assembly GCA_014182365.1). Lineage (NCBI taxonomy): Eukaryota > Viridiplantae > Streptophyta > Magnoliopsida > Myrtales > Myrtaceae > Eucalyptus > Eucalyptus tenuipes. The sequence goes on along the minus strand of CM024540.1, from coordinate 300,622 downwards.
GAATCTGCTATAATCCGAAGCAGATGCGTGATAATTTAGATGAAAACATAACTACCCGATTTTGTTAAAAAAAATATCTCCAGCTGTCATGCATGTGCAGATAATTATGATTCTCTATTCTCAGCTTTTGGTTATCTACAGGCAGCTTTGTTTCTCCTTTTGACATTTCCATTTTAATTTGCATGTATGTCAAAACTCGCTTTCAAAGACTCAGACACACCATATATAGTCTAGCATCAAGGGAGCACCTTCTGCACGCCATTTCCTTTAGCGGTAGTGATGTGCCGGAAAAAGCAACCCCACCTAACAGAAAGAGAAGTTCAAATTTTAGTTCCAAAATGGGACTGAGGAAAGTGAAAGCTCGAACGGTCCTCCACGAATATCGAATCAGCTTCCGCGTGCCCAACGCATTCACTCACCTGGTTAAAATGTCAGTCGGCTGCGAAGCTATTGTGATCAATCAACGAGCTAAGCCCCTCCGCTTCAACTAGCAATAGCAATAGAAAATGATGATGTCGCTGGGCTACATAGCTTAACTACGGAGGAGGAGTGAAAACTCTTAGATCGCCTATCTAAGGAACCCTTCCCTTTTTGGTGTATTTTGTTACATGTATAAATATAGCACGACGAAAATAGATAGAAATATATATAAAAAAAATGGAACTATTTGACCAATAGATGTCTTTCACATTTAAGTAGAGAAATTAATAACTTTTTTTCAAATTTTTTATGGCAATTCCAAAAAAAAAAAGTTACTTCTATATTAAAAAAAAAGTATTCGTAAAAACATATAGAAAAAGAAGGTATATTGAACAACGTTGAAAGTTTTTTCCTTAACGAAGTCTCTTTCTATCGGGAATTCAAAAAGTTTTTTTGTATGACAATTAAATAGTCAAACTCTAGATTAACTCATCTTAATTTGAAAATCGACAAGGCTCGCCAACCATTGCCGGAGAATAAGGGCAAATGAAAAGGAAAAGGAAAAGGAAAAAATTAACTAAAAAATTGGAAAAAATAAAATAAAAAAATATTTGCAAAATTGCCATGTCAACGTTTGTTGGCTGTCCAATGTCCACGTCAGCTCCGGTTGACCAATTTGGCCAAATGGAATGAATTGATATCAATATGAAAATGTTTATGATTGAATTAATCCAATTGAAATGTTTAGGTTTAGGACTGAATTGGTTCAGTTAAAATGCTTAAAACTGAATTGGTATCAATGCCATAAGTCTAGAATTTTTTTGGTACTTTTCCCCCACATTAGAGATAAAGAAGACGAGATAGGGCGGAGTATAAAAATGTCAAAGTTCGAGGGCTATAAAGATTGGCCCAATTCTTTTTTTTTTTTTTTTTTTTAAAACTCAACTTTATATTTAATCCCAATTCTTCTTTAATTTTTTTTATTTAATTCCAAACTTTAGGTCCAATCCAAATTAGCTTTGAATTTTTTTTTTTTTATGAAAAAGAATTCCAACTTTAGATCCGATTCCAATTCTATTCTTAATTTCTTTGGGATCTCAGAGAAAAATCACCAATTTTTACTCTGGCCCCAAATTCATGCCCATTAGTCTTTTGTTAAAAAATCATCATAAATTGTCCAAAATTTTCACATCCTAGAATGGTTTCATATTGGAAATAGTTTTTCATATCACCTTATTAATGTGAATTTGTTATTACATGGAAATGCCACGTCAAGTTGGAAGATGATGGATTGAAAATTGGTGATTTTTTTAAGACAAAACAAAATTCAAAGCGAATTTGAGATCGGACTTAAAATTTGAGATTTTTTTAGGCAAAAAAAAAGCTCATAATAGATTTGGAATTGGACCGAACTTAAAGTTTTTTTTTTTCTTCGCATGCTTCCTTGCTCTGGTAATCGCGACTTCCTCTTGCCTTTTGGCGTTGGGGAGGCGAAGTCGAGTGTATGTTTCAAGCCGCATTGCGGGTGGGTGTAATGCACACGCCTGCTCGTCTCCTTTTAACGTGCATGGCAGCACCAGGAGGAGGGCGTGATAACGGTGGTCTTTTGTAAGACTAGGGCTTGAGTGGTTGGTAGGATTTAACCCTAAGGAAGACAGGTCGGTTTGCGAGCTCTTGTAGGTGATCTTCGCACTTTTGGCGCTTTTTTGTTTCGGTCTTGGTTTTTGCTTAGTTTAAGGCCTTGGACTTATGGATAGGAACCATCTTTTTTTAACTTGGTGGACTGTGTGGACCGGGCGTTCGCTGAATGCGGAGTTGTGTTATTCAAGAGCGTATGAACTTAGTTTATGGCCTTGTAGATGATCTTCGCGCTATGAAGTTGTCTCCTTTGGCACTTTTTTGTTTCAGTCTTGGTTTTTGCTTAGTTTAAGGCCTTGGACTTATGCATAGGAACCATCTTTTTTGAAGTTGGTGGACTGTGTGGACTGTGTGGACCGTGTGTTCGCTGAATACGGGGTTGTGTTATTCAAGAGCAATTGATATAGAAAATTCTCGCTAAAATCAAAAGGCAACGGAGTATATCAGAAAATTCTGGCTCTGTTTATTGAAGACTGTCACAATGACTATCTCTACAGATTTTAGTTTATTAATTTCTTTTACCCTTTGAGGAGGCCGAACACATATTGGTAAATAGCTTTGCATCCGTTTATTACTCATTACTATATTTTGGAGCCTTTGACCGTTAGAAGGATGAAAATGGAAACATAGAGAATATACACGTCTACACTTTTTTTTTGGGTCTAGACACGTCTACACTTCAAAATGTGTAATCTGTCTCTAAATCAGCGTTTCTATAAAGATTCTTTGGGAGTGGACGTTCTCATTCATTTATTTTAGAGCATGATCAGCTGCGATTAGATACAATGCAAGAAATCAAGGTTCATGCGTATGACATACAATGGGTAATTTCAATCTTATTATATGGGGAGTTGCATGTGTGTTATCTCACTCATTCGCTGAGCCTTTTAAAAGTCAGCTTTTTCCTAATTCTCCTATTGGGAAGTTGATTTTCAAACTGGAAACTGTCAATTATGCAATCGCAAGAAAAAACATCATAAGAGAATCGGGAACTTCTGCTCTTTGAGAATTTTGTTTGTCCCTCTCCCTACAAATGCTTTATCATGTTAAAGGAAATACTTTTTGGTGCATAGGTGTCCAACAAATCATATTATCAATAGGCTGCAAGACGGAAGCTTGTCTAGAATACTCAAGGATTGTGTAATTCTTCATGGAAAGAACAAAAACGCATCACCTAATGTTAGCTCCTTTTTCAAGGTCATGATTGACAGTCAGTTTTCTGAGCTTTTGGTATGTTTCCACCCTCCTCTATTTATGACACTATAATATTTTTTCCCAACTTATACATTCTTTACCATTGGTCAATACAAGCTAATTTCTTCTATCTTTCATCCTACTGTATATTGACTTGTACCTGTTGAAAAGATATTAGTTATCCTCGAAAATCAAATCTTTTAAGGTCACGTGCCTTGTGCTGTTTGTAAACTTTGAGAGCTTATACTTTGTTTTGATATTACATGCAATAGTTGCATCCGTCCTCTTGTTTAATTTATTTGAGACTTTATGCAATTGCATAATATAATTATTTTTTGTTGGGTCATGAGTGAGGACATACGTGGGTAATCAAAATACAGCATCAATATTGGCTTCTCATTGAGGAGTTAGCAACATAATTAGTCGGCCTGCCGTATTTTACCTCTGGCATGCCCTAATCCAGAGCTTCACCCTATGAATGACTCTACAAGACGGAAGCTTGTGCAAAATGCTCAAGGAATTGTGTAATTCTTCATGGAAAGAGCAAAAACGCATCACCTAATGTTAACTCATTTTTCAAGATCATGATTGGCAGTCATTTTTCTGAGCTTTTGGTATGTTTCTACCCTCTTCTATTTACAACACTGTAATATTTTTTCCCAACTTATACCTTCTTTACCACTGGTCAATACAAGCTAATTTCTTCTCTCTTTCATCCTACTATATATTGACCTGTACCTGTTAAAAAGATATTGGTTATCCTCGAAAATCAAATCTTTCAAGGTCGTGTGCCTTGTCTTTGTTTGTAAACTTTGAGAGCTTACACTGCTTGATATTGCATGCAATAGTTGCATATGTCCTCTTGTTTAACTTATTTGAGACTTTATGCAATTGCATAACATAATTATATTTTGTTGGGTCATGAGTGAGGACATACGCAGGTAGTCAAAATACAACATCAATATTGGCTTCTCATTAAGGAGTTAGCAGCATAATTAGTCGACCTACCGTATTTTACCTCTGGCATGCCCTAATCCAGAGCTTCACCCTGTGAATGAGTCTGCAAGACGGAAGCTTGTGCAGAATGCTCAATGAATTGTATAATTCTTCATGGAAAGAACAAAAACACATCACCTAATGTTAGCTCCTTTTTCAAGGTCATGATTGGCAGTCATTTTCGAGCTTTTGGTATGCTTCCACCCTCTTCTATTTATGACACTATAATACTTTTTCCCGACTTATACATTCTTACTATTGGTCAGCACAAGCTAATTTCTTCTCTCTTTCATCATACTCTATATTGACTTGTACCTGTTGAAAATATGTTGGTTATTCTTGAAAATCAAATCTTTTAAGGTCATGTGCCTTGTGCTGTTTGTAAACTTTGAGAGCTTATACTGCTTGATATTGCATGCAATAGTTGCATCTGTCCTCCTGTTTAACATATTTGAGACTTTATGCAATTGCATAACATAATTATTTTTTGTTGGGTCATGAGTGAGGACATACGCGGGTAATCAAAATACAGCATTGATATTGGATTCTCATTGAGGAGTTAGCAACAAAATTAGTCGGCCTACCGTATTTTTCCTCTTGCATGCCCTAATCCTGAGCTTCACCCTGTGAATGAGTCTACAAGATGGAAGCTTATGCAGAATGCTTGAGGAATTGTGTAATTCTTCATGGAAAGAACAAAAACGCATCATCTAATGTTAGCTCCTTTTTGAAGGTCATGATTGGCAGTCATTTCTCTGAGCTTTTGGTTTGTTTCCACCCTCTTCTATTTACGACATTGTAATACTTTTTCCCAACTTATACCTTCTTTACCACTGGTCAGTACAAGTTAATTTCTTCTCTCTTTCATCCTACTGTATATTGACTTGTACCTGTTGAAAAGATATTGGTTATCCTCGAAAATCAAATTTTTTAAGGTTGTGTGCCTTGTGCTGTTTGTAAACTTTGAGAGCTTATATTGCTTGATATTGCATGCAATAGTTGCATTTGTCCTCTTATGTAACTTATTTTAGACTTTATGCAATTGCATAACATAATTATTTTTTGTTGGGTCATGAGTGAGGACATACGCGCGTAATCAAAATACAACATCAATATTGGTTTCTCATTGAGGAGTTAGCAACATAATTAGTCGGCTTACCGTATTTTACCTCTGGCATGTCCTAATCCAGAGCTTCACCCTGTGAATGAGTCTAAGCACAGATCTCTAATGAGTGACTTGGTTAAGAAGAAAAGATTGAAGAAGCAAAGTGAACATATCAATAGAAAATCCCTGCTTAACAGACTCTTTTTTGGACTTCAAAAACTTTCTATTTAACAAGTTTTGTGTATAGAAACTTTATTTGAATATGAAAGCAAATTTGAGCACAGGCCTAAAGATCTAAAACAGAGACTTATTATTTATCAGAATCCTACCTAGTGGTGTAAACCAGTTACTAATAGAACTTCTGTTGTAAGCAACTGAGAGAAATAAAAAGTTATATTCGACCTATGCTAACCCGTGAAACAGTAAATTGTTTCTTGAAATTCTTTGCTTCTGCATCAAATAATTGCCAGTTAGAAAGGAGTGCATTTGTTTGGTTAGATTGTGAAGGAAATGCCGTGTCATTTGTGGAGTTTGTCCTTGGTTTTTCTTTTCTTTTCTTTTGATAGAGAAGAAATAGGAAATTGATTTAAAAATATGCAAAAAGAAACAATAAGAAGTGGCATGAGATATCATGTCATGCTATAGAAAGTAAAAGTTTCTCAAGGAATATATCTATTGATTAATTTATCAAAACTTAACCACCCAGTATGTAACTCGACATGTGTGGTACTCAGACAATCCCGAGCCTTGATGAAGAAATAGGCATATGCTTCAGGTAGTTGACCTTTATATTTCCGCATCTACATGACCTGAATAAGTCACGCTGTTAGCAATTATATGGATCATTTACGATGTTGTGTTTTTTTGTTTCAGATTATTGCCTATCAAGTGCTCAGATGATTTTAGTTGGGCTAACTTGATATGCAATATTTCAGTAATGTGATGCTTGTGCAGCCAACTTTCTCCCGAAATTTGATATGGATAGGCATGATCATAGTTTGTCGCTTTGATTCTGTCGTAAGAATAAGCTCTGTTTTACAATAGATGTTTTTCCAATTGCAGTACATTCCTCCAAAATTTGCTCTGACAATCTCAGAATTGATTAATCAAAATATCCGTCCGGAGGATTCAGGTGGGAGGCAATGGGAAGCGACTTTGTCCGAGGTTGATGGATCCTTTGCATTCTAGAGAGGTTGGAATGCTTTTGCATGCCACCATGGTTTAGAATTTGGATATTTTCTGTTGTTCTATTACCTGGGTTCCCACTTCAGGGTCGACATATATGATCGGACTGGATGCAGAAAAGTAGATTTTCCAGAAAACAGGAACAGTAAGAAAAGAAGTAGGAGTACTAGAAATTCTTTGGATGACCCCACGAGTGAGAAGATTTCAAGTGAGAGTGCGTCAGTTGTTTCTGGGGCATTGGCTGAGCTAGATCAATGCCATTGCAGACCAAACGTGGAAAAGTCAGTGAAACAGATGGCATCGGTATGTCTATAGAGTTGTGGAAAAAGTCAACCTCTTTCCAAAACGGTCTTTGCTGAAGAATTGAGCTTTATGATGGATAGAGACATTGAGGACAGAGAAAGAGAAGAGGCGCGACCTGCATTTGACTTGTTTGATTTCGAAATGAAGAACAACAAACCATGTACTGGTGGAAATCCCTATATCGTGGATGGGACCGGACCTTCTTCTGTTGGAGCTGTTTTATCACAATCGTGTCACGATGAAGCTGGAGGAGCTGATAAAGACCCAATCTTGGATTCTGTCAATAACAGGACGTGAGGAAACAGATCAAAACATCAAAAAACTTGAAAAAAGCATAAACTCAGAAGGGATAGATAAACAAGAGGCTCTCTTGAATAACTGCACGGGTAAGAACTCTGAGCCTCTTATGTATATAGGGATCATATGTGTATATATACATATTTATTATCAATTGGAGTACGGAGATGATAACTGTTATTAAAATGGACCTTCTCTTTCCCTTGAGAAGCAAGTTATGCTAAGAGGACTGCTATGGGCATGGTTACCGACAATGATGCTTCATGACTTTATCTGATCTACTTCTGAGCTGTTAATGTTAAACACTCTCTAAGATTAGCATGTAATTGTTTCTGTAACTGAAATTTATAAAAACAATATTGGAAGATGATTATTTGACACTTCATAAGTTAGGCTGGGTCTTAGGTTATAATAGGCAGTTGGCAACCACCACCCAATCTAATGGCATATTACTCGGGGACTTTACTAAAGGCGGGACTTGTTATTGTGAAGTTAATTAATACGACTTATGGTCAGCCAGCTACTAGTACCTTTTGTTTGCTCTCTGCTCACTGAGCAGCTGCATGCTATTAGTACCGTTTGTGTAGTTATTGACATGGCGTGTCTCAGAAGCTCTCTTGTTAAAGGTGCTTAATCGTCTTCTGTTTTTTGATATGGTGGACGGATGAAGTGTTACCAACGTCAAAAGAGGGCTGATGGAGATGGATGAAGATAACAATTGTGAAGGTTTGCATTTGCTTTTACTTCAGGAGAGGTAATTGTTATGTAGTGATGTGGCAAAGTTAACTTTGTTTATCTTTCAGTTGAAAGGCCAAGGATTATTAATCAAGAGCAAGTGGAGATGACTTCTGGACACGGGAGTACCTAAATGGCTATTCTGGAAATCTATGGTATGAGGGTGAAGCTATCAATGCAATGGCTTCTTCAGTACATATGGCTGCCGATACCTCCTATTCAGTCAAAGTCGTTACGGACTGCCCATTCTCATCTAGTGGGTTTTTTATTTTGTATCATCTCTATTTATGTTCCCTTTTGATTTGACTGCTGTTGATCCTCAAAATTGGCTAAGACAGTTTTGTTTTTTTCTTTCCCTCCCGTATTTTAGTTTTAGGACAGTTTTCTTTTTTTTTTTTTTTTTTTTTGCATTTGATATTTTAGTCTTCATTTCAGCTCAAATTCATTTATTCAAATTAGGAGCATAATGGACATCCGAAGGCCCACATCCCAGCTTCTAAATTGGGTTGGGTTACTTCACAGGCATCACCCAATGGATCTTTTACTGAATAATTTAAGATGGTTTTTTTAGAATAATTTCATCCCTCCCCTGGTCGTTATTTTTCTTCTTTTTACTTATGTTGCAATTACAATTGCATTTATGGTATTATCTGCTTACTTGTGTGGGCCGAAGTAACGTTCCTTGTTATTTCACTCCTGTTGATGCAGGAGTTGCCCGCCGACCTTCCATCGTCATTTTTAAGGGATCTTCTTCGAGAGACCGGAAAGTTGTGTTTCTCAAGGATCCATCTAAGAGAACGTGGCCAGTCCTTTACCACGAGAGATGGGGAGTAAAAGCACTAACATCCGGGTGGGACGGCTTTCGCCAGGCGAATGGCATCCAGCAGGGAGATGATTGTGTATTTCAACTCCAAATCCTGTCCAGCTCCCAGTCTCTGTATGAAGTCTCCATCGCCAGGGTCAACCAGTTTGCCCCGGGCCAAGAATTCACGGCTTTTACTAGTGGGATCCCCCTAACTAGGCTGTAACCATCTTATTCTCAGTTGTTGGCCTTCTTCCCAGCCTTGAATCCCCTTAACTGCCATGACCCAAAGACCCAGAATGTTTAAACATTTCTGTAAATGATCTGATTAGCGTCTGCATGGCGTGAAGCTGAAGATGTTGTGCGCTAACCTCCTGTGATTTCTCACTATATTGTGCTCTGACCAAGCATACGATTCGAACACTTTGGGTTCAGTTTGCCCCACGGTGTCGATAACGAAGCTGCAGTATTCTTGATTTTAATGTCTTGTTCTCTTTCATCTAGAGCCATGACGACATCTTTTCTTCTCAATGAATAGTCTCTCTCTATAATTGAGTAGTCTTTTGAAAACATGGGGAGCTTTTTATGTACGTCGCGAGACTGTTTTCTGCGGCCTATCCTGCTCTTCATGTTGGTCAAATGCGCGTTGTGCAGTGGATAGGAAACTTTGGTTTGCGGAAAGCAGGAAGAGCCCTGAACTCCAACCGGGCCGACTTGCAGTCAAAAGGGTAATCTTTCAAGTCGCAAGTCGCGTTATTCCTTCAAGCGCGAGCAGCTTAAATTCCCAAATTCGAATGATACCAACACGCGAACGGGACATAACCGGTGCAAGAATCAGACACACGTCAACAAGCAGACTGAGGAAGCAATCGAAAACGAAGTAAAAAAAGGGAAATGCAGCGTTTACAAAACGAAATTCGCTGGACTCGCGAAAAATTACTAAATGGGGAAATAAAAGAAAAAGGAAAGTTTTCTTTTATTTACCTTCTGCACGTCATATGCCCATCGAAGAAAGAAGCCCTCACGCGGATTCGCTCTGCACGTGAAGAATTAAAAGGAGGTGGGCCCAAGGTGGGCACACACATACACATCCGAATTCGAAGAAGCCTCTGCATGCGTAAGAAGACAAAACGTGGTGGGCCCCAGGTCAAAGTTTGACCTGGGCACACACGTATAAAAGAAACAGAATTTTCGCTGCAAGTTTTCTTTTCTTTTCTTCCGAAGAGAAGCGGCCGCCGAAGGATCCAAGATAAGTCGCACGCCGAGAGAGAGAGAAGCTGCACGAGGAAGCTGAAGATTCTCTGTGTTTTATTGGCGTACGACTTGAGCGCGCGGTAATTTTGTACGGTGAGTTTATATCCAATTGAGTTGTTATTTATAAACACTTTGGGTTTGGGGTTAAATCTAGGTGTGAGAAACACTTGAGCGATTGAGCGATTGTAAACTCTGATTCTCCGATTTTAGTGGATTATTTGTTGTTGGCTCTCCCCGTAAACGTAGGTACCGATACTCAGATCGAACCACGTAAATTGCTGGTGTTCTTATTTTTCTCGTTAATTTCTCCGGTGATTTCGCGTTGACGTAAATTGCAAGATTCTGACATTTTCGCATATTATATCCCAACGGTATTAATACATCATTATTTATTGTCTTGAATAATCCTACAGACTCGTCTTGATTTATAAAAATTTATTGAAACGACTTGTCTATGCTTGATGTTAAAATTCACATTGCTCAGTGTGAAAATATTTGAGTCCGCTAAAATTACAAAAGAAAGATATCAAAAGTTAGAAGAAGAAGTGGAGGAGGAGGAGGAGGAGGAGGGGAAGAAGAAGAAGAAGAAGAAGAAGAGGAAGAGGAAGAGGAGGAGGAGAAAAAGAAGTAAAAATCAGTTAAACACTTAAAATTAGCAAGTGAAAAATAGTTCTTTTGAAGACGATTAAGTCTAAGTGTAAACTTTATGATGCATATCGTGAGACTAAGTATTCATGTCCTGTTGGAGCGAATGTGGGAGGCAATTATGAAATCTCAAATACCTAGCATAGAGAAGGTTTAGCTTCTTGGTCGGCTAATTATCTTCTTCTAAGAAGAAGGTTTTTCTCCAATTGAACAAAAGTGAATGAGAATCCTAGGAACTTCCTCATTTAACATTGGCTTTTTTTCTTTCTTTCTTTCTTTTTTTTCCGCCCGCAAGGGGGGAGTAGGGGTTGTGAAACTTGCCAAAAATATGGTTGTGTACAAAATACAAACATATCAGCAGCCAATCCTAGACTACGGCATGCACCTACAAAATAACAGCATCCTCCATATAAGACTTGACACGTGCGACAACCGTGCGGCATCTCGTGCGGCACCGTGCGACTCATGTGGTATTAATACATCATTATTTATTGTCTTGAACAATCCTACAGACTCGTCTTGATTTATAAAAATTTATTGAAACGACTTGTCTATGCTTGATGTTAAAATTCACATTGCGGAGTGTGAAAATATTTTGAGTCCACTAAAATTACAAAAGAAAGATATCAAAAATTAGAAGAAGAAGTGGAGGAGGAGGAAGAGGAGGAGGGGAAGAAGCAGAAGAAGAAGAAGAGGAAGAGGAAGAGGAGGAGGAGAAAAGAAGTAAAAATCAGTTAAACACTTAAAATTAGCAAGTGAAAAATAGTTCTTTTGAAGACGATTAAGTCTAAGTGTAAACTTTATGATGCATATCGTGAGACTAAGTATTCATGTCCTGTTGGAGCGAATGTGGGAGGCAATTATGAAATCTCAAATACCTAGCATAGAGAAGGTTTAGTTTCTTGGTCGGCTAATTATCTTCTTCTAAGAAGAAGGTTTTTCTCCAATTGAACAAAAGTGAATGAGAATCCTAGGAACTTCCTCATTTAACATTGGCTTTTTTTCTTTCTTTCTTTCTTTTTTTTCCGCCCGCAAGGGGGAGTAGGGGTTGTGAAACTTGCCAAAAATATGGTTGTGTACAAAATACAAACATATCAGCAGCCAATCCTAGACTACGGCATGCACCTACAAAATAACAGCATCCTCCATATAAGACTTGACACGTGCGACAACCGTGCGGCATCTGTGCGGCACCTGTGCGACTCATGTGGTATTAATACATCATTATTTATTGTCTTGAACAATCCTACAGACTCGTCTTGATTTATAAAAATTTATTGAAACGACTTGTCTATGCTTGATGTTAAAATTCACATTGCGGAGTGTGAAAATATTTTGAGTCCACTAAAATTACAAAAGAAAGATATCAAAAATTAGAAGAAGAAGTGGAGGAGGGGAAGAAGCAGAAGAAGAAGAAGAGGAAGAGGAAGAGGAGGAGGAGAAAAGAAGTAAAAATCAGTTAAACACTTAAAATTAGCAAGTGAAAAATAGTTCTTTTGAAGACGATTAAGTCTAAGTGTAAACTTTATGGTGCATATCGTGAGACTAAGTATTCATGTCCTATTGGAGCGAATGTGGGAGGCAATTATGAAATCTCAAATACCTAGCATAGAGAAGGTTTAGTTTCTTGGTCGGCTAATTATATTCTTGGTTCAACTATTTTTAAGGCATGCTCGAAGGGTACCCACACCGCATCATTTGTTCCAGATACCAAGAGCAGTGGCTGTAGCATCCTCTGCAGTGGGGAATCCATTGATCTCCTCTGTTCCTTCGAGTACAGAACAGCAGCCCATCCCTGCTACGACTTCTGGTAAAAAGCAACACAAGAACAAGAAAAAGGCCAACAAGAAACTGCATGTTGATCCTCAGTAAGTTCTATTCTTTACTCCTTAAATTCTTTTTTGAACTATTTTAACCGAGTGCTTGTCATCGTATAAGGTGGTTACTTTTTGAATTTTGTTTCCTTTATTTCTTAGATGTGTGCTATATAAGTGTTAATTATGACGCAAACTGATGATATTTATCAAAAGGATATGTTTGAAGACACCTTTGCTCCCGTTGCCATTTCCTCATGGGATAAGTGCGGAAGTCCTAAAACTTGTCAGGAAAATGTAATTGAATCCTAAAACTTGCAAAAAGTGCAATTAAGTCCTAAAACTTGTCAAAATGTTTCAATTGAGTCCTAAAATCGACGCCGTCAAATTTTCTAACGGAATTTTTTTAACTATTCGCCACGTAGGAGAGAGAAATGATTAAAAAAAAAGCCACATCCGCGCCACGTCAGCTTTTCGTTAGGAAATTTGACAGCATCGATTTTAGGACTCGATTGAAACATTTTGACAAGTTTTAGGACTTAATTGCACTTTTTGCAAGTTTTAGGACTCAATTACATTTTCGTAATAAGTTTTAGGACTTCTATTACACTTATCCTTTTCCTCATTAATGGATCTCTGAACATTCTTGGAATATCTTTGACTGCTTTCTTATAGAACTTTTCTCAATAATAGTTAACCACCTTGTTGGGCTCTTGTGCAATGACTAAGGAGCAATGAATTTGTTGCTGAACAAAGTGTTGATTTTTGGTTTTGCAGTTTTTGAGTTGACTTCTCTACTTATGTCAGTCAAAATGCATGTGATGCATGCTTGTCTGCCTGCATTTCTTCTTGTTTTAGAATTGGGATCATTCACTCTGTTGCCTAATTCATAATCTTTGCAGGTTACCCAATGTCGTGATGCCTTTTAACCAAGCCCCGCCTTGTTCTGTTGTACAGTAGATAGAACGAATTTATGAGCTTTCTAGTTAGACATTAGCTCACGAGGCTTGGTACCGGGCTCTCTCTCTCACTCACGCGTAGTGAGAGGGGTTTGTGCCTTTTGAATTTGTTAGTTCCATGGCTGTTTATCTAATTCTTTTGTATTTTTGTGGGATTATGATATTGCGAAAGTGTATCCCAAAGTTGGCACTTTGTTGTGGCTAGATTTTGAATTAGGAACAAGAAATGACCTGTTCATATCCCCAAGGCTGAATGGCATAGGCAGATCAGAGTCAACCACAAAATTTGCATACCCAACTTTGCCGAGAGCTCATATCCAACTTTTCTATTTGTGCATGCACCTACAGAATAGCAGCGTTCTGTATAGACTTGGCCCATGCCGTCCGTTCAGCCATGCGGCAAATGTGACCCGTGCAACTCATGTAGTATTAATCCAACGTTGTTTATTATCCTGACTAATCCTACATGCTCGTATCGATTTGTAAAAATTTATTGAAGCGATTTATCTATGCTTGATATTAAAATCTACAATGGTGAGTGTGAAAATATTTTAAGTTCACTAAAATCACAAATGAAAGATATCGAAAATTAGGAAAATCTCAATTCAATCAAATTTGAATCATGAATACCATCAAATATGAATTTTAGAACATATTGGCTCTATTTTATAAATAATATGGCGGCAAGTTAAGTATCATCGTCCTACACTACTAATGAACACGTCAAAACCTATCAACTTAACCTTAACACCTCAAACTTTTGGCGATCTGATCATATTAATTAATCCTAAACATTATTATCAAAGCATGTGAAATCCTACGTCACACTTTCCTTCTAGAGGTAAGAATAGTAAGAGTGTCAAAACTTTCGTACGGCGCTTATTTAAATATCATTTTTTTTCGTTCACTTAAGTGTCAATTTCGATTTGTCTCGTCAGAAAATCCGATGTAGACGACGATCATCCGACGTGGCTTCACCAACATTGATGTGGACAATTAAAATATACTATTTTCATTTTGAATTTTTATTATTTTTTCTATAGGTAAAAATTCAAAATTAAATAAATAATAAATAATAATAATAAATTCTACGTAAGATAATTTACCGGAATTGGTACTCAAGTGATCGATTTTACTTCGATATTGCACTCAAGTAAGCCAAAAAAAAAAAAAATTGATATTGAGCGACGTATAGAAATTTTGACGCTCCTACTATTGTTATCCCGGTTTCTTTTTATCTTCATGCTTCAAAGGCTCTTCTTCCTTAAATTCTTGCATATTTTTATTATACTTCTTCAGGCACCTACCATGAACACTAACAACCCCAAATGCTTAAATTCAGCAATCAATTTTATATTATTCAAACAAGAATTACAAAGTTCATTGATTAGATTTGTGATCAGTCATTGAAAATGAAAGTGCTTGCAAACACAGAGACATCGAGAGGAAAGTAAAAGCTTTCCTTCCACCTGTTGAACATTTAACAATGCCCAGGATCTGTTTCATCGTTGACCCGAAAACAAGGCTCAGAAATATGGGAATTAATGGTGTCTGAGATTTGCTTGAGTAACTTCTGAGTAAATTGGCGCTGTAAGCTTCGATCACTTTAGGAACATTTGGAGGAGATTGTCACTAAGACCCCATCAATAGAAAAGCCAACACGATGTGTTTCGCCAACTTTGAAGTGACTTAGGAAACTTCCTTGCAACCTCTTAATGTCTCATTTTCCTTGGGTCTTCAGGGACGTGATTGAACTTCAATTCAACACCTTAACTCCAACTTTTGGCAAAAAGAAAAGACTCTTCCATCTCGTCACAGGCATGTTTGTGGGTTAAACACAGCAAACAAGACCCATCACCTGACTCGTGATCAAGAATTCATTGAGGATGCTCCTTCAGGCTTATGTTTCTCATACTTTCGTACTAAATGGAAGCTAATCTTTGTCATCAGACTAAGGAAGGTAAGGTGGTTAGTTGTTCAACTTCCACGGAGACGCTTCCTTGGCAGTTAGCAAATAAATCCTCACATTTGTTGATAATATTTCGATAGATGAATTGCAGAATATTTATCTCTTAGGGTAGTCTTTAAGTAAGAGATCTTGCACTCCAATTTGCAGCTACCCCACTTAACTTTGCCTTCCCGATGTGAATCTTTCTGTCTTATTCTTAAGAAATATCATCCGTGGGGTCCATGGAGTTCTCATTGTTTCATAAGCTTCGAACTTCTTGGTTCTTCTTCCTCGTAGTTTTGTTGTCCACCATCTCTTCATCTCTGATCTTCCATGTATTTCTCTCTTTTTTGAGACAAACCTTTTTGCCAAGGCCCTTTTTTGCAATGGTTATCGTACGTCTAGTTGGGTGAATGAGTTCAACGACCTTTCTGCCGGGTAGACTCGCCTACTCAAAAAAGCTCCATCCCCAACATTGTCATTACCATGAATCCGAAGGTGGTCGAGCGCGTGCTCAACACAAGATTTGACAATTACCCAAAAGGATCACACGGTGAATTGCAAAAGCAGTCTGGAATTGCCGGGCTTTGCCTGAAGAAATGAAGAAAGGCCCAAACTCGAAGAAAGGTAACGCCCAATAAGGCCGCCCTTGCATGGGCGAGGAATGGCCTCGCCATATCTAGCTAGGGAGCCCTCACCGACGCTCACCCTAGCCCAAGTGAGGCCCAGAAATGGTCGGCCTTGCCCCAGGCCAGGGCGGCTCTCTTGCTACTACTGCTCCTCACTTTCCCCCAGTCTACCCCGTAAGAAACTAAGGAAAGTTTTGGCCTGACTCAAGAAATGGAAGTCGACGGACTCGAAGGCGTTATTGCCAAGCAACGTCAGGAGCTCATCGTGTCCCAGAACCTAAAATTTGACATCAACTACGCCTTCCAACTCCTAATGCAAGAAGCCATGAGTGTTTCTCTCTCTTCTTCGCAACCCTAAACGTCCTCCCCCAGCACCGGCAGACAACACCGTCTCAGCCAAAAACAACGGCAACGGTTACAGTCAATCGTTGGTGGCTGCTCTTATGTTCGGGGAGATGGAGAGGTATACACATTTAGGGATGTTAAAACCGAACTGAAACCATAACTAATCGGAAAGGATTAGTGCATTTTCGATTTAGATAAAGACAAAATAGCCATTATTTTTATTCCTGTTCAGAATGATTTAGGACTCCGCTAAGCGTATTTCAATGTAATCTCCGTCTTATATCAATTTGCATCCTAAGATGGGATTACTATACTTATCAAAGAGGACAAAGGAAATCCAAAGACTTACAAGCCCGTCATTTGGAATCCAACTTTTGACCCAAAGAAGCATGGGCAAAATCGAGAATAGCACAAGAGATGACATTAGGCTGTGGCACTCTCTCGAAGTCCAGCAATGTGATGAGGCCTGAATCGTCTACACGGAACATGCAAGATAAGTATGGTTTCGATATGGGTAAAAACTATTCTAAACCAACAAGTTTTGGTTTGGGTCCAATCGGTACTATAAACCCCTACAAACTAGCATTTCCATGTCCATATATGAGGCGTCTCTAGCATGATGGTCAGCTGAGGCAAAATTATCACTAGTTATGCATGTAAGAGGCAGCCAAGAGATAGTTCCAAATATTTGATCGGAGGCTTTCAACGAGAAAACATGTGTTAAATCACACTTCGTACCCCTGACCAACAGAAAACACGACAACAAGAAGTCCGAAAAGTCTCAGGACCAACACAGACAGAGAAATATATGGCCATCACCTGACAAACTCTGCACAAGGTGATGCCCTCCTATGCAGGGCCGGCAGCCACTAAGGCTCAATAGGTAGGAGCAGTTATATCAGCTCATATGCACAAACAAATCCGCATGGCAGAAGAGGCCATAAGAGAATCACTTATATAGCCTATCCATTGTATGCTTCAAGCTTTCGATTTCTGCCCCCACCCTATCCATATCATGCTTCAAGCTTTTGATGTCTGCCCCCACGATATCATCTACCTTTTGTCCCTTGCTGAAAAAATAAAGTCTCGGCTGCAGCAAAATACAAAATCAGTTTCTCATACAAAAAGGTACCATGCAGATGAGAGTTTAATGTAGCCAAAGACAGAAAATTAACTCCCACACGGTTCTTGCTGATATTCTCAAGGAATGCATAGTTTAGGACATAAATGTCAGAAAATGATGAAGATGACTCCAACTTTTTCATCATGGCAAGCTCATAGCACTTCTCACTTCACTTAATGGGTGTCAATGAGGCCGGATCAATTTCTGTGCAAACCCAAACTGACCTTTTTTTTTTTTTCCTTTTTTTAAGTTTTGAAATTCTCTTTTGTGACCACATCAGCCCAAAGACAACACATCGCAGAGTTGAAACAAACTTGAAGAATCTACGTACAACTGAGAACTGCAGCAACAATTCAGTTCAACTCCAAGTCCGACTATTTCTGCCTCTTATGACATAAACCAAACCTATAGCAAGAAAGAAAAGGAAAAAAAAAAAAGAAAGAAAGAAGTAAACCTGAACTAGACTAAACCTGAACATTTCCTGATCGACTCCAGTTGATTAAACTCAGTCTTCAATTCCCTTCGGGTTTTTTTGTACAACTTCAGGGTGTCATGCACTTCCAGGAACACTGCTCATGCCTGTTTTTTCCATATCAAGGATTTCGTACCTAGCCCCATTTCTTACCCCCAGCACCAAAAAAATAAAATAAAATAAAATAAAATGAAATGAAAAACTCAAAAGATGGCAGCTGTAGTGAAGCTGTAATAGCTCCAATTAAAGAAATAACTAAAACATATTTTCCTAATGGCTAAGGAAAGAATGACCAAATCCATATTGCTCCAGTAAAGATCCATTTCAGGAAATTATAAAGGTCAATTGGGTCAGATAAATGTGTTCAAATGCTGTGCACTTGAAAAGCACTAGATGTGGACAGTATAGAATGAAGCAACAACTGCTGTGGGCTCATGAAATCATACTGAAGCAAAAGATTTGGTGTTTTGGTAGCAGATTGATAACAGAAAAGAGCTGTTATTTCTGTACCAAGATATAAACTCTAACAGAAGGAACCACCATCAGTTTGCAAGACATTTTAGATCACAATCAAGAATTTTCTTCCATAGATAAGAGGGAGGCATCAAGACACATATTTCTTCCCAAGAAGAGCTTGAGTTTTGAGACCATTCCTATTTGCAGCATCAATTAGAAAAGCAATCTTCAGATCATCTTTGTTAGTGAAATTAAACATCCCGTATACATTGCTTGGAAATAGCATCCAATAACATGCATAAACATTGGCTTACCACAGAGTCTATCCTCAGCTCCATCAATTTCTCTTGAATGCCCTCCTGCAGACAAAACAACAATTTTAGCTTCCAAGAGTAGAAAGCATTCCTATCATAGAAGAGACAGCCATGAGCATCACCATGGAGGACTTCCACTAAGATTAATGAAATGGTCTAGAGGGACTATGGGGAAACCAGAGAAGAAGCAAAAGATATTACCTGATCAATGTCAATTTTATACGTAGTCACGTGAGGGTACTTCTCATTCAATGCTTCAATGGCAGGGGACATGAATATGCCTGCAAGACACAGATTAATGTTAAGGCTAAAATAACCTTTTCCATTCAAGTAACAGAGGATAACCAAGAGGAAGAAGTGCCTGGAGGACATTGACAAATGCCTAGATGGTTGAGATTACTTACAAGGACCACACCATGCTGCAGTGAAGTACAAAATTGCTGGCGAAGACTCATCTATCAAAATCAATCAGACAAAAGCATGAGTTAATTTCATATTTTGGGGGCCCTCGAAGTGGTAAGAATTGCGATCCCATCTCTTCCGTGTCACACATGTCCAATAGCCATAAAGCAATAAGGAGTCGACAGCAGAAGAAGAACAAACCTCAGATCTTGGCAAGCACGCTATTGAACTGCTCTTCTGACTTGATAAGGTGCATCTTGGACGAACCTGAGATTGCAAGATTGGCCCAAGTGAATTTATCAAATTTAAGCCATTCGGAATACACAACTCATCCAAGAGGCAGGAACTATCCACTATACGACCATTAACTTTTACATTCTTAAGTAGGAAAATAAGCAACCAACAGAAATGCCACAAATTGTCAGCCTTTCAAGAAAAAGCATGAGCAACCCTGTCCATAACTGGGGACCATGAATTTTGCGCATCGAATCCGATTTTAACTATCACACCCTTCCTCATTTCATAACCCCCTTCCCCAAAACTGGGAGAAATATGGACAAGAGTCCACAGTTAGTCAAATGCCCGTTGTGTAGTGGATAGGAAGCTTGGTTTGCGGAAAGCAGGAAGAGTCCTGAACTCCAACTGGGCGACTCGCAATCAAAATGCAATCTTTCAAGTCGCAATTTGCGTTATTTCTTCAAACGGTACCGACACGCGAACGGGGCATAGCCGATGCAAGAATCGGACACACGTCGACAAGCAGACTGAGGAAGCAATCAAAAACGAGGGAAAAGACGGGAATGCAGCGAAGCGGGTATTGATGAATCGGGACGGAGTAGAGAGAGAAAGCGCACCCGGCGAAGGAGACGAAGCGGAGGAGAAGGTCCGGGGAAGAGAGAGCGCGGCGAAGGCGGCGAAGGCGGCGGCCTTGGGAGCGACGGCTCTGCGTGCGGCGTCGGCATGACCCGGAAGAGGGAGGGGGAACTGGGGCCGTCGAGGAGGCCGCCGGCTCCCGTGCGGCCGCTCGAGGTCCACGATCGCCGGAGCAGAGCCGCGCACCTCCTCATTGTGGCGATGAGAGAGAAACAGAGAGAGAGAGAATGAAGGTGTGCAGAAAAACCAGAAGGGAAGCAAAGCTAGGAGGGAGATGCTTTGGGCCGGAAATTGGGGTGTTGTATGTCTTGTTGGGCCTGGACCGTTTGGACATTGGTTGTCCGGCCCATTTTTGCGTGGCTGAATTTAGTTGCACATCCATCCACACGATTTGGATTGGGATTGTATACATCGTATGAGTTTTGGGCCTGGAATTACCAATATTTCATGCTCTGGAATCTGGATTGATTGGGGACTTGGAACGCTGGTTTTATAACTCTCCTTCTCCCACAAGTAGACCTCATCTAGGGCCTAGCTGCTAACGGGCCCGCCCACCAAATTCGTGGGCTTGGCAGCAGAAATAGGCCCGTTTGGGTGAGCCTGGCTGAGCTGGGCCTTCCTCCGCCGTTCCGAGCTGTCAAAGCTGTGGCTTCTGTCCTAGTCATGTTTAACACTCCTCGCCATTTCATGCCTCTCTAGTCTCTATTTACCCAATCGACAACTCGACTTTGCTCGGTAACCCAAGACCCGTACTCTTTATCCCCATCTCAACACTCCCCGTCATTTCATGGATAAACAATGTGTTCCAAATCATGTTGAGAGAATTTTAGCCCATATGATTGGCCAAGCCTAGCTCCAAAAAGGGTCTCGCGCACCCTAGATCTGGGTAGGCCTGGACAAATTTGATGCATGTCACCCCTTAGCCCATGTTAGGCCCATCCAACGATTAGGTCTATCCTATGGTAATTGTTTCGTTGATGGATTGCATCGTTCCATCATATTCGATAAGCCATAGAAGGAGAAGTCACCATACGCCCCCAAATGATAGCAGTTAGGAACATTGGGAAGGCAAGAGACGAGAGTGATGGAGTTGGATGCAGCCATGAGAATGGGGAACAAACTAATCCAATTTGGGAGGAAGGAGCTGAGAGAGAGAGGTTGGAAGTTCACGTCCCCTTCCAAAAGTAGTCCCCTTCCGAAAGTAATCCAATTTCTGGTGATGTTGGAGTCGGTTGTTGACCATACGATAACAAAGAGTGGTTGGCCAGAGATTTTAAGGGAGCGTGAATTACAAAGAAGGCAAGGGGGAAGTCGCCCACCCGTCCTTCCGGCGAACCCCAATTTTCCAAATTGGAAACGGCTTTGATTTAGACGTCCATATGCCCCCACCCCCACTGACTCTTCCTCCTACTTTAATCCTTGTCCTTCTTTCTGTCGATTTGACCTAATAAGATTTTGCATATGCGCGTTGGCATAGTTTTGTTATGCACAGAATCTTACCTTTTGTTCTAAGTTTCGAAAAGGTCTAGGAGCTGACTCTTTTAGGTTTTCTGTTTGAAAATACTGGACAACATTAGCAAAAGGAGAGGACCGAGTCATCGCCGGACTTCTAGATCGACCTAGTTAGAAATTCCGCACGTCACCTTTCCCCGTCACGCAAAAGGAATTACGAATTCTCGTTTTTTATGTAATTCTAGGGCACAGATGTAGAGCGTGCGACTAAATGGAAACCTATGCCCAATGCCTCACAAGTCCGACGAACGGATTAGATCCCGACTCAATTTGATTGAAATTTGACGGGAGGGATGCGAAGAACGTGTAGGAGGGACGGACAGAAGATGCAGTCCACCTGGAAAACCATGGGCTGAGCAAAAAGAGAATCGGTGGGTGGTGGGGGCCATTGGAGGTGGTCTCCTCCTCTTGCGTATGCTTATCTAGAAAAGCCAAGGCACACGCCAAGACAGAACGAGGAGAAAGAAGCTGAATTTGGTGGGACGATTTGGAGTTCCATTTTGTTGTCGAGACCGTGCAGGGTGACATGGAAATTTAGGTCCATTTCTCTCTCTCTTTTGTACCTTTTCCTCCTGCCTGCTTTTTGGGTAAGTGGAAACGATGTCATTTCTCAAACACTTCTCCCTCATTGGCCCATGAAATCCTTTGGAGCTTTGCATGCCTTAAAAAACTTCCCACTAAAAGTAGGATTATTAACATGATCCACAAAACTTCAGATTTGATCTCTCCTAAATTTCAGTGTGTGATCTTGCTTTTGACCCACTTTCTTTGCCATTGGATCTCAAAGCCTTTGCTACGGAAGGGTGGAGAGAGCTGCGTGATCTTTATGCCAACTCGGAATGCATTTTCTTGAGCATGATGATGATAATAATGAAACCGTGTCGTTTGATATATGCACTTCAGCCTCAATGCCATCCTATTTGTAGATAATGAGCACTCATGAAAAAAGGGAAAGCCCACTAACTAGCTTTGTAATCCGAAAGCAAAAAGGTGCTCTGGCACCACATAGGTACGTAGAAAGGAAAATAAAAAGGTGTCCATGATTTCATAGGCAATGTGTATGTTGAAACACTTACTGGTTTGACAATTAGGCGTTGTGCCTTTAGCTATTATAAACCGCTCCTTTGACACCTTGTTATCCCCTTGGATTCATGATAACCTTGGAAATCAACATCAGATCCTGACTATCCGAAAAACATAGGCTGAAGTGTAGGATCACAAGATAAGTGTAATAACCCCCTTGGTCTAAAGAGCACAATGTCATAACGTATGCTCCCTTAGATATTTTGTAGTTAATAGTAGTTGATACCGCATAATCATTATAAGCCTCATCAACTATCTTAGTCCAATCATGAATACGCAAGTCCTGTGTGAAATTTTTGTTCATTAGATGCCAGAATGTGTTCAATCGACCAATTTCATATATTTTTGAATGTATCGCAAAAAACCTCAATTTGGTAGATATATGACCAATTTAACCAAAATTAATTTGTTGACCACAAAAACCTCAAATTGGTAGATCTATGACTAATTTAACCAAAATTAATTTCTTAACCACAAAAAATCTCAAATTTGTACACTTATGACAAATTTTGTCTCCATTAATTTTTAACATTAAATTACTAAATTGAATGATATATGACAGTTGACGAATGTACTATTTTTAGGTTTTATTCTCTATTTATCACAAATGCATCTGTTTGTATTTTTTATATTAATTTAATTTAACGAGAATTAACAGATTGTTAATTTGTCACAAAGATGCCAATTTGGGATTTTTAATGATCAAACTATTGATTTGGAATAAATTTATCATGAATATATAAATTTGTGATTTTTGATAGTAGAAAAATTGTTTTCAAACGTTTAAGATTTTTCCAGATATCAATCTTATTTTTAATAATTGTGATTGTGAAAGGGGAGCCCACAACTCTACCTACACCGATACACGCGTTTGCGGCCTTGAAAAGAGAAACGTGGAAGAAAAGCAATTTTGAACATATCTTTAGGCCGTGAGCTTGTCAGGAGATCAGCACGAAAAACGTATGTTTTTGCTCGGAGGGTAGAACGGTCAAACGCCCTTCGACAGTGACGGCCGCCGATCGAGACGAAACTCGTCGGATAAAGAAGAGAGAGACGCCGCTCCCGTCATCTTCCGTAATACCAGAAATGCCCTTTATCCGTCGGTTCGATCCCTTCCATTTCGAGCATTTCCCATGGGAAAATTCAAGAAGATAGAACGAAATTGATTATTATAATAATAAATAGATTATAGATAAGCTTAGAATTAATAAAACCCAAAATGATACGAATGTTAAATGAATTCGCAATTTATTTAGACTTAATCAACTTTTATTATTCTTTCTCACTCTTATTTGATCTCGTCTTCATTCACTTTACACTTTTATTTCAAGTGTTTTAAGAATATGAATTAGAATTGATATGAGTTGCGTCGGGTATAAATTATTAGATTTATATCACATGAAAATTGTTAATTTGGATCGGATTATTGTTAACTTGACACATCCGTTTAAGGAATCTAATTTTCAAATTAATGTTATATAATTTTCGCGATATTACAACATGTGGACGACGAATCTAATTTAATGAGAACAAGGTACGTTACTTTATAAAAAAATTAATTTCATTAATTAAATGCAGAATTTCTTTTTTTTTTTTGGCGGCATCATTCAAATGAATAGAAGGACATGCGAGTCACGTGGCCACCCCTGGACTGTCTGGAGGCATCTGTCGTTCCGACTCAGGCCCACTCAAATTACAGGCACGTGCCCATAAAAATAAACGTGTGTGGTTAATGATTATTATATTAATTCTTATTGTAATTGTTAAGGTTATTATTATAATGAATGCACCGATAACTGTGCCCAGACACACATTATGCGCTAATAAATATTCCTTCCTTTCTTTTATATGAGATTTTATAATTTCACAAAAGAGTGTACAATCGCCCCGCTTCTAATTTTTAGACATTTAAGATGAGTAAATGCAACATTTGTCCATGAAATCACACCTTCGTGAGTATAGGTACTCTTGTTATATTTTCTTTAAAGGCCTCTAATTTCCTATTTCTAACATTGAAGCCTTCCGAAAGCTTATTCAGCAATTCTAGAACTGTACCCTTTTCGTTCAATTAAACTATTTTTTTATCGATATTCTCTTCACCGCATGACTAAAGACTATTTAATTATATCGCAATATAATAATTTCCTTTCTTATTTCTAATATATTAAAGGGTTAATGATACAAAAGACCCAAAACTAGGCTTATTACTACTTAAATACTCCAATTTTTTTTTTTTATTAAAATTTCTAAACTTGCCTATTGTGATACAAATGCTTCAAATTCCTTTTTGTGTCACAAAAACTCTTGAACCTATATCAGTGTGACAAATATATCTTAAATGTAATTGAAATAGATAGTATATATATTGCATATGTATAAGTATGGGTTTTTTAGCGATACAAAAAGTTAGGGATATTTTATCTTATAATGGACAAGTCTAAGGTTTTGGTGACACTAAAAAAGGGACATAGTTTGACTTAGCAAATGAACGGTCATCATCCACATACTTCATTTCAAACCATTACTTCATCAATGACGCATGTTCATTTCTTCTATCTTTTTTTTTTTTTTAATATAATAAATGGATTGAAAGTCTGGTCTGAATTGTGCTCAGGGGACCTTCACAAGTTAAACAGCTCCTCTTTTTCTGTGGAGAAAAAACATGGGGAATGGAGGAGAAAAACCGTCCCCAATTCCTTGAAGGCAAAGCCGTGTTTTCTCCCCAAACAAAGGCTTTCGAGCATCTTCCTCAAAACAATCAAAATTACCCCAAATTTCGTTTGTCTTTTCCTTAATTTTATAAAACAAATTGTCGTTGTTGACTCAGCTTCAAAGCAACAACTCCATCACCACCACCGCAAAGTCTCCATCAGTTAGGTCCGAGGACAGGGACCCATTTCTGCAAAAAAAAAATACAATACTTGTCAGGTGGGATTTGCTCATCTAACCCTCATCCAATTTTCCAACAAATCCCTCCCTTTCTTTCTTAATTCCAATTCCATCCCCCCGACCAAAATAGCAAGTCCAACCTTTTTCTCTTTGATCCCCACCAATGATTCCTTTTTCGGTTTCTATAGTGGACTACATTAATCGCTCACTCCTCATTCGATGTCACAGACCTGCCATTTATAAAAATTCTCTGAGAAATTTTATTTTTTTAGTGTAGATTATTAGCTCCTCCTGGGTACCCCTACCCATTGCTCTCTAGAAGCTTAGATCATTAAATTATTAAGCAAAATGCGTTCTTTTTTTTCTAGACATTTTTTTCCCATACGTTTTGGAAGACGCTAAAAGCTCGGGATGTACAAATTCAATGCCTGCTAATGCAGTAACAAAACAATTGTACTTGGGAACACGCAAAAAGAGGATTTTCCAAACGGAAAGGAGAGAATCCAAATAGAGATATCAAAATCTAACTCAAAGTGTGGGGATTCTTCCGTCAAGTTCATCCTTTTCTTTTCCTTTTGTGGCTATCGTGTAAGTTTGATCGCTCAGAATGGAACATGAATAATATTCCATTCGAGGCATTCAACTTGAAATAAGGATCCGTTTATTTGAAGGAAAGCTATTTTCTGGAATATTATTTCTTGACTTCTCGATTTTTATACGATAGAAAACCAACCTATCTATAGAAAACGCTTTTCAAGGACCGAAAACAACAAGTTTATATAGAGAGAAAATGAATTCCTCTTCTAACAAAAAAGAATTCGCTTTTCTCAAACTATCGAACAAATAAAACTATTTTCCATCGACTAATCATTTCAATTGGTATAAGCAATCATATTTCAGAAAATATTTTTCAAATTACTTATTCTTCATGAGAGCTCTATGATTCACGAGATTAATGACTTCGACAGTAAAGAATGACCTTTTTTTTTCCTTACTTAAGTTGGCTTCTTTGCTATGACCTAAAAAAAAAAAAACGTTGGCTTCTTTGCAAGAGAAAAGAAAAAAAATGGTAAGTTTTCACCAACTTTTCAAAATCACAACCGAAACCAATTCCACATCACATCACGGTCACTCGCAAAACGTTTGATGCAGTACAAGTCCCTCCCACCAGGACCGCCACCGGTAGTACTACACCAACAACACAAGCGGGGAAAACTTCCCCCGCCGAGGGCACAACCGTAAATCCGCCATCCACCGGTCCTCCCCCACTCCGTTAAAAACGACCGCTGCCTTCTCCTTCCTCCGAAGCTCCGGCGGTCGTCCTTCTCCATCTTCCTCCTCGGAATCCTCGGCAGCTTCCTCCCGATTTCCGCGCACGAGGATTCGATCCCGCCCTCTGCCTTTTCCGGCGGCATTCCCGTCGGAGATCCCCACGCTCCGGCACCGTTCCCGATGGCGCCGAATTTCGTGGACCTCCAGCTCTCCCGCCTCTCCGGCGCCGCCGGCCGGAAAACCGGGGACGACCTGGAAGGCGGCGGCGGGGCCGACCTCGAGGACGTCAGGCTGCTCGATTCGTACGAGGACAACGCGCCGGCGAGCGCCGGGGAGACGGGGATGCGGAGGGCGCAGGTGAGGGTGACCGGGATGACCTGCGCCGCCTGCTCGAATTCCGTGGAGGAGGCGCTCCGGGGCGTCGACGGCGTCCTGCGGGCCTCCGTGGCCTTGCTGCAGAACAAGGCCGACGTCGTCTACGATCCTAGTTTGGTCAAGGTCGGTCGATGCTCCTTGGTTTTTCCTGCTCCTTCTATTTTGCTTGGTGTTGTCTTTTGGGAAGCTGGGGAGATGGCTCGTGGATTCGGGAGCTTGAGAAGTTGCTTTATTTCTAGTGGCTCACGAGCTCAGTCATCTGATCAAAAGCCGATTTTGATTGCTCTTTCCATCCTTCACAATTAGATCAAAGCAATCGCAGGAGGATCGCCTCCTTCGAGCTTTGTTCAGTTGATTTTCCAACTTCAACTGTCGGTTAGTGTCCTAGTCTTCGTAGTTCTCTTGTGGTTTAGTTAGATACCCCTTTTCCGGAAACTAGATTTCCATTGTCATTGCATCTTGCCTGGGTTACAGAGATTAGTGGTGAAACCTTCGTGAATCTTTCTTTGCTTTGGTTTTGTGATTATCCATCTGTTCGCTGATGGGCTTCATTAACATTGGCTAGGTAGGATTTTGTGGATGGTCCTGCTAAACTAAACTATTCTGGTTACATCTGTTTTATATTGCGATACGTAATTTATATCTCTTCCAGTTTCGTTGGAGCAACGATTTGACTCCCTTCTCTTTACGGCCATAATGCGGAAGTTTAAACTTTTTGCATTGGCCTTGATTCTGTTGGCAAGACCTCAATGTGGACATTCCTATAATGGCGCGGATTTCCTTACAATTGCAATAATGGGTCTGATTTCAAATCAATCGGGATTAACTTCAAGCCATAGTCAACCCTTCTTTTTGAATCAACGTGGGCTGCAGATGCTTCATTGTGACTTACGTCCACCGAAGACATTACCTAGCCTATTCATTGTCTAATTTTGCTTTTGTAGCTTATTTGTGAAGTGCTGAGTTGTTTATTCCTTATTTTTGACAGTTTTTTGTCACTACATCGTGATTCAGGAAGTAGACATCAAGAATGCAATTGAAGATGCGGGTTTTGAGGCAGAGATTCTGCCTGAACCAAATTCTTCAAAAACAAAGCAGCAAACAACACTCTTAGGGCAGTTCACTATTGGAGGAATGACTTGTGCAGCCTGTGTTAATTCTGTTGAAGGCATCTTGAGAAGTCTTCCTGGTGTCGAGGGAGCAGTAGTTGCATTGGCGACATCATTAGGTGAAGTGGAGTACGATCCTGCTGTAATCAGTAAAGATGATATAGTCAATGCGATTGAAGATGCTGGTTTCGAAGCTTCACTGGTGCAAAGTAGTCAACAGGATAAGATCATACTTGGCGTGGCTGGGGTATTCAGTGTGATGGATGTGCATTTTCTAGAAGGCATACTAAGCAGCTTAAAGGGTGTTAGACAGTTTCGCTTTGACAGGACGTCCGGAGAACTTGATATTCTCTTTGATCCTGAAGTTGTGGCCTCCCGCTCCTTAGTCGACTCAATTGAGGGAGCGAGCAGTGGCCAGTTTAAGTTACACGTCATGAACCCATATTCAAGGATGACCTCTAAAGATGTTGAAGAAACAACTAAGATGTTTCGGCTTTTCACATCTAGCTTATTTTTAAGTGTGAGTATTTCTTCCATTTCCTCTTTGCCTTCTTTCTCCACAACACTAGTAATAGAAAGATGTGCTCTCGCCTTCCTGTTTCTGTTGTGCGGTCGCCTTGAAGAGGAGGCTCCTCCTTTTGGATGCATCGTTTCTACTTCGATGGAATTTTTACTTCCTTGATCAATGATCATTAGCACTTATGTCAAGACCACTCATTCTAAGGATGTTTAGAGTAATATGTGGGTGAAGAATTAATTCAGGGTCCAGATGTTAGACATAGCCTTCTTGCCAACTTAATCCTTTTTGTTGTTTGTTTAAGTCTTAACAGTTTGTGCTTGATGTATTGGCTGTAGATTCCAGTCTTTATCATTCGGGTAGTTTGTCCTCAAATACCAATGGTCTACTCTCTGCTGCTATGGCGTTGTGGACCTTTTTTAATGGGTGATTGGTTGAAGTGGGCATTGGTGAGCGTCGTGCAATTTGTGATCGGCAGGCGTTTCTATGTCGCAGCTTGGAGAGCTCTTCGAAATGGTTCGACTAATATGGATGTTCTGGTTGCATTGGGAACTTCTGCGTCTTATTTCTATTCTGTCGGCGCACTTCTGTATGGTGCACTTACCGGTTTTTGGTCTCCTACATACTTTGAGACAAGCTCCATGCTGATAACTTTTGTGCTGTTGGGGAAATACTTGGAGTCTCTTGCGAAAGGGAAAACATCTGATGCCATCAAGAAGCTTGTGGAACTTGCACCTGCAACAGCATTGCTGCTTGTCAAGGACAAAGGTTATTGTACTTCCCTTTGACTGATTTGAGAGTAGCTTTAGAAATATGATCCTCAACCTAATTATTGTGGCACCCTTTTTCTCTAACTAGGAGATTGAATTTTTTTATTTAATAGTAAATTGGAGTAAATTATCGATGTTGCAGGTGGAAGGTATATCAGTGAGCGAGAAATAGACGCTTTGCTAATTCAGCCAGGTGACATATTGAAAGTTCTGCCTGGTACAAAGGTTCCTGCTGATGGCGCGGTAGAATGGGGATCCAGTTATGTCAATGAGAGTATGGTAACTGGTGAAGCTATCCCTGTTCTAAAGGAGGTCAATTCGTCGGTCATTGGAGGTACAATCAATTTACACGGTGTCCTTCACATGCGAGCTACCAAAGTAGGAAGTGATGCGGTCTTGAGTCAGATCATTAGCTTGGTTGAGACGGCACAGATGTCCAAAGCTCCTATACAGAAGTTTGCCGATTTTGTAAGTACTTTAACGAGGCAAAGTTCTAATATATTTGTTGACTCTCCTTCTTTTAATAAATCTGGATACCGGAAAGCTTCAATACTTATAGCGATTGACTTTTTTGCCCTTTTTGAGACTCTGCAAATCCTTTTGTTGTGTGAAGTCAGTGTTGGAGTATTTTAATCATCGCGTGAAACCAATGCTGGAAGGATTTGAGCGTTCTGAATGTGTTGTATTGATTATTCGGAGCATCATGAGAATAATGTCTTCGTGCTGACACTAATACTTGGTTTTGGAGGAGATAGTTGTGCTAATGGACCAAGTTCTTTTACAGTGAGAAACTTTCTTCTATTTGCAGTTTATTGAAATTCTGTCGGTTTTTGCTTGCTGGCTTTCCTGTCTTTAAATGTCATATGCTGAGCATTTGAATTCCTGGAATGCTAGGTAATGAGGTCCAGAGTCATTTATGAGTTCTGAATTGTACCTGGGATCATCCCTTGGTGTCGGTTCTGCATGTCAACAATTTGTGCAAATAGCAGATATGGTTGTGTCGTGTTAATGGCAAGTGGTTCGAAACAGTTAACCTCGCCACGACATAAATGATGAAGACAATTATACACAAAGCAACGCTGTTGCACTCACTTTCTGTCATTTTCCTCTCTCTCCCTCTCATATCAAATGGAAACTAGAAGATAACATTTGCAAGGTGCCAATGCATGTGAAGACACATATCCTCTCAAAGTGAAACCGACCATTTATTCAACTCTGGGTTTATTTTCAACTGCATCTCTTTGGTCTCAGACTTTGGGAAGGTCTGAAATTGAGACATCTAAACACCTGATCCTTCAGCAATATGTTTGCTTGATATAATATTGGAATTATGAATAATGATTGGGACTGCTCTCTTTGGAGTGCTCCTTGGAAGTTGATAGGTGTTTTGAAGGCATTTGAGTTTTGACTTGGAGATGTTAGCTCCTCCTGATGCTAGTGGGACTCACAGGATCTCTACTGATCAAAAAGATAATCAATGCCCGAATTTAGGTGTTTTTATCTGACATGTAGATGGTAGTTTGGTGCTAGGAACGAGAGATGATGGGATGGCGGTGGGATGATGGAGTGGACAGGAAAACCAGTTTGGTTATTTAATGAAGTATTATTACTTGAGATTTTATTTCTAGTGTTCTTGGGGTTATCTTCGCTGCGTGGTCTTCTATGTTGAGAAGAATGAGGGAAGGGGGGGTTAAAGAAGGGTAGTGGATGGCAGTTTAAGTAGAAAAGAGAACTACAAAATCTACTATCTGTGATGGCACTCAAAGGATTTTGGGTCACTCTTTTAAATTGGTGATTCCAGCACTCACGTGCATTGCGCCATTTTCTTTGTAGAGCCTATTTCAGACTATTGAGGGGGCATTGGTTGATAATAAAGCTATCTGGTGCTCTATGGATTATAGACTTTTATGGTGGCAGATTGCAGCTTCATATACTGTAGAGTGTTTTAAGTAGTTGACTTGCAGTTTCTCTGGTTTGTGGATTAATTGGTACTTTCTTCTCGCAGATTGCAAGCATCTTTGTCCCCACTGTTGTTGCTTTGTCATTTTTGACATTTGTGGCTTGGTGAGTACAACACCTGACTTGTTCTACCTTTGGTGCAATTCTATATGGTTAGATAAGAGAAAACCACCTTCATTGTCCCTAGTTGACCGATTCTATAATTGGATATCTAGTCTTTAAACATCAGTTTTGTGCAATAACGATCTGTCACCACTATTATTATTTAATTTTGCTCATAATTCTTCTACATGGCTTAGCTGAATCACAACGTGGTTGTAATAACTATAGACAGTCAAATATCACCCAGTTATACCCCATATCTTCATAACACAGGATAATCATAACCGAAGTTCAATGCAAATAAGGTCAGAGATCTGAATCACACAAAAATGAACTGTAGAGAGTAATATCTCAGTATTAAATATCAGGGATCAAACTGCAAAGTTTACCAAACTTAAGGAACTGCTGATGTAGTTTTCCCACTGGATAATGCACGATAGGTGTGCACAATCATTGAGGCCCTTTTTGTTTGTGTACAGGTATCTTGCTGGTGCTTTTGGAGCTTATCCAGAAGAGTGGCTGCCAGATAAGAGCAATTACTTTGTTCTTGCCCTGATGTTCTCAATATCGGTAGTAGTTATTTCTTGCCCCTGTGCCCTTGGGTTGGCAACACCTACTGCTGTGATGGTGGCAACAGGGGTTGGTGCCAACAATGGAGTGTTGATAAAAGGCGGAGAGGCTTTGGAGAGAGCCCAGAAGGTTAAGTATGTAATATTTGATAAAACAGGCACCCTTACACAGGGGAAAGCCACCGTCACAACGGCAAAAGTTTTCAATGAGATGGACCGTGGACAGTTCCTCAATTTGGTGGCTTCTGCAGAGGTAACTATGTATTCTTTGTCCATTTATTCAAGTCCCCGCTCCCCATTTCTCCTGGAGAGAGAGAACAGAAAAGAGAAAGAGAGTAATGCACACATACGGGCAGTATGTTTGTTCAAATGGAGATTGCAGCTGCAGATATTTAGAAAACTGAAATGGCCAAGATAGAGGAGGACCATATACATCAGTTCTTATGATGTCATCATCATATGAGAATCTGAACTGATTGTCTGAGGATCAAATCTTGAACATGTACATTTGGAGTTTATTTTAGGACAGATTCTACTAATTAGCAGCCTTTCTAAAACATTTGAAAAATTACTATCACCTATAGAATATTACCAATCATGGATGCATAAATTATGGTTTGGGTGACAGATTAGTAGTATTACGCATGCATTTTATATCAGGCATATCACTGCCTTCAAACATGATACCTAACTGCTTCACTAAGATAAAGCTTATTTAGATTCTTGTTTAGCCGTGTGGTAAAGCTGACTTCAAACAGAGACTTTCGAGTGCCCAAGCTCAAACTGCAGAACTCCGCTTGCATTGCCTTCTCTGAAGATGTGGGCTGTAGTTTAAATGATTCATTTTATGCTGATATTCTTGACTTCTTTTTCAACATTGCATTGTAATTGTTTTTGTTACTTATCTCAACTAGGCTAGCAGTGAACATCCTCTGGGGAAAGCAATTGTGGAGTATGCACGCCATTTCCACTTCTTCGATGATCCTTCTGAAACTGATGATGCAACAAACTCCAAGGAGTCAATGAATTCTGGATGGCTCCAGGATGTCACTGAGTTTTCTGCTCTTCCAGGAAGGGGAATTCAGTGCTTTATTGAAGGGAAGCGAGTACTGGTGTGTTTCCTGAAATGAAGATCTAAAAGTTTTGCTGCTTTACTCAATAATATGCCTCTGACCCAAAAAAAAAAAAAAAAAAAAAAAAGACCCTCAGTAGTATGCCTTTCGATAGCATGTTAATATGCTTGTTGGACATGCAACTTTGACAGGTTGGTAATCGGAAGCTGTTGACTGAAAGTGGAATTGCCATTCCAACTCACGTGGACACTTTTGTTGTAGAGCTTGAAGAAAGTGCCAAAACAGGCATTCTTGTTGCATATG
This sequence comes from Eucalyptus tenuipes, assembly GCA_014182365.1. NCBI lineage: Eukaryota > Viridiplantae > Streptophyta > Magnoliopsida > Myrtales > Myrtaceae > Eucalyptus > Eucalyptus tenuipes. The sequence goes on along the minus strand of CM024540.1, from coordinate 267,180 downwards.
GTGATGCCTTGATTGGTGTTTTAGGGGTTGCAGATCCGCTGAAAAGGGAAGCGGCTGTAGTTGTAGAAGGCCTCAAGAAGATGGGTGTTAGTCCTGTAATGGTGACAGGGGATAACTGGAGGACAGCTCGGGCTGTTGCCAAGGAGGTGCGTGTAGCCTACCATATCCAGTGTTTTAAAATGCGTTTGCATGAGTTTGCTGAGTTAGTGGATTCCATACATATACATATAACTTCTTCTCACTTTCTCTTGCAGCTCAATATGTGCATGTATTTTGGCTCAAACTCTCAAAGCATTCAAGAGATTTGACATGGATAATTTGGCCTTATGCTATTTATTTTATTTTATTTTTGGGGAAATTTGATCTTTAACTTCACATGAAGTCTGAAACAAATCAGAGATTTTGTGTTTGATGGCTAATTATGTTGTTAATGGGAAACATCCTCCTTCTGTGCATAATGCTAAAATACTGATGTTTCTCATCCATGTACAGGTCGGCATAGAAGATGTGAGGGCAGAGGTAATGCCAGCAGGAAAAGCGGAAGTCATTTGCTCATTCCAAAAAAATGGGAGCATTGTTGCTATGGTTGGTGATGGTATCAATGACTCTCCTGCTCTAGCTGCTGCGGATGTGGGCATGGCTATTGGGGCAGGGACTGACATTGCAATAGAAGCTGCTGACTATGTTCTGATGAGGAACAATCTAGAAGATGTGATTACAGCTGTTGATCTATCTAGGAAGACCTTTGCACGGATCCGCTGGAACTATGTCTTTGCAATGGCCTACAACGTGATTGCAATACCAGTTGCCGCAGGTGTCTTCTTCCCTTGGTTGAGGATAGTGTTGCCACCATGGGTGGCTGGCGCGTGCATGGCTTTCTCGTCTGTGAGTGTTGTGTGCTCTTCTTTACTCCTTAGAAGATACAAAAAGCCAAGACTTACGACTATTCTGGAACTAACTGTAGAGTAGACTAGAAAGGAGAATAACAGAGGATTTTTAAATGAGGGAAAAAATGAAATTGCAGGGAGAAGAATGTTGTAGTAATTTTCAGCTTAGTGAGTGAGGACACAAAATGGGATACAAGGTGTGTGAATGAAGATGAGTATCCCAATTTTGTCTACTTTTTTAATATTCTTTTCACTTGTATGATGATTGGGGATGTAATTTTCCACCCCACTGAATGTAAATGTCACGTGCATAATAAATACTGGAATTTTTTTTTTCTTTTTGGTTTCTGTTCTGCTTGCCCTTGGGCTGATTTGCAGAAAATGAGAAGAATAAAGAAAAGATCTGGCTTTAACCCCTTTCTGTGCTCCTCTGCGCTTAACTTTCCATGCAATTGCAACTGCTCAGGTTCCCTCAGAAACAAACCTCAAATCTATCATCGTGCATCTGCTTTCGGTTCAACTCATCCATCAACTAAGATATCGAACGAGAACGTCGAGAGCTGCGAACATCGGTCAAGATCTGGATTCGTGGGTTACAAATTGCTTAGGACAGTTGCAGCTGGTAAAATTTCTTACAATTAAATCTCATGGTAAACTCAACTCGACCCTCATCCGTTTGCCTATGAATTGTAGACTGACGATAAGAAGTTTGCACGATCGCTTCCTAGTTGTAATTGTTAGCATCAGGTCGTTTAAACCAGGCAGATTCCATTGCACACAAAACTTGATGAGGTTGGTGGATATGAACGCTGCCTAAGACCCAGGTCTCCGTTTTGTCTTTAAAGCGACAGGCATGCTAGATTCCGTCCGCAATATTAACATAAGAAGCAATGAAAATGGATTGTACCTGGCCATTCAAAGAGATGAAGCATATTCTGAGAAAAGCTGTGAAGAAAGCATGCACCACAGCAGGGTGGGACCCACTAAGCGGTCAAATCAAAACTTCAAAGTCTTCAACCTCCGGCATCCTTTTCTTGAAGTTGACCGTTCCGCCCGAGGATGCCAACATCGATTTTACCTGCGATAATGGGCAAATGGTCGCCCTTGGACCATTCCATTTCATGTATACAGCAATCAAGCATTAATTGAAAGATTAAATATATATATATATATATATATATATATTTATTGTAAGGGCCTTGTCAACCCGGTTCGAACACTTGTTAAGCACATAAATAGGGTATAATTCAATTTTTAATGTGTCAATTATACATAACACAAATAATAATAATAATAATAATAATGAATTATAACCCGTCAAACTCCAAACTCTCTGTAGCCGACTTTCTAACAACCGACGCATTGAGGTAATAGGAAAGAGACCAAGTCGACGGACTCGAGGAATGGTCATAAAGGCCTATGATTCCCGATGACATATTTAGTGCACTAATTGCGTCATCCCCCGCGTCAGCTTGGGCTCTCCGGTCATCACGTTTACATTCTTGTCAAAACTAAAGTTCGAAGACCAGAATGGTGCAAGGAAATCAAAACCCTAAAAGCGAGCAAGGGAAATTTATTAGTAAAATGTGGAGCGTAGCATTCAATAGAGAATTGAGCTTGGGTCAATGGTTTTGTATATCTTATTAAAAAATTCGGCTTTGTATGTCATGGCCGCCACGATCATAACGTGATATCTCACTCCGTACTTGAAAGTTTATGAACATCCAATTCCATCTTTGCCACCTTGTCTTGGTAATGCAAGTACAAAGAGCCCATTTGATTGTAATTTGTACAATTATTGCACGATTCTTGATATAATATTGAATTATTATTAAGAAGGATTTATTTATTTAATTAATTAGGATCCCAAAACATGTGAAAACAGATTCCAAGATTTGTTTGAACTCTAGATTGCGATGGGGGCAATTTACTTGACTTGAAAGGTCTATAATTAAAAGGATTTGGTGCGATTTGGAACGGGAGTAGGCGGGCAGCCCTATGGTCAAATCACATATCTAACATGCTTGCTTTACAAGCTAGAATCTCTCCTAGTGGTTTACACAGCGTCATTTTGGACCACCTCCATCTTTCTAGATAAGGCTTTGACCTTGATTAACTGAACTAGTGTATTAAGGGACAACATAACCCTATGTGCATCAATTAGATGACAAGTTAAGCTGTGTATATGTGTGACATGGGGGAGTAACTAGTAGCAAGTTGCACATAACTATGTACATCAACATATGAACTTAACCCTAATAGTTGCAATAAGATGAATAGTTGATCATCTACAAATCACTGCCATTACAAGTTTATGAAAAATGGGATTTTGGCTTTTTAAAGGCGTTTGATTAAAACATAACAAGTTATCAACAAAGTGTGACGTCATTAGTGCTCTTAAGAAATTGTACGCCTAGCTTTAATTATTCTATTTGCAGACGATATACTGCTGATATGAATGCACTGCAACACATCGCAAGCAACAACAATGTCAAATGAACAGTAAGATTGAGTTTCTTACATTTAAACTTAAAGGATTAGGAAGAAGATAGAGAGGGCGAGGCATAGATGAATAGCAAGCGATATGTAAATGACAGAATCGACATTTTTAAGATTCTCCATGAACTCTAAAAGCTAGCTGCGTGATTACTAGCTTGCACCAACTCTTAATAACTAAGGAAACTAGGTTTCAATTCAGTATGGAAAAAGTTCCTAAAACCCTTCATCAGTCACTGGTTTCTGATCAAGAATAATCTGACTAAAACCCTAAAAATTCAAAAAGTACCAACACAAATAGCATAAGATAGTGCAGGGAGAGACAAGGGATGACCTCATAGATGTTGCTTCCTGGAAGCCTCACATAGTTATCCAGATCCCTTTTGCCATTAAATCAATCTCTCTCAGTCTCATAGGAATAGTCAAAGAGTTTACATGTCTTACCTTTGACCACAACTTTGTCCCTTTCTAATTCACCATATAATGCCTTAGAGTGCAGGGCATGCTCTTTCTTAATTAATCCCTTTCTAGACAAGTGCATAAGACTTTGAATAAAGAAGAGATCCTCAAGATCATCGAGTCATGACCAACAATACTAGTGATGAGTGGGTTCAGTATTACCAGCAGAGCGTTGATCCACAGGCTGAATTTGTTGACTCCACCATTGTCACTTCCATGAGCTCTGGCGACAACGTTGATCAAAATCCCACCAACGGCACCAGTAATAACAACAGCAGCAGCAGCAGCAGCAAGAGTCGACCAAAGCCAATCAGAAGAAGATCAAGAGCATCAAAGAAGAATCCCACAACCATACTCAATGCCAACACCACCAACTTCAGAGCCCTGGTCCAGCAATTCACTGGCTGCCCTAGCAACTCCATCTCTTTTGGGTCGACCAACCACAGCGGCCCGCTCAACTTGAGTTTCGTTGGTTCTGGGCACGAGCATCACAGAGTCTCTTCTGCAGGTGCATCTCTTTGGAACAATGATTTCTATAGTGTCCAAGTCCAACAACAGGCTAAGCCACCACAGCAATTGCACCAGTATCAATCAGAGTATGCAAGGATGACTAATTCCTCATTCAATGAGGTAACCAACACTAATGATGTTTCTGTTTCGACCATGCCGCTGTCTAGTAGCTTTGTGTATGCGACAGAGGATATCCTCAGTGGGTATCCCATGGACGATCTCCCTTTCCAAGCTTAGCTAGCTAGCTAGCTTCATTCTTGACCCAAAATGATGTCGACCAACTAAAACATACTTAGTTAGTGTGTTAGACCTACATCGGTTCTTCTGAATCTTAAGTCTTTGCACAGTCTTTCTTTACAGCACTTAAGATGTAATTTATTTTTATGCCTCTTCCGGCTTCCGTAGGATTTGCGTATGGTATGAATCCTTTGTCTTTTGGTCTCTTCTTTGATAAGTGCGATGGCAAAATTATTATCTCACGAGAGAGTGGTTTGAGATTCTTGCTGCTCCCACATCAGCAAACATAAACACCAGTGTGCCTCCCTTTGAGAGGATTAGTCATTGTTCAGAACCTATCTCAACTTTGAGCGCATAAAAAAATTCAATTTGAGCAGGTTCCTTATTTTGAGTGTTCCTGAAATGAATATATTTACTAAAATGAGTTTTCTTATTTTGGATTCAACTATTATCTATTTATATATGACAAAATTTTACTGGGTGAACAAACACAAGAACAAACAAGAAGAGCATAAGTTCTTGATTGAGTTTTCTATGAGAAATTGTGGAATAATATTTGTGGTTTGCTTTGGGTGTGATTGAGTATTGGGAAAAACTTGAGCAACAATGGATTACTTGGCGATTGGTAATCTCGAAGATTAGGTTTCGGCATTCAGACTAAATCACATAAATTTCCGGTGGCTTTATCATTCATCTTTGATTTCTCTTGTAATTTTTTTTTATCACTCTTTTGAATTAAATTGTAAAATCAGCTAGTTTTTGCATCATTTCAAAATAGTCAACAAAAGTCACCTTCAACAACATCTCTCGGTCCCACGCCGTGTTGACAGGTGAGAACCGAAAGCTTTGTGAAGGGATGAATAGTAATAATCGTTTTCAAAATTCATCACTTGAAGTATTCCGTTCATTTTCTGGATGCCTAGTGCATTGCTGATCACAATAGTTTGTGATAGATATCGGTTCATAATCTATCATTAAACTAGCATCATCTATCATTAAACTAGATGCTATTACAAGAAGTTTGAGGATCGATGCGTCATCGTATAGTGAAGCTTAAGAGTATGTGAAGACGGCAAACCCAGGGAACAAAGAAGAAGAGTATGTTAAATTGTGGAGGGCCGCACATACAAAGATAAAGCTCCATCGCAGCATGCGTGCTTTTCTTCCCCTTCTATGTATTACTTAAAGGCTGGAGATCTCGTCGTATAACCTTTTGCCAGCTTCGACTTTTTTTCTATCTCAAATCATAAATGTAATGTCCACAGAAATGTTCAATTCCCTTGATGTAAAATGGGATGGTGTTCCATCAAGAATTTTCATATTTGTCATGTTGGAAATCGTTCCGTCTGTCCTCGTATGTTTTGGTGGAAAGGAAGACTTTTTCCTCTGTCATTTGGGCCTCAGCTTAACCCTTGAGCCCTGTAATGCTTTGAGCTGAGCTCCCCCACATAGACCCCACCCATCTCTCTCTCTCTCTCTCTCTCTCTCTCGTTTTCTCTGCAACTGCGCAGCTTCAAAGTTCGGTGGCCTCCATTTTCGCTCATGAGCCATGTGGGCAACACCGACACAAATCCCCACTCCCCCGTCGCTCTCCCGTGCCACCTACGGCTCCACCAGCTCCGACAAATTCAGGAGAAAGTGGAGCAAGATTGGAGCGAGGACCTCCTTCTTCGAATATCCTCTCGCCAGCCGAATCATGGTCCGAAGTAAGTGAATGTTCCACCCCCACCGCATCTTTCTCTTTAGGTAGATTGCAAAAGATAGAATTGATCAGAGACCGAGCGTGCTTATTGAAGAAGACGATGTGAGGCTTGCCCTGGAGAACATGGACCATAAGGTACCTCACCACCCCGCCCCTCCTTCCATTCTCTTCCCTCCCTCCCCAGTCCGTCGCCCATCACCCTCCATCTCTTTCGTTGCAGAAACTCGATGGCAGGGTGATATATGTAGAGATTACCAAGCCCGGGATCGGACCAGCGGTCCGCCTCCGCTGCAGTTGCACGATGATCAGGCGGCTGAATGACAGTCAAATGCATCGGCTCTGCCTTCACGCGAGAGACGGTGTATATCGAACTTGAAGTCGATCTCTGTTCTTTTGCGGTACTATTCAAAGTGCCCGAGATGTAACCATCGTTGTCCTATACCGCAAGTAAAATGATTCGCATTTTTCTCGTGTGTTGAAAAAACCATTGTCACCAATATTGGCCAACATAAAAAGTACGCATTTTATTTCTTTCACATTATGTCGTTGTGAATATAAAGAGGAGAAAATCACAACAAAATTAGGTCAAGAGGTAATAATTGATGGCTCATCTTCTTTTATAATTATGCCTTCAATGATACTAATTTGTTTGAAGTCTGTCGTAATCTCAACTAAATGTATAGCTAATATCTCTAGGTTGATTTTCGGTTAGAGAATGTCCATAATGTGGGACATGGTGTTCGCATTGATTCCATAATCCAAATTTTTACATTGAATACAATTAGGGCTGACCAAGGCATACAATTCGTAGACGTGAGGAGATTGAAGCTTTTCTAATAGGCCGGAAGCTGACAACCATAATATTCTTTTGAAATGAAACTTTAAAGAGATTACATATGATATGGCAAAAATAGTGGCTAATGCATTGGAAGTACATTCGAACCTTATGAATTTTAAAGCAAATTGAATGTCGCACAAAAATATAAAGAGATAGTTTGATGATACCAATTGAGAAAATTTTTAACAACTCATTTCACACAAATTTAACCAAACCTTGGATATAAGTTTTTCATATGATATTCTATTAACTCGATTTTTATACCTACTGTCTTCACACCTACTATTGCATCTAGAAAAAGCATGTATGTGTAAAAATTAATTCAATGAGAAAAAGAATTTTTCTTGAATATATCGAGATGTGATTTTAAGTATTAGGTCACTAGCTTTCCTTAGGTATAAAAATAAAGTCGATAAGAAAAAGGAATTTCCCTTGAAAATATGTTCATGTGATTTTAAGTAATAGAGTCAATGGAAAAAGGACGTAAAAGATATCAATTTTCCTAGCGATGAAGCTCATCAAGATAATCCTGAAAAATACCACATTATCCCTACAAATCATAGGAAAGAAGAAAAATATCTTCTTCTTTTTTTCTTCCTATTCTTCTTTTTGAAAATGAATTTCCTCTTCAGTTCAAGTTCATTTCAAAATACTTCAAACGGTATGCAAAAGCACTCTCCAATTCACCTAGAAAAATGGGAAGAAAAACAATCTCACCGTTATGCTAGCGGCTGAAGATAGATTTCCAGCGCTAAATAAGCAAACTCAGTTACTATTCTAGGCCAATGACATTCGGTTTGGGCCCTAGATGTGTAACATGATTATCTTGAATTGCTCCGCCTTCTTGGCAGGGTGATTGGTTCGTTTTTCACTTTTAACATGCATCATAATATATTGCGTTATAAAATGAGACTCATGTTCCTGCAAAATATCAATCATTGCATTTGCATAAGCAAAATTTATGTATCTATTTGTCTTTCAACGTAACCTCTACGAGCTCACCTTCAAATAGGAGTAGCTATTGACATTTAAATTTTGACGACTTGTTTAATCATTTATTAATGACATAAAAAATTAAGGATTAAATTTTAAACCCTAGCAAAAATAATTTCCATTAAATTGCATGACATATAGACATTAGGAGCATTTGCATTAGTAGTAATAGATCCTTTTCGTTAAAAGAAAAAAAAAGAATTAATTAAAAGAAGAAGAAGAAGAAAAAAAAAACGAGACTAGTCGGGGCCAAGCTGGTCCAGCCTCCTTTCGTTTGTTCTTTCTTCTCCTTTTCTTCTCCATGCTCCTTGCCTAGCCCTCGTCTTTTTCTAGGCCCAGCCCGCACGCCTCTTCTTCTTCCTCCCTTCATGTCGCTCGCGCCTTCTGCAAAGAGAAGAGCAACGGAGGTACAAAGACAGGGGAGTGGCAGGTCGTAGCGTGATCCCAGGGTCGGGGATCAGGCCGGCCGCAACAGGCTGGCGATGGCAGGAGCTATGCGCACCTGTCGCTGGCCAAGCCTAAAAGGAAGAAAGCAAAAGGTTTTCGGGGGTCTTCGGCGAGAGATGGGGAGGGTCCGGCCGCTCAGGAGAGCTTTGAGCGACCCAGAGAGAGAGAGAGAGAGAGAGAGAGAGAGAGTGAGACCGAGTGTTCTGCCGTAGCCTGAGATCCGCTCGTTGGTCGCCGTTTGGAACTAGGTAGGCCTCCCCTTCTCCCGTTGGCGCTCCCTTTTTGGGGCGCGTTGGGCCGGAGCTCGTGTCTCACTAGTTCGCATGAGCTTCAACCCCTCCGACCCCAGTAAATCTTTAGCCGAGTCTCTGTGTGTTTTCTCCTCGTTTTTCGAGGATCCTACTCCCATTTAAAGTCCCGATTGAGTCGGAAATCTTAAGATTTGGTCATGCATGCGAACTGTTTATATAAATGCCTCATTGAAACCCCGAAATATATTTTATCCGATCGACATTTGAAGCTTAGTTTAATGTTCGACTATTCATATATTGTTGAACTTCATATATTTTATCCGGCGGTCAACGTCGGTAGTCGCCGATCGTCCTGACCGGCGGGTGCGGCGGTGTAATTGCCGGTGTTATGGTTCGGTGTCTGGTCGTAAAAGAGAAGAAGATTAATAAGTTGCAGAGAAGGAAAGCTTCGGGCGCTGAGGGTGGCTGAAGGAAGAAGAAGGTGGAGAGACCAGGACAAAATAGGGAAAAGACAAAAGAGAAAAAGAACGAAAAAAATAGAAAATTTAAAATAATAATAATAATAATAATAATAAATTAGAAAGATTTCATTTTGTAATCCCACTGGGTTAGATCCGGGTTTGGGTCAGGTCATTGAGTTGGATCGGGTAAATCCACTCTGAATCCATTCCCCGGGTATAATAGTAATAGATCAATTAAAAAATTAAAAAATTCGGAAAAATATTTTTAAAAATTATTAGTCAAAAATTGATAAAAAAATCTTAGGAAATAATAAAAAATTGAGAAAATCATTAAAAATTATTATTATTAAAAACATAGAAAACAAAAAAATTTTAAAAAATGAAAAATGTCTGGAAATTCAAAACTTCATTCAAAAATTACAAAATCCCTAAAAAGTTATAATTCATTGAAAAATTTTAAAAATAGACTTTTGAGCTATTTTCCTAAAAAAATGAAGCTTCTTAACTTTAAAGTTGTGCTAAAAAAATTGAGTAAGTTCTTAGGGCTCTATCTTAGGGTTTTAATTGTCCTTAAAGAGAATTACTCTTGTTCGCATGCTTTCGTGGTCTGTTGCTCCCTTTAGTTTAGTTAGGATTGACATTTATCTTTTTCCATAATGTTAGGTATTTTATCCTAAGCAATCTATTTAATGCTTTCTTTGGTGGCTTTTTATTATGTTGATAATCGTGCACCCGCATGATCGTCCCACATGTTAATAGATAAGCTTAAAATTAATCCAAACTACCCGAAAAAAAATCAATTTTTAAAAAACCGAACAAGATTAAGTACCGAAATGGTACTGATTAGTTAATTAGTGTAATGAAATCCCAAACTCTAGATTTTCTGGTTACATAAAAAGTGAGGTATACTCTCATATCTCACTTGATTTCTAGCCGACCCCAATAGGCCAGTGGTGACTCCTGAACACCCAAACGTTACGTGAAGTATGAGTTTGGGAGAGCTTGTGCGCAATACCCCTAAACATTTATTCCCTCCCCAGAGGAGTAGGTCGCGACACTTTAATAATTTTTTATAAACAAAGATGAACCTATGGGAATATTTAGGACAAAAACAATGTTGGATTAAGACCACATGTGTCAAAAGGGCTGCAAGGGCCACATGTGTAATGTATTATGTAAAAGCACTCTCTAGTTCATGTTAGGAAAATATGACTTCAAATTGGACTGAACAATGAAGTCGGATTTTAAGACATGATATAATTTTCTTTAAAAATTTATTTGCCTCATATGTTATTAATGGTCACCGGAAAATTTCTTATATGATATAATAAAGTCTTAAATGAGAATATTAGATAGCACTTCTAATATTTTTCTAAGGTCTCTCTAGGAAAATAATTGGAAAAGATCGTCGTATATCTTTTTAAAGAAAACAAAATTGGAAGAGAAAGATTATTTTTAATTCCAATAAAAACAAACATACTTATAGAAAAGATAGATGCAACTCTTCAAAAGGTTACAAAATGAATAAAGACAACATTTTGGGAAGAGTTGCAAAGTGAATAAGCATGTCTCAAATGTTACGTTAAAAAGACATAAAAAATTTGGAATTAAATAAATAAAAATAAAAAATAACCATAACTCATTCTAAACAGCTGCACTGTTTCAACATGATAATATGGTTTTTTTAATAAAAATAAATTCGAATTTTCCAATAAATAAAAAATAATAATTATTGGTTAGTGTCAAAACTCGTCCATATAGGCAGTCATATTTTTCGATGTGGGACAAAGCATCTCTTCATTTGTTTTACAAACAAACTACCAACAATTCACCTAAAAAAAGAAAAAAAAAGTGAAAAAGGATAAAATAAGCCAAAAAATGGCGAGCGTGGCTAAATTTCTTAAGCCTGCGTTGCGGGCATAAATTCCAAACACGGCCAACCCATTTTTGTGATTTTTTTTCTAATAAGCTTTGTTTTATTAGCAACCTTAATTTAAAATTAAAGTTTATGACGCTAATAGAATAAAATAAGCCAAAATTATGGTAAGCGATTAAGAAACTGTCGAACACAAAACCTTATGGTAAAGTACATTGCTTCTCTGCTCTTCTATGAAGCACGAACATGTTGCCCGTGCTTCCGTATCATGTCGACACGTGTCGGAGCGTGTTGGACACGTTGACACGCTTGGACACGGTTGGACACGGGGTCAACGCGTGTTGGATTTTCCAACACTTGGTCAAACACGTTTTGACACGCGTGTCCAGAAGATGGAGGGTGGAGGCAAGGGCGAGGGAGCAGAGATGAGGCTGCGAGCAACGGTGAGCCCGCGACAGCGAGAGATGGCGAGAGACGGAAGAGGAGAGGAAGGCGGTCGTGTGGCGAGGAGGAGGAGGAGAATGATTGAGAGGAAGAGGAGATGGAAGGGGGTCGTGTGGCAAGCGGCGAGGAGGAGGAGGAAAAGGAGGGCTGGCTAGGGTTTTTGATAAGAAAACTAAAAAAAGAGGGATATAATGGCGTGACTTTTAATTTTGGGGGAGGGGAAGTGACAGCCCATCTGTCACTGTTAGGTGGTGGGGGAGGGAAATAAAAGTGTAATAAATTTGGGGGTGGAGGGAAATAGACGAGGAAAAGAAGGGAGTGGGGGTGTGGGGACTTTTTATTTTTGGTGATTTTTTTTTAAACGGAAAAATAAATAAATGAGATCGAAAAATAATTTTGAAAAATAAAAGCACTTGATTTTGAATGATGATAAATTTTGGTCATTTGTAGAAGATCATGGATTTATTTAAATAAATTGATTCTAATTTCTTATTAATCATTAGTTTCATCAATAACTTTTGTTAAAGTTAAAAACATGTTTCCAAACATGGATACACATTAACTATGAATATGTTTTTTGACTTTTCAATGAATTGATTTATTAATATTATTAGTGTAAATTCATTGTAGGCTCTTTTTTAATTAATTAATTATTTATGAATTTGAATCAAATTAATTAAAAATAAAAATATTCATTTAATATACAAATGTCCCAATATATCGAAATTCTCTATTTTTGAGAAATGACGTGTCGACGTGTCATGTCGCGTATCGGTGCTACTTAGCTACTCTCTCGGACTATTCAGTATTTGGCTCTTTCTCCGCTTCTCTACTCTTTCTCGGTCTACTTAATATACGGTACGTATGTCCCTAATGTATGTGTGTCCCTACTCTTGAACACCTCTTTTTCTCGATGGGGAAATTTGAGGTATGCTATACGGTATGTATGCCTCAACAAGTTTAAAATCCCATGTTAATTTCTAGTTGAATGTAACATCTTGGCAGGTTGGTGTTAAAATATTTCCTCTCTCAGATTTAGAATATCTTTGTATATAATAGAGCTAGTTTTATTTTCTTATGCTTTTACACGCTTGATGTTGCTTCTATGTCTGTTCCCGAAGTTGCTATAGTTTAAAGTTTCATAGCAGGTGAATAGGTTGGGGAAGAAAACATCTAATGATGGGAACATGACCATGGTTTGCTTTTTATTAGAATGAGACAATAATAAAATTGCGTATATAATTAATTTGATATAGTTGTTCTTCAAAAATGCAAACCCGAAAATGTATGTAGGGCCTACCGATGCAAAACATGTAGGTAATTGGAGATGACTTATTCAAAAACAGAATGAGATGCGAACTTTTTGCATTTAACATTTTTTAATACGAACTCCATATGGAAGTTCTGAAATGTCAGTGTGCGTTTAGTGGGTTCAGTATTACCGGCAGAGCGTTGATCCACAGGCTGAAATTGTTGACTCCACCATTGTCGCCTACATGGGCTCTGGCGACAACGTCGATCAAAATCCCACCAACCCCACCAGTAATAACGACAGCAGCAGCAGCAGCAGCAGCACCAAGAGTCGATCAAAGCCAATCAGAAGAAGATCAAGAGCATCAAAGAAGAATCCCACAGCCATCCTTAATGCCAACACCACCAAGAGCGACAAATATGCAATTTCCTTCTCTGTTAATTTCATATCTTCCGGTCAATCAAGTTCTCGACATACCAACCTCATACTTTCCTATATTCAAATAGCATGCATAAGCACATTTAGGACCATCACTACTCATTACATAAATCCACACGGAGACTCTGGAAATTTATTAGCAGAACTTGCTCACGAAAAGTAAAAGTCATCATCAAGACTCGGTCCACACGACTACACTGCTGGTGGAGAAGACGCAATGGAAGTCTCCCTGAGGCGCTTGAAGTAGGAAAAGAGGGCCTCACGCTCCGGAAGGTTGCTTCCGATCACATCATGCGCTCTGAAATTCTGCGCCCATCTGTGCAGGCGAGGATATTCGCTAGCTTCCAATAATTTCACGCCGGCCACTTCTTCCAGGACTTGAAGCCACCAAGCTAGCCATCCAAAGGCCAAATCTTGCAAGCCAATATTGTCCCCAGCAAAGAAGTTGTCCTCCTCTCTAAGAGCATGTTCTTCAATGGTTTTCAGGACTTTCTTGGCCTCTTTTGTTGTCTCCTCCAGTTGCTCCCCTGTGCTTTGAAAGAATTTGACGAAAATTGGGGACTTCATCACCCAGAATGTTCATTGTTAGATAGTGGAAGGAGGATTTAACCATGCTTATAGCTTTCTTCAATTATCTTATGTAGCTCTTTACGGTCATCTTGTTCTGAATAACATCACAAGATTTACCGTGATCTAATTAGATAGAATTTCTTACATTTTTCATGGAAATTCTGTTTTCACTTCAAGCTAAAGTCGAGATCAAGGCTATTGAGACATGAACTAAACCTAATTCTTAGAAAAGAAATCTTGACTGAAATATTTTAATAAATCTATCACAGAAAACAATTCCATTTTTATGTTCGCAACACACCTTGTCCTCAATGAATTTGATCCAGAACCGGGCCACCGCCTTCTCATAAGGATCTCGAGAGAGCAGAGGGTTTCGTGGCCAACTCTCTTCGATGTACTCCAGTATTACAGCGGACTCTGCAACCGGTCTCCCTCCATGGATGAGCACAGGGGTCTTCTTGTGAACTGGGTTGCACCGCAACAATTCATCGCTCTTGTTGCCGAGATCTTCCTCCACATACTCGAATTCCACTCCCTTGAGCTTGAGAGCCCATATAACTCTGTGACTGAAGGGACTAGGCCAAAATCCAAGCAACTTGACTCCCTCCATGAACCCCAATTTATTAGAACAATGTCCTTCTTCTTCCGACTCCTGATCTGTGATGGGTTGGATTCTTATTGAGCTCTTTGAGAGTTTTTGGGTGACAAAGTCAAACTTGGTTTTTGTTATTGAAGTCTGACACTGGTTTTTTATTCTTGAAGTCTGACACCTCGGTGATCACGCATCTTGGTGATCGCGCATTCATTAATCTAGACCCTTCTTGTTCAATCTTTGACTTCAGAGACAATTTGCAGAGAGTTGTTACATAGAAAGTTAAGTTCATTTGTTGAATTAGACCAGCAATGGCGACGGAATTGAATTATCTAATATCAATTTCACCGGGGTTACCTAAAATATATATAAGAAGAATAAAGACTTTTATAAGAAAATCACAAGTGAAATGCAAGAATAAAGGACCACCTCTCTACTCTATTGCTCAAGAATAAGGCCAATATCTAATTCCATATAATTCAATGAACCGTACGGGATTATGACAGAGTCGGAATAATTAATCAAGAAGCCGAGTTTGACTTACTTATAAATTGACTTTTGTCTTCTTGAGACTTTTGACCTATCGATGCATTTCCTTAGTGAAAAAAAGATAAAGGTTGGCATTGTTCTCCCAATGATGGAAATTAAACTTCTCTCTCTCTTACTCTAACAAGAAATCACACTATGAATGATGCCCAAAACTAGAAGTCAATTCTATGTATCCCAAATTGAAATTTCAAAATTTAGTAGCATCCGTCTTCAATAATGATCGTTACCGTAATATGGTAATTGCTCTTAGAACCAAAAAGAAAGCGTATATATAAATTAATGTTTGGTAATGGATATTTGATAAGGACCCAGCCATCACATAAAAGAAACTAATATTACCATAAAATTAAAACTAATTATGCTTCTTCTCTTTTTGCCACCACATTTCTATTTTCACATTTTATGAACCGAAACCTCCCTCTTGGTGCGCAAAATGTTCCGTCTCTCTCGCTTGCTTCTTCCCACTCCGTCATCACATCCTGACACTTCGCTTAGAGTTTTGATTTCGCCGATCATCTGATCCTTGTTCGATCAGATCATTGTGTTGTCAAGGTCGACAATGGAGATCGTCGCTCTGAAAACGAACGCCGGAAGTCGACCGCGCGTGCGGGCTCCCGCAGGAGCTGGCTTTCACTCATCTCGGAGCTCTGGCGCCCGTTTGGCCCCGGTAATGAACCCTCGATCGGGTCAAGGTATAGCTCTCCCCGCTCGAGTTCGATTCGTGGATGGGAATGGCTTCGCCTGGTCAAAGTTCGTGGATTGGTTTGATTCTCCAACTTAGGGCTCCTCGCAGCGTTTTCTTTAGTAATGTCGGTTTCGGATTAGCTATCGGTAGAGTCGGTGCGTTTCTCGCATTACTGTCGGGATGTTTCCTTGCAAAGCGGCGTAACGTGAAGCGATCGCGGAAGTATTTTTGTTTTGTGAATTAATTAGGAATAACCGACCAAAAAATAATAATAATTAGGAAAAGAATTTTGTTCTGTTATTGCATTTGCATAGGTTTGCAATTAGCGGCGGGTGTCGGCTCTCATCCATGAATCTAGCATCCTTCTTCTCAATGTATATCTACGGCGCATGAATGCTAGAGCCACAACGACAGAAGAGAAAGACTTCTTATTATGAGAATGAGCTAAGAAGCGTCTTTGCTTTCTTAATTTTATTAAGAAATTGGGAGCAGAAAGAGAGTTAAGCTTGCTGATCATTGAAGAGTATCGGTGCTTTATAGGAGGTCACTGACCCTCGCCTAGTTAGGCCAAGGGCCATTGTTGGCCGGGGGGTCATGCCAAGGAATAAATTTAAAATAGAAATAAAAAGTAAAAAAAAATTGCCCTTTTATTCTAAGAAAAATTTCTGAGATAAGGTCATTTTTTTCCTTCCTTGTTCTTCCTCCTCTAGTCAATCATTGGGGTCTCGGCGATCGATTAGAGACAAGGGCCAATTAGAGGTGGACCTCGCTAGCCTCAAGCAAATCTCGCTATGGTTGGGCAAGGTTCAACCTTACCAGATCTTGGCGAGGTTGGCAAGGTCCACCTCACTAGCCCTTGTCTGTGATAGTTGGCGATCGGCTAGAGGAGAAAGAAGAAGGGAGGAAAAAAAAAGAAAAATCAAAGAAATTATTAGAAACTTTTTAAAAAACTCCACATTCACAAAAAAAAAATTGAGGTTATATCAAATGTTTTTTTTTTCTTTTTCTATTTTGAGAATAGAAATTTTAGGTTTGTACCTAATGTGCTCTTTTGCTCAGAAAATTGTCTATTGAGTAGAAATGAACAAAATATTTATTATTAGAAATATTACCAAATGGACCCTTAAAAAAACAGAAAGTTTTTCTTGACAGTTCATTAGTGTCATGAAACTGAAATTCTTGCGAGGACATGAAACTTCCAAGTCGGAGACTAGTAACAAAATGGTTTTCAAGACTTTCTTGGCTTCTTTTGTTGCCTCCTCCCATTGCTTCCTTGTGGCGTGAAAAACTTCGCAGAAAATTAGGGACTTTGTCACCCTAGCCAGGACGTCTTATTAACTTTGATGATCTTAGACACGTGATAGTTGAATGATAATACTGGTTTAATTATTAAACTAGTGAACCTAGCATTCCTTGGTTGACTAAAGATATAAGTACAATCGAAGTCCTAAAACTTAGTACGAAAATGTAATTGAGTCCTAAAACTTACAAAAAGTGCAATCAATTTCTAAAACTTTTCAAATTGATTTAATTGAGTCCTAAAATTAACATCGTTGAACTTACTAGCGGAAAATGCTGACTTGGCATTGACATAGCATTTTAAATGATTTTTTTATTTTCCACGTGGCTTTTTAAAATCATTTTTATTCAATTTTTTAAAAATAGATTTAAAAACTAAAGAAGAAAAACTAAAAATTAATTTTTTAAAAAATGTTAAAAAAAAATAGAAAATGGCAACCTCATCGCCGCCCATCGCCGGAGGGGTCGACAACCAGCCACCTCCATCGCCGGCCCCTCTGGCGATGGACGGCGGTGGTGGAGGAGCTTCCATTTTCTCTGTTCTTTTTTTAACAGTTTTAAAAAAATAAATTTTAGCTTTTCTTTTTTAGTTTTTAAATCTAATTTTGAATAAAAATAATTAAAAAAACCATGCGGAAAATGAAAAATTATTTCAAATGCCACGTTCACGCCACGTGAACATTTTCCGTTAGCAAGTTTGACGATGTCAATTGAACCAATTTGACAAGTTTTAGAATTTCATTATACTTTTTGCAAATTTTATGACTCAATCGCGTTTTCGTAATAAGTTTTAGGATTTCTATTGCACTTATCCCTTAACTAAATTAGCACCAAGTGATCACATATATGTAGCATTCCTGCTTGCTTGTCCACCACGCGAAAAGACATCGCAAGCATAACTTACCAATCCACAAAGGGGGAAAATGTACAAATAGCTCTATCACACTCGGTACAATTAACGTTGCATTCTTATGTCGTTTCTTTCTGTTCGAGCTAACCAGGATCCTAGTTACTGTCAAACGGAAGTTTTCCATTTCAAGAAAGTTCAGATCCCCGATTCCATGAAGGTGAAACTGTGAGAGCTTGTGCAGACGAGATCCTATAAAACTCCATAGCAGTACATCAGACATTGCATGAACCATGAAGTACACGTACATTATCAACGATCACTTCACGACATCACCTCTGAAATCCTTTACAGGTGACAAACAGTTCGACCCTGATGCATGTTCTCGAAGACCTGCGGTGCCCTGGATTTGTCATTTCATAGTATGACATTAGATTTTACACAGAGATACTCAGTTTCAGACCATTGTGGCCATGCTGTTCCGTGATTTATGTGCAGAGATGAGTCTTATCTTAACCTCATTCTAGAACGCACTAGCTATAACCGAAATGAGTCAAATGAATAGTCTTGGTGTCCCGGCCTTCTGCTAGTACCAACATATTTGCTACATTGGGATTGCCTGTCAAAGTAGAAGCAGAAAAATCTGCTCTTCCGTGCCAAGGTTTTTGAAGGAAGACAGCACTTGCTCCAAAATAAATGATTGAAGCAGAAAGTTTATGCGTCGATGCAAATTATCTGGCAACTGATCCAAACTGCGAGACATAGTATTTCGATAGGATTAGAGAATAGTGATAAGTAGTCAAATTAAAACTACTTCGAGAAATTTCAGGTATGGCCTTAGGTAAACTAGTGACAGCGATGACACTTTATCAACTTAGAATGATAACTGGGCAACCCCTCTGCGTACGTCATAAAATTCATTATTTTCACATGATTTTTTTCCTTTATCAGGTAGCACCCATCCTGCTTCATCGAGCCCATCCATCCATTATGAGGCCCCGATGCAATTTTGTATTATCAAACCTGAACACAAATGTACTTCTTTCGCTGATTTTGTTGAAGTACATGAGTTTCTGAATAGTTGTGGTGTGGAGCGTCCGTATATGTATTATCGGTTGCTTACTCTGCTATCTCTTGAACACATGGCCTTTTGTCTTCTTAAATAGCAGAAAGATTTTCATGACAGCTTAGACATGCGCAAAACTGAGATCCTCGAATCTCACAAGGACATGGAGACTTCCATATTCGAGACTAAGAGCATACTGGCACATCTTTTCTAATTTGCGACAACTGCAGTCCAAGAAGGACGGTGCATAGAGAAAAAGATATTGACTTTACTTCTCGATCGTCCTACAGTACGGAAACGATGAAGCTGTGCGGGGATAAAACTCGAGCCTGTACGGCAAGCAGAGCCTCAAGTTTGAGGTCATTAAGGAGTTTTCTTGCTCAAGTGGACCTGAGAGTTCTAGTTGCATAGCTTTTTATAGGGAGAGCTTCAAGGATTAGTGAACAAGAAGGATTAGACGCAAATCATAATGGAAAAACGCATGATACCCGAATAATGAATCTCATCAATAGCGACAAATATGCAATTTCCTTCTCTGTTAATTTCATATCTTCCAATTAATCAAGTTTTCGACATACCAACCTCATACTTTCCTATATTTAAGGGAAAATGTCACAAATGATCCATGAACTTTTATCTAATGTTCAATTTCATCCTTGAACTTTCGATTTACTCAATTTAGTCCATGAACTTTCATTTAATGTTCAATTTCATCCCTGAACTTTCGATCTACTCAATTTGGTCCATAAATTTTTATTCAATGTTCCATCTAATCCCTAACTATTTGAAAATTGACCAATTTCCTTTTTTTTTAATACCAAACTGTTTTTTTTATTTTTTTTTATAAATAATGTACAAAAGCCCATCAATCGATTTTTTTCATGGACTGATTTTTTCCTTTTCGGTGAAGTCCATGAAAAAAAATCGATTGATGGGTTTTTGTACATTATTCAAGTAATTTGCATATACAAAAATGAAATCAAAATGCAAGATTCACCTTTATTTATTATTACTGTCCCTTTTTTCCATTTGTTTTTAATATGAAAAAAAGGAAAGAAATATTGACCTATATTACTTTGCATAAATGTTATATTTTTTCGACAAAAAAAGACCTAGTTTGTTTTTTTTTTTTTTTTTTTTTTTTTTATAAAAAAAACAGTTTGGTATTAAAAAAGGGGGAAATTGGTCAATTTTTAAATAGTTAGGGACTAGATGGAACATTAGATGAAAGTTCAGGGGCCAAATTGAGCAAATCGAAAGTTCGAGGATGAAATTGAACATTAGATGAAAGTTCATGGACTAAATTGAGCAAATCAAAAGCTTATTGATGAAATTGAACATTAGATGAAAGTTTAGGGATCATTTATGACATTTTCCCTATATTTAAATAGCATACATAAGCACATTTTAGGACCATCACTACCCATTACATTCCACACGGAGACTCTGGAAATTTATTAGCAGAACTTGCTCACGGAAAGTAAAAGTCATCATCAAGATTCGGTCCACACGACTACACTGCTGATGGAGAAGACGCAATGGAAGTCTCCATGAGGCGCTTAAAGTAGGCAAGCAGGGCCTCGCGCTTCGGAAGGTTGCTTCCGATCACATCATGCGCTATGAAATTCTGCGCCCATCTGTGCAGGCGAGGATATTCGCTAGCTTCCAATAATTTCTGGCCGGCCATTTCTTCCATGACTTGAAGCCACCAGGCTAGCCATCCAAAGACCAAATCTTGCAAGCCAATATTGTCCCCAGCAAAGAAGTTGTCCTCCTCTCTAAGAGCATGTTCTTCAATGGTTTTCAGGACTTTCTTGGCCTCTTTTTTTGCCTCCTTCTGTTGCTCCCCTGTGCTTTTAACGAATTTGACGAAAATTGGGACCTCATCACCCAGAATGTTCAATGTTAGATAGTGGAAGGAGGATTTAACCATGCTTATAACTTTCTTTAATTTTCTTGTGTAGCTCTTTAGGGTCATCTTATTCTGAATAACATCACAAGATTTACTGTGATCTAATTAAATAGAATATCTTACATTTTTCATGGAAATTCTGTTTTCACTTCAAGCTAAAGTCGAGATCAAGGCTATTGAGACATGAACCAAACCTAGTTCTCAGAAAAGAAATCTTGACTGAAATATTTTAATAAATCTATCACGGAAAACAATTCTATTTCGATATTCGTAACACACCTGGTCCTCATTGAATTTGATCCAGAACCGGGCCACGGCCTTCTCGTAAGGATCCCGAGGAAGCAGAGGGTTTTGTGGCCAAGTCTCTTCGATGTACTCCAGTATTACAGCGGACTCTGCAACGGGTCTCCCTCCATGGATGAGCACAGGGATCTTCTTGTGAACTGGGTTGCACCGCAACAATTCATCGCTCTTGTTGCCGAGATCTTCCTCCACATACTCGAATTCCACTCCCTTGAGCTTGAGAGCCCATATAACTCTGTTACTGAAAAGACTAGGCCAAGCTCCGAGCAACTTGACTCCCTCCATGAACCCCAGCTTATTAGAACAACGTCCTTCTTCCGAGTCCTGATCTGTGATGGGTTGGATTCTTATTGAGCTCTTCGAGAGTTTTTGGGTGACAAAGTCAAACTTGGTTTTTTTATTCTTGAAGTCTGACACCTTGGTGATCACGCATCTTGGTGATCACGCATTCATTCATCTAGACCCTTCTTATTTTTTTCTTTGACCTCAGAGACAATTTGCAGAGAGTTGGTACATGGAAAGTTAAGTTCATTTGTTGAATTAGACCACCAATGGCAATGGAGTTGAATTATCTGATATTAATTTCACCAGGGTCACCTAAAATAAATAAATAAATATATAAAAGAATAATAAAGACTTTTATAAGAAAATCACAAGTGAAATGCAAGAAAAAAGGACCACCTCATGCTCAAGAATAAGGCCAATACCTAATTCCATATAATTCAATGAACCATACGGGATTATGACATAATCGGAATAATTAATCAAGACGCTGAGTTTCACTTACTTGTAAATTGACTTTTGTCTTCTTGAGACTTTTGACCTATCGATGCATTTCCTTAGTGAAAAAGAGAGAAAGATTGGCATTGTTCTCCCAATGATGGAAATTAAGCTTCTCTCTCTCTCTTACTCTAACAAGAAATCACACTATGAATGATGCCCAAAACTAGAAGTCAATTCTATGTATCCCAAATTGAAATTTCAAAATTTAGTAGCATCCATCTTCGATAATGATCGT
Organism: Eucalyptus tenuipes; assembly: GCA_014182365.1. Taxonomy (NCBI): domain Eukaryota; kingdom Viridiplantae; phylum Streptophyta; class Magnoliopsida; order Myrtales; family Myrtaceae; genus Eucalyptus; species Eucalyptus tenuipes. The sequence continues at coordinate 245,048 of CM024540.1, read as the reverse complement.
TACCGTAATATGATAATTGCTCTTAGAACAAAAAAGAAAGTGTATATATAAATTAATGTTTGGTAATGGATATTTGATAAGGACCATGCCATCACATAAAAGAAACTAATATTACCATGAAATTTAAAACTAATTATGCTTCTTCTCTTTTTGCCACCACATTTCTATTTTCACATTTTATGAACCGAAACCTCCGTCTTGGCGTGCAAAATGTTCCGTCTCTCTCGCTTGCTCCTTCTCACTCCATCATCACATCCCGACGCTTGGCTTAGAGTTTCGATGTCGCTGATCATCTGATCCTTCTTCGATCAGATCACTGTGTTGTCGAGGTCGACAATGAAGATCATGGATCCGAAAACGAACGCCGGAAGTCGACCGTACGTGCGGGCTCCCGCAGGAGGTGGCTTTCGCTCATCTCGGAGCTCCGGCGCCCGTTCAGCCCTGGTAATGAACCCTCGATCGGATCAAGGTATAGCTCTCCCCGCCCAAGTTCGATTCGTGGATGCGAATGGCTTCGCCTGTTCAAAGTACGTGAATTGGTTTGATTCTCCAACTTAGGGCTCTTCGCAGCGTTTTCTTTAGTAATGTCGGTTTCGGATTAGTTATCGGTAGAGTCGGTGCGTTTCTCGCATTACTGTCGGGATGTTTCCTTGCAGAGCAGCGTAATGTGGAGCGATCGTGGAATTTGCTTCTGTTAGTGCTTTTTGATTTGTGGGAGATATTGGTTCTTTGCTCGTCTTTTTCATGTTGGGCTTCCATTGATCTGTTATGGAGCTCCGGCGCGAGATTAGGAATAGAGTTTTGTTCTGTTATTGTGTTTGGATAGGTTTGCAATTAGCGGCGGGTGTCGGCTCTCATCCATGAATCTAGCATCCTTCTTCTCAATGTATATCTACGGCGCATGCATACTAGAGCCACAACGACAGAAGAACAAGACTTCTTGTTGTGAGAATGAGCTAAGAAGGGTCTTTGCTTTCTTTATTTTGTTAAGAAATTGGGAGCAGAAAGAGAGTTAGGCTTGCTGATTATTGAAGAGTGTCGATGCTTTATAGGGGGTTATTGGGCCTCGCCTAGCTAAGCCAAGGGCCATCGTTGGCTGGGGGTCACACCAAGGAATAAATTTAAAATAGAAACAAAAAGTAAAAAAAAAAAAAATTGCCCTTTTATTCTAAAAAAAATTTCTGATATAAGGTCATTTTTTTTTCCTTTTCTTGTTTTTTCCTTCCTTGTTCTTGCTCCTCTAGCCGGTCGTTGGGGTCTCGGCGATCGATTAGAGACGAGGGCCAATTAGAGGTGGACCTCGCCAGCCTCAAGCAAATCTCGCTATGGTTGGGCAAGGTTCAACCTTACCAGATCTTGGTGAGGTTGGCGAGGTCCACCTCACCAGCCCTTGTTGTGATAGTCGGCGACCGGCTAGAGGAGAAAGAAGAAGGAAGGAAAAAAAAAGAAAAATCAAAGAAAATTATTAGAAATTTTTTTAAAAAAACCCCACGTTCACAAAAAAAAAAAATTGAGGTTTTATCAAATGCTTTTTTTCTTTTTCTTTTTCAAGAATAGAAATTTTAGGTTTGTACTAAATGTGCTATTTTGCTTAGAAAATTGTCTACCCGAGTAGAAATGAACAAAATATTTATTAATAGAAATATTACCAAACGCAACATTAAAAAAACAGAAAGTTTTTCTTAACAGTTCATTGGTGCATGAAACTGAAATTCTTGCGTGGACATGAAACTTCCAAGTCGAAGACTAGGAACAAAATGGTTTTCAAGACTTTCTTGGCTTCTTTTGTTGCCTCCTCCCGTTGCTTCCCTATGGCACGAAAAACTATGAAGAAAATCAGGAACATTGTAACCCCAACTAGGACGTCTTAGGGTGCATTTGATAACGTTTACGTTTCGGAGAACAATTTTTCAATGGAAATAGTTTTTTTTTTGTTTTGTTTCTGTTCAGAGAACAATTTTTGAGTATAAGAACGTGCTTGGTAATTGCAAAAAATTTCTACTCTAGGAATAGAAATGTGTTTGATAAACTTGTATAATTTTTTTGTTTCTTTTAATTTTTCAATATTTTTATTATATTTTCCCTTTTTCTTGTTTCTTTTTTTCTTTTTTGTTTTCTTCTTTCTTCCTTTTGATCGGTCAATGAGGGCCAGCGACCTCGCCGAGCCACCGCTAGGTCGACGTTGCCCAACGATGGCTCGGCGAGCTCGAGCTCGCCCGGCCAAGGCGAGGCCAAGCCTCGCCGGGGGTCGGCGACGTTTCGGCGAGGTTGCAGCCCTTGACGGCCAGTCGCCGGCCATGGCCGAGGTTGGTGGCCAAAAGAAAGTAGAAGGAAAGAAAAAAGAAGAAGAAAAAGGAGAAGAAAAAAGAAGTGTTTCTCGGAATCGTTCCCGGGAACAAGAAACAACTTTTTCTACTTATTGTTTCTGTTCCAAATTTCTTCCCAGAATAAAAGTTTTACCAAATGTGTTTTACGTTCTTTTTGTTCCCCGAAACAAAAGAACATAAATTTTTATTCTAGAGAACAGAAACAAAAATAAACAAAAAGCCCTTATTAACTTTGATGATCTCACACACGTGATAGCTGAATGATAGTACTAGTTTAATTGTTAAACTATTGAAGCAAGCATTCCTAGGTTGACTAAAGAGATAAGTACAATCAAAGTCCTAAAACTTATTACGAAAATGTAATTAAGTTTTAAAACTTGCAAAAAGTGCAATCAAGTTATAAAATTTGTCAAAAATTGATTTAATTGAGTCCTAAAGTTAACATTGTCGAACTTATCGACAGAAAAAGCTGACTTTGCACCGACATGTCATTTTAAATGATTTTTTTTTTTTCCACGTGGGTTTTTAAAATTATTTTATATTCAATTTTTTTAAATTAGATTTAAAATCTAAAGAAGAAAAACTAAAATTTAATTTTTTAAAAAGCTGTTAAAAAAGAAGAAGAGAAAATGGCAGCTTCGCCACCGCCCATTGCCGAAGGGCCGACAATCGGCCACCTCCGTTGCCGGCCCCTCCGGCAATGGGCGGCGGCGGCGGAGGAGCTACAATTTTCTCTTTTTTTTTTTTTTAAACAGTTTTTTAAAATAAATTTTAGCTTTTCTTTTTTAGTTTTTAAATCTAATTTTCAATAGAATAATAATTTAAAAGCCACATGGAAAATGAAAAATTATTTAAAATGTCACGTTCACGCCACGTCAGCATTTTTCGTTAGTAAGTTTGACGGTGTTAATTTTAGGACTCAATTGAATGAATTTGATAAGTTTAAGACTTGATTACAATTTTTGCAAGTTTTAGGACTCAATCGCATTTTCGTAATGAGTTTTAGGATTTCTATTGAACTTATCCCTTAACTAAATTAGCGCCAAGTGATCACATAAATGTAGCATTCCTGCTTGTCCACCACGCGAAAAGACATTGCAAGCATAACTTACCAATCCACAAAGGGGGAAAATGTACAAATAGCTCTATCACACTCGGTACAATCAACGTTGCATTCTTATGTCGTTTCTTTCTGTTCGAGCTAACCAGGATCCTAGTTACTGTCAAACGGAAGTTTTCCATTTCAAGAAAGTTCAGATCCCCGATTCCATGAAGGTGAAACTGTGAGAGCTTGTGCAGACGAGATCCTATAAAACTCCATAGCAGTACATCAGACATTGCATGAACCATGAAGTACACGTACATTATCAACGATCACTTCACGACATCACCTCTGAAATCCTTTACAGGTGACAAACAGTTCGACCCTGATGCATGTTCTCGAAGCCCTGCGGTGCCCTGGATTTGTCATTTCATAGTATGACATTAGATTTTACACAGAGATACTCAGTTTCAGACCATTGTGGCCATGCTGCTCCGTGATTTATGTGCAGAGATGAGTCTTATCTTAACCTCATTCTAGAACGCACTAGCTATAACCGAAATGAGTCAAATGAATAGTCTTGGTGTCCCGGCCTTCTGCTAGTACCAACATATTTGCTACATTGGGATTGCCTGTCAAAGTAGAAGCAGAAAAATCTGCTCTTCCGTGCCAAGGTTTTTGAAGGAAGACAGCACTTGCTCCAAAATAAATGATTGAAGCAGAAAGTTTATGCGTCGATGCAAATTATCTGGCAACTGATCCAAACTGCGAGACATAGTATTTCGATAGGATTAGAGAATAGTGATAAGTAGTCAAATTAAAACTACTTCGAGAAATTTCAGGTATGGTCTTAGGTAAACTAGTGACAGCGAGGACACTTTATCAACTTAGAATGATAACTGGGCAACCCCTCTGCGTACGTCATAAAATTCATTATTTTCACATGATTTTTTTCCTTTATCAGGTAGCACCCATCCTGCTTCATCGAGCCCATCCATCCATTATGAGGCCCCGATGCAATTTTGTATTATCAAACCTGAACACAAATGTACTTCTTTCGCTGATTTTGTTGAAGTACATGAGTTTCTGAATAGTTGTGGTGTGGAGCGTCCGTATATGTATTATCGGTTGCTTACTCTGCTATCTCTTGAACACATGGCCTTTTGTCTTCTTAAATAGCAGAAAGATTTTCATGACAGCTTAGACATGCGCAAAACTGAGATTCTCGAATCTCACAAGGACATGGAGACTTCCATATTCGAGACTAAGAGCATACTGGCACATCTTTTCTAATTTGCGACAACTGCAGTCCAAGATGGACAGTGCATAGAGAAAAAGATATTGACTTTACTTCTCGATCGTTCTACAGTACGGAAACGATGAAGCTGTACGGGGATAAAACTCGAGCCTGTACTGCAAGCAGAGCCTCAAGTTTGAGGTCATTAAGGAGTTTTCTTGCTCAAGTGGACCTGAGAGCTCTAGTTGCATAGCTTTTTTTAGGGAGAGCGTCAAGGATTAGTGAACAAGAAGGATAAGACGCAAATCGTAATGGAAAAACGCATCATACCTGAAAAATGAATCTCATCCATAGCGACAAATATGCAATTTCCTTCTCTGTTAATTTCATATCTTCCAGTCAATCAATTTTTCGACATACCAACCTCATACTTTCCTACATTTAAAGAGCATGCATAAGCACATTTTAGGACCATCACTACTCATTACCTAAATTCACACGGAGACTCTGGAAATTTATTAGCAGAACTTGCTCACGAAAAGTAAAAGTCATCATCAAGACTCGGTCCACACGACTACACTGCTGATGGAGAAGACGCAATGGAAGTCTCCCTGTGGCGCTTGAAGTAGGCAAGCATGGCCTCACGCTCCGGAAGGTTGCTTCCAATCACATCATGCGCTGTGAAATTCTGCGCCCATCTGTGCAGGCGAGGATATTCGCTAGCTTCCAATAATTTCACGCCGGCCACTTCTTCCAGGACTTGAAGCCACCAAGCTAGCCATCCAAAGACCAAATCTTGCAAGCCAATTTTGTCCCCAGCAAAGAAGTTGTCCTCCTCTCTAAGAGCATGTTCTTCAATGGTTTCCAGGACTTTCTTGGCTTCTTTTTTTGCCTCCTCCTGTTGCTCCCCTGTGCTTTGAAAGAATTTGACGAAAATTGGGACCTCATCACCCAGAATGTTTATCGTTAGATAGTGGAAGGAGGATTTAACCATGCTTATAACTTTCTTTAATTATCTTGTGTAGCTCTTTAGGGTCATCTTGTTCTGAATAGCATCACAAGATTTACCGTGATCTAATTAGATAGAATTTCTTACATTTTTCATGGAAATTCTGTTTTCACTTCAAGCTAAAGTCGAGATCAAGGCTATTGAGACATGAACCAAATCTAGTTCTCAGAAAAGAAATCTTGACTGAAATATTTTAATAAATCGATCACGAAAACAATTCCATTTCGATGTTCGTAACACACCTTGTCATCATTGAATTTGATCCAGAACCGGGCCACGGCCTTCTCGTAAGGATCCTGAGGAAGCAGAGGGTTTTGTGGCCAACTCTCTTCGATGTACTCCAGTATTACAGCGGACTCTGCAACGGGTCTCCCTCCATGGATGAGCACAGGGATCTTCTTGTGAACTGGGTTGCACCGCAACAATTCATCGCTCTTGTTGCGGAGATCTTCCTCCACATACTCGTATTCCACTCCCTTGAGCTTGAGAGCCCATATAACTCTGTAACTGAAGGGACTAGGAAAAGCTCCGAGCAACTTGACTCCCTCCATGAACCCCAACTTATTAGAACAATGTCCTTCTTCTTCCGAGTCCTGATCTGTGATGGGTTGGATTCTTACAGAGCTCTTTGAGAGTTTTTGGGTGACAAAATCAAACTTGGTTTCTGTTCTTGAGTCAAACTTGGTTTCTTGTTCTTGAAGTCTAAGACCTTGTCAATCTTGACCCTTGTTGTTCAAACTTTGACTTCCGAGACAATTTGCAAAGAGTTGGTGCATGGAAAGTTCAGTTCACTTGTTGAATTAGACCACCAACGACAATGGAATTGAATTATCCGATATTAATTTCACTATGATCACCTAAAATATATAAAGGAAGAAAAAAGACTTATAAGGAAATCACAAGTTAAATGCAAGAAAAAAGGACCACCTCTCTACTCTATTGCTCAAGAATAAGGCTAGTACCTAATTCCACGTAATTTAATGAACCGTACGGGATTATAATATATTCGGAATAATTAATCAGGACGTTGAATTTAACTTCATTGTAAATTGACTTTTGTCTTGTTGAGACTTTTGACCTATTAATACATTTCTTTAGTGAAAAAGAGGGAAAGATTGGCATTGTTCTTCCGGTGATGGAAATTAAGCTTCTCCCTCTCTTACTGTAATAAGAAATCACATAATGAATGATGCTCAAAACTAGAAGCCAATTCTACGTATCCCAAATTGAAATTTCAAAGTTTAGCAGCATCCTTCTTCAATGATCATTACCGTAATATGGCAATTGCCCTTATAACAAAAAAAAAGTGTATATATAAACTAATATTTGGTAATGGATATTCGATATAAAAAATACTAATGTTTTAACCATAAAATTAAAACTAATTATGCTTCTTCTCTTTTTGCGACGACTTGCTACTTTCACATTTGATGAACCGAAACCTCCGTCTTGGCGCGCAAAATGTTCTGTCTCTCTCGTTTGCTCCTTCCCGCTCCGTCATCGCATCCCGACGCTTCGCTTGGAGTTTCGATTTCGCCGATCATCTGATCCTTCTTCGATCGGATCGGATCGCTGTGTTGTCGAGGTCGACAATGGAGATCGTCGCTCCGAGAACGAACGCCGGAAGTCGACCGCGCTTGCGGGCTCCCGCCGGAGCTGGCTCTCGCTCATCTCGGAGCTCCGGCGCCCGTTCGGCCCTGGTAATGAACCCTCGATCGGGTCAAGGTATAGCTCTCTCCCCGCCCGAAGTTCGATTCGTGGATGCGAATGGCTTCGCCTGTTCAAAGTTCGTGAATTGGTTTGATTCTCCAACTTAGGGCTCTTCGCAGCGTTTTCTTCAGTAATGTCGGTTTCGGATTAGTTATCGGTAGAGTCGGTGCGTTGCTCGCGTTACTGTCGGGATGTTTCCTTGCGGAGCGGCGTAATGTGGAGCGATCGCGGAAGTATTTTTGTTTTGTGAATTAATTAGGAATAGAATTTTGTTCTGTTATTGTGTTTGGATAGGTTTGCAATTAGCGGCGGGTGTCGGCTCTCATCCATGAATCTAGCATCCTTCTTCTCAATGTATATCTACGGCGCATGCATACTAGAGCCACAACGACAGAAGAACAAGACTTCTTGTTGTGAGAATGAGCTAAGAAGGGTCTTTGCTTTCTTTATTTTGTTAAGAAATTGGGAGCAGAAAGAGAGTTAGGCTTGCTGATTATGGTGAGGATAACTGCTTAGGCTTCAGGGAAGATGAAGCTATAACTCGAGAAGGAGCTGGTGTTCGATTATGTAAGTTCATGTGCATATGATTGCTCTCTGAGCAGACACAATAATTGTTTTTTTGCTTCATTATCTTAAAACACACTAGCGTTTAGTATGTAATCGTGATGAATTCAATTTTATAACCAAAGCATGAACATGACATGCAGCTGATGTCCCAAAGACCTCTGAGTACGCATTTTTCAAGAAATTGAAGGAGGACAAAGGTCACAGATTTAGCTCCCATTCCATGCAAAATGAGGCCACTCCAGTTACGAAGTCCATAGCTGATCACAATCCCAGCAGTAGGTTGAGAAACTTTAGCTTGCTCACTTTGTAATGTCGAATGTACTGACTATTTCTATCTTCTTTCAGCAAGTGCCCATGTGGCCGATAGTGTCCATAAGGAATCCGGGTCGTCACTGCTTCACCAGGATGTTCGACCTAACAATTTTGCCTCACTCCAATCTCCAGTTGGAAGTGTTTCCAGAAAATCAGGTCTGCGTCATAAAATTCTTGACAGCGTCCTCAATAAGTTATTTCTTTGTGGAATACACTGCATTACTCATGACTAAGTCCCATACTGCTTAGACTGGTTTACAGCCTTGGGCAAGCTCTTGTTTGTTTTATATCTTCATTTCGGGCATGACATTCATTACTGTTTGACCGTCTCCTTACCTCAGCATGGTGGTTCCCATTTAGGAAATCACCCTTGCCCTAAGATTTCTATACTGATATTATTGTCTACGGTTTCCTTGTTCCATCTCCTCCACCTTGGCCATCTAAATTATTAGATACATATATCACTCTGCAGCTGTTCTTATGTTTAGGTTGGTCATGTTCTTTTAAAATACTTCAAGTTGCTTATCTGAAAAATTGAAACTATCTTCAGGGGCCTCGTATATCTATAAGTGTGGTGAAGTCTTTAATAAGAAGAGGGAGAATCTACTTTTGTGGGTCAAAACTACCTCCTTTCCTGAAATTGACGAACTCTGCTCAAAGGGGTAAGAAGCATCGCTGCTCATAAGTTTATGTTTCTTCTTTTTGGCTGAATGACTCTTACCGGGGACTTTTGGAATTTCTGATAGGTACGGTTTTGTTTCCGTACTCTTAAGTCGCCTAAACCCAATGAGCAATGAGGACAATGTATGCTTGTATTTTTTGTCTTGTGGAATAGTTATTTGGTTGTCTCCTAATTGCAGTTACCAAGTAACCAATACTTTTGACAGGATTCTACAAATCTTGATAGGAAGCAATTTGACTCCAGCATGAGCTCTAAACTGCATGCTTACCCTCAGTCTGGTATTCAGTTAAAAGAGTTTAATCATAATTGCACATGGGACTTTCTGGAAGCTGAAGGTGGACAGTATTTGGACTGTTCTCCATCTTCTGGGTGGCTAAAAAATCCTATGGAAAGAATTATCCCAGATTATCTTCCAGCTGTTGCTGCCTACAAGACGATTACTTGGCAGGAATCTGAGGTAACCAATGGACAATTAAAGATTTTAAGAGCTCCATCTCCATACCATGCAAAAATTCTGCTTCTTTCCGATATTGGATATATACCTCCATTTCATTTGGTTTGTCCAGGATGAGTTCCAAGCTCCAAATAAATCCTTGATTGAAGAGGAGACACGTGATTCAGATTGGGGATGGGCTCTCGACAATAAGAATAATGAAAGAGACTTATGCTTAGTTCGTCAAAGTAGAGAGCCCACTACAGCACCAGCATTGCTGACGTACCGGTGCAATGATCGCCAGCAGACTCAAGAATCTAGGTTTGGTGGGAGGGAATTATCTGCATTCTCTGTCTCATCTCATTATCCTTCAAAATTTTGTCCATTGCTATGCCATCCAACAAGTTTTCACAACGATGATCTTGAAACACATTATGACCCACGGACTCTACAATCTGGGTTTGTTGAGAGCGAGTTATCTGCGTTATTTGTCCCATCTCATTATCCTTCACAGTATTGGCCATCGCAATGCCAATCGATGAGCTTTCACAATAATGATCTTGAAACATATTATGGCCAACAGACTCTGGAATCTGGGTTTGGTGGGAGAGAATCACCTGCATTCTCTGTCTCTTCTCATTATCTGTTACAGTCTTGTCCATCAAAAATTCCTTCAACCAGCTTTCACAACCAAGATTATGAAACACAATATAACAGGAAGGAAGACATTGCAATTTTTAGTGATCTTCCTTGTTCTTTGTCACGCAATTTATATAATTCTCGCTGGGCTGAAGATCACGATTTTGATGACTCATATGCAGTTCTCTCACCTCCAGAACTGGATCAGTTCATCAACAAGGGCTTCAGTGAGAGACATTATCACCCTCAAACCGATGGTTCGCTGCTCTCCCTTGGATGTGATTCTGATTTGAGATTCACGTGCTTTTCATCTCCCGTATCTTCACTGGGAGATCATATATTCACTGATTACACTCATCGATCTCCTCAAGATGGAGAAGTATTGTTGTCATTCCTATGTGGGGAGGATTGGTATAAAAGACTCAAAAGTTCCATTCAGATGGATGCCATCAGTGGTTTTAGCAGAAGTTCATTTATTCAAATCTTAGACAGAGAAAAGGCTTACCCTCTACTTCCAGATAATTCAAACTCAGATGAAGGAGAAGTGATTGTTCATGGAAGCAAAATCTGTAAGTTTGAGGCATCATGGCATTTTTAGTTTAACTCCTGTACTTCACTTTTGTGTGGTTGTGGCTTGTTGGTTGTCATAACCTTGCATTTGAGTTTTGATTTGACAATTTACATACTAGATAATCTTCCGGTCAATTGAACTTCAGATGTACAGAACTATTGAGGAAACTAACAACCTAGATGCATATTCTCAAAAGCAGTGTAGTCTTATTGAACACTGTGACGCTGATCTTACTGTGCTACATGTTGAACTGGAAGCGATACATGTCCTGCATTATATGCATTTGCTGACATTCATATTTTAGGTTGTTACATAGCTGCTATAAGTGAGTGCGTTCTTGATGCAAGAATGTTCTACTTAGTCACCGTGAAATGAGTTTTTTCGACAGAAACTAATCCAAGAAAGGCTCTGCATGCGACAACAATCTTGAGTCCCTCCTAAGAAGACTGAATTTTGTATCCCCCCTCATCGAGTTCATGTCGCATGAGTCTTGGTATTCGATTGACGGCTTGATACTTTAAGCGAAGGGATATTTTAAGTGACAAGTGCACTTGATAAGCTCTGAAAATATTAGGTTAAGTTTTTACATGTTTGAATATCTTGTGACCTGGGAAATTGCTGTGGAGTCCCTCCTAGGAAGACTGAATTTCGTATCCCCCTCATCAAGTTCATGTCACTTGAGTCTTGGTATTCGATCGATGGCTTGATACTTCAGCGACGAGACTGTTTTATGTGACAAGTCTACTTGATATGCTCTAAAAATATTAGGTTAAATCTTTACATGTTTGAATATCTTATGACCTGAGAAATTGCTGTGTGCTGTAGGCGTGGCTCAATTTATGAATAGGTCGACAAGTGTTCCAATGGGCTCTTGATAACTTGACCTGTCATAATTTATTTGAACTTAAGTAGCTCGAATGTGAATTTTGAACCCAAAGGATCGCAACTCTTATCAAACCGGGCATGTTTCCTCCTATGGAGGTCCAAGGAGATCCCCTCCAATTATTACCTTTTGATTAGTGCATTGTAATTATGCACATAATTCGTATTAGTTTATACACGAGTTTTGTACATTACTTATAATTCACCAATTAGGAAGATCCCTTCTACCAGATTCGAGGAAAATGGATCCTATGGAAATTGAGCAGCGAGTGGACCGATTGGAGCGTATTGCGTTCAATCGAGCGATCAAAACCGTGAGGTGAATAACTCACCCCACTGTTTCCTCGTCGTCACTGCAGTTGCGAGACCCCTCCTTTTTCGTGTGCCCTGCCTTTTTCTCTTCTTCTTCTCTCTGCTTTTTGGCGCAATGATGCTTTCGCTTTCGAGTTCAAATCGGCTTTTTCTTTTCTTCTAACTAGTTCGGTAATTTGGCGCTTCTGAGCTCGAGGAATGATGATGAATTTCCGGTGAGTTCGTTCACAATTAGACGAGCTGATCGGTTTGGTCATGGTGAATTTTGGAGCCGCGGGCGTGTTCCTTTGTCCTCCACCGCTTTTAAAGTGGCAGACGGGGGCACATCGGTGAAACATGATTGTGATGGTACGTGCGACGTTGCGGAATCCCGCTCTTGTGATCGCATTCACAGGTCGTATACTGTTCGCATTTACTCGGGGCCAACGATTTGTTCTTGAATGAGCTTGGCTTTACTCTGTTCCGAAGATAAAAAGCTCGATCCTTTCTCGGCGCTCGGTCGCCTACTTCGCAGCAGCGTGGCTTTCGTATTCGAGGGGTCATAAATCGTGGTTTCTTTTTTTCTATCGGTGCGGACCGGGCTGCAATTTAAACCTGGAAATTGAATTCGAAGGAGAGTGAGCTTGGTGAGAGAACATTAAGACTTCTTTCTTTACAGCACTTAAAATGTAATTTATTTATATATGCCTCTACTTTTGGCTTCCGTAGGATTTGCAGATGGTACGGTTCCTTTGTCTCTTGTTCTTTTTCTTTGATAAATGTGATGGTAAAATTATTATCTCACGAGAGAGTGGTTTGCGTTTCTTGAGTTTCTTTTGAGGGGACTAGTCATTGTTTAGAACATATCTTGAGTTTGAGCATGTAAAACAATTCGACTCAAGTGAGATCCTTAATTTGACTAGTTTCATAGTTTGAATATATTTACTAAAAAGAGATTTCTTGTTTTGGATTCAACTATATGAATTTATATTTGATAAAATTTACTCGGTGAACAAACACTAGAGCAAACAATAAGAGGGAGAGTTTTTTATTAAGTTTTGTATGTGAAATTTTGGAATAATATTTGTGGTTTGCTATGGGTGTGATTGAGGATTGGGAATCACTTGAGTAACAATGGATTACTTGGCAACTGATAATCTCGAAGAGTAAGTTTCAGCATTCGAACCGAATCATGTAAATTTATAGTGTTTTTATCATTCATCATTGATTTCTCTTGTAATTTTTTTTATCTTGCATTTGACATGAATCATAAAATTTGTTAGTTTTTTCGTCATTTCACAATAGTAAACAAAACTCACCTTTAGCAACATCTCCAAGTCCTATGTCCTGGGACGGGTGAAAATTGAGAGTTTTGGAAAGTGATGAATAGTACTAATTAATTTTGAAATCCATCACTAGAATTATTCTGTTCATTTTTTAGATGCTTAGTGCATTTGTAGATCTCCATAGTTCACTATAGCTATTGGTTCATACTCTATCATCAAACTACATGCAAACGATATGTGAAGTTTAGAGTATGTGAAGATGGCAATCGAAATATTAATGCAGAAGAGCATTAGAAGTTGTGGAGACGCTTCGGTCATACATACAAACACAAAGCTCCGTTGTAGCACGTGTGCTCTTCTTCCAGTTCTACACATTACTCGAAGGCTGGCGACCTATTCATATAAACTTTTGCTCTTCTTCCAGTTCTACACACAAGATTAGCTTGAAGTAAACTAGGATCGTGTTCCATCATGAATTTTCATAGTTCTTGTCTTTGCATGAGATATCGTTGTGTCTAGATAGTGGCTCGAGATTGATTTTTGTATCCATCTTTATTGTAACTAGTTTGATTAGCTGCATTTTTGGACACCTCTAGTCTCTTTGACGACTTCGTCTCCTCCTCCCTAGCAGCGATGGTGGATATACTAGACCCTTGAATAACTTGGAAAATATGAGAGAGAGAGAGAGAGAGAGAGAGAGAGAGAGAGAGAGAGATGAGGAGAAGACAGGCCTTGAAATTGTTCTCTCTTTCCTTGAATGTTTTGGTGGAAAAGAAGACCTTTTTCTTGTTGCAATTTGGGCCTCGGCTTAACCCTTAAGCCCAGTAATACTTGGAGCTGAGCTCTCACCCAGAAAGACAAAGACCTCCATCTCTCTGTTTCTCTCGTCCCCTCTGCAAACGCGCAGCTCCAAAAGGTCGGTGGCCTCCATTTCCTCTGACGAGCCATGTGGGCAACGCCAACCCAAATCCCCATTCCTCCGTCGCTCTCCCGTGCCACCTATGGCTCCACCAGCTCCGAAAAATTCAGGAGAAAGTGGAACAAGATGGGAGTGAGGGCCTCCTTCTTCGACCACCCTCTCGCCAGCCGAATCATGGTCCGGAGTAAGTGAATGTTCCACCCCCCACCGCATCTTTCTCTTTAGGTAGATTACAATGCATAGAATCGATCAGAGACCGAGCGTGCTTATCGAATTTGTCTGTCCGGGTTCTGTTTCTTTCGCCAGACATACCCTATTCTCTGAACGAGAGCGGGTTGCTCAAGGAGTTCTCTACTTTCGGACACGTTGCTGAAGGTAAAGCCTTTCTTGTTCCGAATTGATCGCGCGGGATGTTCTGTTGTCGGGAGTGGGTTGTGATCGATTCTTGGTCGCAGTCAAATTGGCCAAGGATGAAGCGACGAAACAGTCGAAAGGGTACGCTTTCATTCAGTACACCTGCCAGGACGATGCGGTGCTCGCGCTGGAGAACATGGACCGTAAGGTACCTTAACCCCCTCCGCCTCCGTTCTCTGCCCTGAGCACTCTTTTCGATCCATCACCCACCGCCCTTCGTCTCTTTCACTGCAGAAACTCGAGGGCAGGGTGATTTACGTGGAGATTGCCAAGCCCGGGAAGGAAGCCTACGATAAGCCTTGGACTTGCGGTCCGCCGCCGCCGCCACCGCTGCCGCACAATGATCAGGCGGCTGAATGACAGTCGGGTCGTCTCGAGTCCAACATCATGTGATTCAGCATAGGATGTAATGCATTGACTTTGCCCTTTATGCAAGGGACGGTGTCTGTCGAAGTCGATATGCAATTCCATTCTTGACTTGACATGCCTTCTTTTGCTTTTCTATTCACAGTGTTTGAGAGTGAGATTATCCAATCCATCGTTGTCCAATTCTGCGATTGCGAGAAACGATTCACATTGCGTCATGTTTTGGAAAACCATTGTCGCCAATGTTGGCCAATAATAAAGTGCATAATGCAACACATCTGTATCTTTTACATGATACTTTTTGGATATAAAATGGAGAAAATCTAAACATGTTGTCTATGCAACTGTGCCTATATCAGAGGAAAATAAGGTCGAGTGGTGATAATGCAGAGCCATTTTCTTTATAATTATGCCTTCAATGATAGCTAGCACTTTCTCTGTTCAAGTAGTAACAATAGCTATATAATTGGAAAGGTACGTAATTTACCGATACTACAGTACCTAACGTCAAATTGACTTATTCCACAGAATCTATTATCAGTATTTGACCTCGTAAATTACCCCTAAGTTCATGTAAATGACAACTAGTAAAGTACTTTTGTCGGTCACGAATTACCCCAAATTTTCATAATTTTTAAAGTCTTAAATGATCACAATATCACTCAGGTTTTACTTAAATAATTGTAAGTTTCTTCTTCGGTTGATAAATTAGTGAAACCTATTTTAAGATGATTTTTCCTTGATTGCCTAAATTTTCTTTAGTCGAATCTGGACTTCACTATTCGACCATCATGGCGTTGTCAATGTTAGAGGATGGTTGGTCAGTTATCAGTTAAGGAGGGGGGCGTGCTTTTAAAGTTGCCTGGACGGACGGGATCTTTCGGTTCCAAATCGGACGGCCAAGGAGGTAAGCCGGAGCGGAGTCAAAGCGGTCGATCGACGCAGTACCGTACGAGCAGAGGAATATTCCATTTTCCGCGTCCATCTAGAGAGAGAGAGAGAGAGAGAGAGAGTGAGAAACGAGCGTGGCAGCGACGTTGCTTTGACGAAGAAGCAAGAAGAAGAAGAAGAAGAAGAAGAAGAAGAAGAAGGTAGAAGCAGCAGCAGGAGGAGGGAAGGCCATGGCCGTGGGAGAAGAAGAGAGGCAGCAGCAGCAGCAGCAGCAGGAGTGCAACGCTACGGAGGACCGTCCCGTCCGGGTCTATGCCGACGGCATCTACGATCTCTTCCATTATGGCCACGCCCGTTCCCTGGAGCAGGCCAAGAAGCTGTACTTCCCTTCCCTCTCTTTGCATGTTTCTGTTCTGCCTGCAGACGTTGCTTAATGTGCTTCGGGTGTACATCTCAACCAGCTCGTACCCCTGTGCTATAATGTCCCATGAGTTTGTTCATCATCTCTGCACATGATCCGCTTCTTGGCTTGTTCTTTCGTAGTCTTGTAGGGTGTTTTGAAATGGGTTGTCAGATCACAGTTCATAATCCGAGTGTGGAGTATAATTGGGTGTTCTTGGCATGGGAGAAGTTCGGTTGCTAAGACTACTGGGACCCCTCTTGTGGTCTTTGTGGTCTTGTGCTTCTGGGTCCTTTGCAAATGTCTTCCCTGTTCATGAGTTCTTCCCTCGATTTGTATGTTGTGTAGGTTTCCTAATACTTACGTGCTCGTGGGATGCTGTAATGATGAGCTCACCCACAAGTATAAGGGAAAGACCGTCATGAATGAACAGGAGCGCTACGAATCTCTCCGCCATTGCAAGTAGGCTTAATGTTTCTGTCTTTCACCTCTGGAGATTGTGGCAAGTTGATATGTTAGTTACTTCCTACTGCTCTGTTTGTCTGTGCTTTTTTAATTGCTTGCCCCTTGGTGGTGGAGAAGGGATTAAGTATGAATATTTTATTCTTCTAACTGGTTTGAACTTGTAGCATTCTGACTGTCATAAACACATTGAATTCTAGGGAGGAATAAGTTCCAGTTCTTTGCCCTTGTTCTTCAAAGTATTGTTTCTGTTAACATGGAGGGCATCCTCCTAGGCAAGACGATAAATTGGTTGATCATTCGTTATTTCCTCAGGTGGCACTTTTTTGTTTCTTTATTCCTGCAGGTGGGTAGACGAAGTCATTCCTGATGCTCCATGGGTGATCACCCCAGAGTTCCTTGACAAGCACCAAATCGACTATATTGCGCACGACTCTCTTCCGTAAGGTTAATCAGCCCAAGTAAATGTTGTTGACTGCTTGAAACTTGTCTAGACGAATCTCGCAAAAGTGAAATGTTCATCCTTGTTTTTCTCTAGTTGTTCACTTCTTTCCCCCTCTGATGGGACTCCCCCATCAATGTAGACACATAGTATCCTTGTTACTAATAGTTGTGCATTTCCTGCTAAGACTTATTTTGCTAAGTTTTCTGTCAAATAATTGAATATGCCATCCGAATCTAGTTTTTGCATATCTGGTTTTTTTAATGATTAACTTCAAATTCCCAAATGCCTGATTATCTTAAACGCTTAGGAATATCAATTGTAACTTTCTTAACAATCTTTTTTTCCCCCTTAAGATGAATAGGCTTTTTTCTAACTTAAATTGGTGAAATGTGTTTTCTTAGTTTCTCCATGTGAAGCCATGCACTACTTAATGGATGGCTCAATCCCGGAAATATGCTATAAGATCAGAGGGGGTGAAGCAGACAATGTCTTTTTGACATCCTATGATTATCTAAGGATCCTTTATGGCGTTCTTTTGCTTAGTCATTCATTCAGTTCTCTTGCTATCTATTACACATATTCGGTTAGGTATAACGTCATTCTAACTTAGCTTGACATGAGATTTGGACAAGCGTTTGTATAGATTTAGATGTTTCTAATATTAGGTTAAGGTAGCAGACACTTCCAATAGCAAGACCTGCCACACTCTGGCTTTGAAACAAGATAGCATTCTTGTGGCGGGTACAGCAGTGGACACCTTCACGGCTGATCCCAACTCCTTTATGAGCCATTTCTTATTCAGAATGAAGAACCACCATTTGTCTTTCATGAGTTTCATGGACATACATTCCTTAATTCATTTACTTTGCAGATTCATCTTGCTTTGATATTTGAAAGTCTAAAAAGTAAACATGCGATTATTTCAAACTTGGATGAAGCGGAGAGTAAGAGTTAACTCCTCTCTTAATCATCCAAACTCATATGAGTATCAGATTTAGTGAGGTTTAGAATCGGAACCTACTATTGCTTGTCCACTGTGCATTATTTTAAACTTCTATTTTGAGGTGTGTGCCCTTGCTCCTTCTGTGAAAGATCAAATGTCTTGGATATGAAGTTTATCTTGCTGTATTTGTGATGGTACAATGAGAATTAGCCATATTGATGCCGTAGTTATGTGGGTCAAGACTCCGGAATTCTAATTGCTGCTTCTTCATCTTAAATTGTAGTTATGCTGATGCAAGTGGTGCTGGGAAAGGTGTCTATGAATATGTAAGTTTAATTCAATATTGATGTATGTTTCTCAGTTTTGCTTCAGCACATGTATTGTTGGAAATAGTATATTGACTCACTTTTTTGTTCTGCTGATTGGCTCATTTTCACTGGAGAGGGTCAAACATCTAGATCATCCAGATTCTAGTTCTTTCATCCTGCCTTACTAGGAATAGGATAAGTGCCGTCAAAGTGAGACTAATAAGGCCTCACAGTCCAAATTCCATTTTCCATATAGCTGGTGCTTCTTAGTCCTGATTCCTGTGTCTTCATCGATGCATGGTCTGCTTGATTGAGCATAAGCTCCTTTCTCCAGCACCCTGTGCTAGCTTGAATTTCCTTATATTCCTGTGCATCTTTTTTGGAAAAATTCTGCGCTGCTAAATATGCTGATATGTTTGTTTTGGTTTGTCTTGAATGCCGATCTCATTTAATTTTGTACAATCTTTGTGTTCAGGTTAAGTCCATAGGAAAATTCAAGGAAACAAAGAGGACGGCTGGAATTTCCACATCAGATATTATCATGAGGATTATTAAAGATTACAACAAGTATGTGATGCGAAATCTTGCGCGGGGATACAGCAGAAAGGATCTAGGAGTTAGCTATGTGAAGGCATGTCTTTGTCATCTTGATGCTCACATGCAGATTTTAACCATGCTATTTACAATCTGGGGTTGATGTTCCATTAATGGTGCGTGCTTAATGCCATGTACCAGGAAAAGCGGCTCAGAGTGAACATGGGCATAGAAAAGCTGCGCGAGAAAGTGAAGAAACAGCGGGAAAGAGTGGGAGAGAAGGTATATGCATAACTATTTGATGAGTTTGTAAACTTTTGGCTTATAAATAGTCAATTTCAAAATATTTTGTAATCACTACAGTACAGTCAACATAATTGAAAGATGTAATTTGAGCATCAAATGCTTTGTTAAGAAGGCTGGGTTGGTATTTGATTATCAACTCGGCAAGCCGGAGTTTCCACCAATTGATACTTTCAGGGACCATGCATTCCCATTTTGCTGCTCATTCACTAATCAAATGGGCCCTACAAATAGCTCTCAAGGAAACAGTGTCTTTGCCTTTTTTGCCTCAAGATATCATTCAGGTATTAGATGCTGATGTTATGTAACAATTTCACCAATAAAAAGCAAAGGTAGGTTTGCTATATATTGATATGAAGACGTATGGCTTGAATGGCACATACCGTCGGAACTATCCTGGACTTTTACAAATATGTGGTTGTGAATGACTTATGTTCATGGGTGAGCACTTGGTGACTTCTCCTTTTGACAAATTGCAAAAGATAGGTGAGGGATGATTTGGTAATGTTCAGTCTATATCTGAAATGCTCAAAAAAGCTCCATCTTTGTGCTGATATGCCATTTCAGCACATTACTGCTATTATTCATACGAATTTTATGACTTATTACAGTCGACTATATTTTATGTCTTCCTGTTCCTGATATCCAGATCCAAACAGTGGCAAAAAATGCTGGTATGCATCGTAACTTATGGGTAGAGAATGCTGATCGGCTTATAGCTGGTTTTCTAGAGATGTTTGAAGAACGTTGCCACACAATGGTTGGTGAACTTTTCTTTCGCATTCTTTTGACTGAACTAGCTTTCTCCTATAGAGGCTTTTTTTCAGATATTGGTAGACTATGATCTATCTATCCTGACAGGTTTTTCTTTGTGATTATCAGGGGACAAAAATTAGGGACCGAATCCAGGAGCAAATAATTGGACAGCAGATGAGAGGATTCATTAATGACAAAGAAGGCGATGACGTTGATGAATACGATTACAGTGAAGAGAGCAGTGAAGATGAAGAATCATATGGTGAGGGAGATGAAGAGGATAGAGACAAGTGATAAAGGTTGGTTTATTTATGTTTTGACTGCTCCTAAAGTGATGCTAGTATGGGGGGATTAGATGGACCCCTCGCCTCATGGCTCTGATGAGCTTTGTGCTCAATGGGTGCTTTCTGTCATTTCTATTGCAATGGGAGAAGTTCTCTCGACACATCTGAGTGTATACCGATTTGTGGTTGTATTTAGAAATGGTGTGTATTTTCTTGTCATTCATCTTCTGTACTCGTTACTTTAGCAATATCTTTTCCACTGAGGTGCTTGCTATTCATGAAGAGAACTCAAAGAAAAAAACCTCAAGGAACACCAATTGTTGGAGTTGGGAATGAGGACATGGTAAGAATGTTTAGTATCATGTGGTAGAAGAGCTAAACAAGGGGAGCAAAAGGTATATTGGAATAGCCGTAGGAAAAATGAAAATTATACTATGGGGTTTATAGACCATCTGCTCAGAAGAAATATATGTTAATCTCATTTCTCGATCATTAGGCACGTCTTATAGCTTTTCTTCCTTTAGGTCAGCATTTTAATGCTGGAAAGGCGAATGATGTCAACTAATTCAAAATGGCTGCATGAGCATACCGGCATACTGCTATCGTTGGCGCCTTTCTTTTCTCTTCGCAATAAGAAAAACTTAATCTTTTTTAGCTCTAACTCATCTTTTTTGGCTTTTTGTTGCCTTTCTTCCTGTTGGCGTGTCATGTTGTTTCCTGAAGGATGTATACATATGAAAGTTTGTTTGTGCATTTAGGGTTTCAGACAAGGGTTTCTCTTTGGTTTATCTTCTAGCTTTCGAATACTGATGTGAGGGGATATCCAAGAGGTTTAGGCCATTTAAAATAAGCGCATGCAGAGATATAATATTGATGCATCAAACAAGGTCCAAAGCTGGCACCAACTCCGAAGCATCTGTTCCTCACTTTAATAGTTCTGTTCTGCCTTGGTCGATGGAAAAGATATAAATTTACTTGAATGTTTTAGCGTTCCAAGATCAAACGAAACGAAAAAAATGATTATTCTAGAATGGTTGTCGACATCTTGTTGATATTGATTGAGTTCAAGAGATCTTCAGAAAGTGGGCTTTTATCATCTTCGACCAAGGCGTCTTTTCCTATTATTACGGGAGACCGGAGCTCAATAGACTATGTGGATAAGCCGGGCCTGTGAAAGAATCCCAAAGCATGACCAGCGTTGTTTATGACTTGTCTTAATCTTTTGCATCTTGTTGACGAGTGCCTTATGGGCACTAGTTAAGCAACAAAATAGAAAAGTTTTGAATTTTATCCAATGCAATTTTACTCGTACTTTGTATAATCCATATGGTCCGGAAACTCAAACATTCCTTGTTAACTATATTGCCAAGGGTTGAAAAAATTTAATGCTAGAAGGATATTACATTACATTCCCAAATCACAATACAACTCCCCTAGTATCTCAGAGGCACTTCATAGATGAACCCCGGCACTATAAATGAGAGTAGAAGAAATGAGAGTGGGACTAGTTTACTCTCCCCTATTCTAGAACTGGATAACTTCTCCAGCCATGCTGTACTGGTCGACGACAACGGAAACTACGGCATTTACTGCTTTCTCACTCTCGACCACCACCACGTTATTTGATACATTAGTTACTGCATGCTTGAGGAACCCAACCTCTCCTTGAGCATAAAAGGAGTACTGAAAGTGATTTATCTGGTTCGGGAAGAGCAATATAGATGAAAAATCAGCAATCCATTTGGTCCCATTACCCTTCACCGTCAGTTTGCCTACTGTCGATCTTAAGCTCATTCCGATCGCATTGTTGCTGTCGACCACCACTTGGTTGACATTAGGGAACTGGCCATCCAAGGCTACTATTGGATTCATGTGTTGTGGATCGCCATCAAACATATTGTTCACTACATTCAACCCCGAGACTTGACCCTTTATCGACTTCAATACTATATTAGCGTCTCCTAGGAAGAATCCGTTGGTAATGTGTACCTGAACGGGGTCTTCCATGACTATGCCTGTGAAATCCATGTAGCAATTGTCTAATCTGGTTTGCGATAGTCCAGCCAGTTTTACCAGTATTCCAATCCCACCAAAGTATGTGGCCTTGTTGTAACAATGTACTCCAGTGACCATGTTGGCCTGACCTCTCAGAACAATTCCCACAGCAGCGGAGAAGATGACGACGTCAGTAATTGCGTTGTCGTTGCTCTGAAGATCGATGGCTGTGCCTGTGAAGTTTCTTTCTCCTGGATCTCCACCGACTGTCGAATGCTGTCCTAGGAAGCATCCCGATATCAAAGTCTCGTGACCTCTCTTCACTAGGATTCCCTCTGTGGTGAAATGAAGAAAGAAGCAGTCCGTTACGCGAATTCTCGCCGAATCAACCACGTAAATTCCTCCTCCTTGGAAACTAGAATCGAAGAGGATGTCTCTGAAAGTTATGTCCTCGTAGTAGATTCTGTCGTTCTGGACCTTCTTGGGGTAAGATGTTGATTGATCGTCGGCACCCGGAGAATTCGGGGACCAGAGTTCGACGACATGCCGGTCGCTCGGAAATGTTTCTGATGCACGCAGCGTGCCCCCTTGTATCTAATTCAGGATTGGCGACATTGTATCATAAGCAGCAGTGAATGTGAACAAAATATTTAATTCAATCGAATGAATTGATGAACTCGATGATATCCTCAGAAGCAAAAGTTTATTATTACCAACTACTGGAGGTTCATCTGGGGAAGGGAGTTGGTGATGGACAAATTGCAGTTGGGAGAGTAAATAGCCTTAAATGCTTGATTCTCAAAGACGACACTTTTGGGAGTGGTGGATTATGAATGAGAAAGACCACACACTCCACCTAAATCTTGATGAAAGTTCCAAGGGCGTGAATGGGCCGACATATAATGCCACATTGCCACGTGATACCAACTCACGAGAAAGGTAAAACAGTGGAAGAGAGAGGCACTGAAGATACAGTCTAGAGAGAGAGAGAGAGAGAGAGAGAGAGAGAGAGAGAGAGAGAGAGACTGACCACGACATTGCCTCCACCAGAAGCAGGAAACCTAATGGGCTTGGAGACCAGGTAGGTTCCACCTTGCAGATCAAGGATCACACCACCCAAGTCAGGCACTCCAGGCAGCATTTGCTGCTTAGTTTGAACTCGGAATGCATCAGACAGAGCGCTTAGGATGGCCTCACTGCTCTCTTGTGTCCCTGTTGGGTCACCCCCGTATCCCACTGGATAGAACACCCTCCCCATCTGAAAAAAATAATGCACCAAGCAACCACACTCGTTCCTCAAAAACACCCACATTGGCCTTCAATTAATGACAAACTCTGGCACTGGCCGAAAAAGAGACGAAAACTTTCAAGAAACTGAAAGGGTGAGTTCTCACTTTACCTTCTTGGCACCATCCGGACCGGGTGGGGCAACCGGCGCAGCGAGGTCTCCCTTGGGACCGTAGACCACTCTCTGATGGAGCTTCGCATGGAACTCTGACAGCTTGAGGAGTCTCATGGAACAAGATGCTTCTTCAACCATGAGAATGAGAAACAAGCACAACAATGCTGCTGACAAAAGTTTCATCTGCTTGCTTTCGCAACTCCAACCGAGGAGGGTGTCCATCAGATGGGTACCAAATGTGGACTGGCTTTTGTCCTGCAACTCAGAGAGAGAGAGAGAGAGAGAGAGAGAGAGAGAGAGAGAGAGAGAGAGAGAGAGATTCTCCAACTGTTTATAGTCTTTCGGTCCCTCTGTTTCGATTTCTATGGTGGACTTGGTCTTTGTGCTCCTTTTGTCTTGGTCTCGGGTTTAGAAGATCATAAGTTAGCATTAAGATAAATAGCTTTAGAACGACCGTCTAACTTAGCTTTCATCGAAAACCAAACTTCCGTCAAACACAAATCTTTGGAATCACCATAAATCGAGGAGCGCCAAAAGCCAAAAAAGGCAAAGAAGAAGAAGAAGAGGAGGAGGAGGAGGAGGATATCAAAATTGATCTAGATCACCAAGTCAACAAGTCAATCTTTTCCAAAAAAATATATGTGGCATCCATATGGATCGGCATTTGTGAATTGGAGAATGCTTTAATTGATCAAGTTGTTCATTTTATATGAGACGGCTCGGATAGTAGATGGATTAATAGCAAAAAAGAGCTATGAAAAGAATTATTCTCAGTCGAGTTGAGGTAGGTTTAGTTGACATGATCCAACCTGAGAGTTTAATCGTACTTTAAAAGTTAGAATCATGTTTACCAAGCCCGGATTCTCAAGCACCTCTGAGTCCCTTCAGATTTTTGGGGAGAAATCCGCTCCATTCGAGTGTTTCTTGTTTTACGCCTTTAGTTGCTAAGATGTGTTGGTAAAACTTTTCAAAGAGAAGTATCAAATACACATAAGCACGTTATCAAAATGAACGAATAAATAGAGAACACAGGACACTTCAATGTTTTCATAGAGCTAGTAGAATTGGTTCGATCCTTAGTATTATGCTTGTTGATCAATGTAAATTTGTGTATTTCTCGTTTCATTACCTAGAAAAATCAAAAGTGACATGATAAAGATAAGAAGAGAAAGCTAACGATTCTAGCAATTCAAATGGATGCAAAGTTTAACGTAGGATCATTCTTGTACAAAGCTTATTTGCTGGTAAATTGTTCTTCTGATAATGAATTGCTCGAATAATTGGAGCAAAGACATCCTTAAAGCTACCGCCACACTACATAATAGATTATAAATTAAGATAACGATTTTAAAGAATTTGCACAACCAGATAACTTAATCAACAAAACACCGACATGAAAATAAATTAAATGAAATTGGAAAATGCATAAATGATCACCATACGAAAAAACAATAGTTATGAGATTTTTTTGACATTGG
Organism: Eucalyptus tenuipes; assembly: GCA_014182365.1. Classification (NCBI taxonomy): domain Eukaryota; kingdom Viridiplantae; phylum Streptophyta; class Magnoliopsida; order Myrtales; family Myrtaceae; genus Eucalyptus; species Eucalyptus tenuipes. Next base: position 220,160 of record CM024540.1, on the reverse strand, counting down.
AATCAAATTGGCAAAAATTCCCGGTGATTATAGTAACTGCCTCCCTCTTGAACCCTGGATGCTCTCAAAACCCCTGTTCTTGAATCGCTGCCTCTTCCTCAAGAACACCATCTTCCTTCTGCTGCGTAGCCACGAGATCGATTGTCCCGAAACGCATAAGCAGATCCTCTCTCTAAAGCCATACCCTTTTTGCAGACCTGGACCCTCCGAGCGATGTTGGGCACCCGTCAAATCCAGTATTTTTCACACTTAGATTATGTTCAAATTCAACGTATTTACATATACATAATTTATTTGGATGTAAAAGAACTTACGGTGCAAATTACCGGATACTTAAGCTTTGTCCTCGACCAAGCAAAAAGAAACTCAACCCACGGCTTTTGAGGGGTTCAGTGTGGGGCCGCTCTTGAATCCCTTCACCGTGCGCATGGCACTTGGCTGAAGGAATGCCACTCTCTCCTGCGGATACAACGTTGCTGAAGAATCCCCGGTCCATTACGGCTACTTCATCGTGGAGTCATCCCTTCCCAATGCTCTCCCATGTGCTGCTATGGAGACCTTTTTGCCCCACAAGTAAAATGAAAAGACATTCTTGTCTTTTAAGGTCCTGTTTTTCTTTTTTAATTTTTTTTTCAGAAACATATTTGAGATGAAAATTCGTTTAATAACATATTTTTTATTTTTTTTATGAAAATAGATTTGAAACAAAAATGAGAAGTAAAAAATTTCCATTTTTCTATTTCTGGAACAAAATTGAAAAATAAAAACATTTTTCATTACTCACCCTCACAACTAGCTAGTCGTCCACCCTGCCGCCCATCAACCACTGTCTACCCAGGAGGGAGGAATTTTGTGTAGTTGTCAAATGAATTTTTATTTCGGGAATAGGATTTATGTCGTTATTAAACACATATTTTTATTCAGAAATTTGTCAAGGGAATAGAAATAATAATAATAATAATAATAAATCTATGTTTGGCCATAAAATGATTTCTAAAATAAAATGATTTTCATTCGCACTCTATTGAGCAAAGTGATATGACTTGACATTGTGAGTCATTTGTTGGACCGAAGCCTATTGTCGTAAGTACTGTCAATGATACCTTATCGGGGTTGAGATCATTTAACCAACCACTACAAGCAAATCTAGCGGCAATAGAGTACATTCTTAGTCCTTCTCCATTTATTGATACCAATAATGTTGTTTATAGTGGTCAACCCCTATGTGAATTATGCAAAGGCTTTCTTCTAATCAAGGCCAGAATAATGGAAATAATCAAATTAGTGCTAGTCAAAATGACCAAATTAGTAACAATGATTTGGCGAACCAAACTGGTTGACACGCTGGTCAACTGCCCAATATTGAAACTGACAAGCCAGTGGCTCCATTGGTATGACAAAATGTGAATATTCCTTGTAGGCCTAATTTGCTGATTAATGTTAAGAGAAATAATCCAGCAAAACCATCTTCACCGCCCAGGGGGTAAGATGGCCAATATAACCTCTACACAGCTTGACAACAATTGGGGTTTGATAGAGGTGTTATAAGACCTATATATAGGAAACCTTACCTTGGATGGGCTGATTACCAAACTTTTTCTAGAGGCTTCGAAACTCCTGACTTTGTCATCTTTACCGAAGCAGATGAACAATCGACAAGCATGCTGGTGTTCATAGCCCAATGTAGTGAAGCAAGGACAAATGAATTTATAAGACTTATGTTATTTCCTTAATTTTTGTTGAAGATTGATTTCACTTGCTAAATTAATCTATCACCCAATTTTGTTGGTTACTAGTTCAAGATGGAAGGACAATTTCATCATCAATTTTATAGAATCATACTCAAGTAATTAATTGCCGATTTGGACAGACTCTATCAATACAAGAACAAGTTGGTCGATCAATTTATTGCTTGGTTTAAGAAGGAAGGAAATAGCTTCTTCACTTTGCTCTCAAAGATAAAGTTCACAAATTTGGCTATTAATGGGGTTAAAATCCAACATTAAAGAAAGATTCGAATGCCAAGACGTTGCTTATTTATTCCTATTGACCACAAAAATGTCTAAATATGAGCAACTAATTAAAGAAAGAGATAAATGACCACATGAAAACTTTACACGAAACGTAGTTTTAATGGAAAGATATGAGTCAGCGGATGAACTTGATCAAGAGGAAAATATTGAAATTGCTACGATAAGAGTGATGCTTAATAATCCTTATATTTGTTCAGCCTTAAAATCTGCAATAAATAAATAAATAAATAAAATCGAAAATAATGGCTAGAGCTAAATATACTTTAATTTACTTGTCCGATATTAATAAAACAGAAGAAACCTTCAACATACTTTGGAAAGATGGCCTAATTAAACTAACCAAAGACTAAGTAATTCTAAGTAAAGAAATAACTAACCATTCATTGAGTCATGATACAATTGATTTTTTTGTCTTAAGTATAGGAATTCAAGAGGCAATTCGATAGGGAAATATCAATTTATCGATGACAAAGGGTTGTATGATGACTCTTGATTATATAGTTAAAAAGAATTGAATGGTCAATAAATCAATCAATTCTTTTATAATTGGGCATATGTTGACACAAGAAAATGTCCAAGTGTTGTAGTTGATAGTTTGGTCGTTAGAAACTTGTTAGAGGTCGAGTAGTTGAGTTGGTAATTGTCCACGTGGTCGAGTTGATAACCGTCGAGTAGTAGAGTTAATGTAATTGTCAATGTACTCTTCAACGTAGTGGAGTCGATGTAACCATCGAATAGTAAAGTTCTAGCAACAGCTTGAAACTCTCTATTGTAGGCTATATATATATTAAAAAAAAAAAAAAAACCCACATGGTACTCTTTGTAAGAGGGATGTCCCCATGTAATTACAGAATTCAATATTTTTTTCGCAATTTATCTTTATCTATTCTTTTCTGCAATTTACAAGCTGAAAACGATTGTTTATAGTGTTCATACCTTTAAATTTTTTATCATTTACGTTTTTATCAAAAATCAACAAAGGACCCCAAACACCCTTTGTCACAGTCATTGATCTATCCACATTCCAGAAAGGTACTTCGTCATTTTTTTGGTGAATTCTTGAGTCTCAACTATAATGCCTATATTATTTAGCCTCATCAAATGCCGGCAAAATCCTGTAGCAATTCGCAATCTGATTCTGTGTCAAACTGAAGGTAAATCCCAGTTCCTCCCAACCCGGTGGCCTTGTTGTAGCAATGAATCCCTGATAATGGGTTGGCTTTAACCAGACACCATAATTCCAGCGGCGGCTGAGAACACGTCGGCAACATCATTCTCGTTGATTATAAGATTTCCTGCCGTGCTTGAGAATTGTCTTTCCCCAGGGTCGACCTCCCGCCGTGCTATGTTGACTTTAAAATGAGCTATGGACCATAGTTCCATGACCAGCTTGCCCTAAGGTTCTACTGCCGTTAAAACGACTGATGTAACAATTACCTACGCTTGTCCTCGGGTAATCCAGCACCGAAAAATGCTGTTGCCCCTGTAGTTACATGGTCACGCGACCCACCGATGCGACGCCAGTGTCGCATGACTCCGCCGCTGACTACCAAGTGCAGAAGAGGGAACATGTCTAGTTGATAGGATTAAAGTTCATCAAGAAAGCTGAAATGTCAAAGCAGGGAGGGAGTTACTGCGGGATTTTGAGTATTCTCAAGGTAGGTTTGTGACATTTTGCCAAAGGTGCGATTGTTCTTAGGTATATGGTAATGTGTTGAGATGCAAGTGTGATTTGGGTTAAAATAGTCATATATTAAAGAATCGGTTGTGTGGAGTAATGAGGGAGAAGAACAGTATAAGTGTCATAATTTTCGTACGAAACTCGCTTAAGTGTCATATCAGAGTAAAATCAATCATTTGATTGTCAATTCTGACAATTCATCCTACGTGAAAATTTTAATATTTTTTTGAATTTTTTAAAATTTTAAAATTTTGATTTTTTTTTTGTATTTTCTTTGTTTCTTTTTTTTTTTTTGGAGCCCTCATCAGCCATAAAACCCTCACCCAATCTAGTAGAGGGCCGCCTTGTCCTTGGCTGTTGCGGCCTCGCCCGAGCATTTGCGGCCCTCACCCTTGGTGGTGAAGGCCTTGGGCAAGGGTTTCACGGCTAGTGACCCTCACCAATAAAAAAAAAAAAAAAAAAAAAAAAAAGGAAAATAAAGAAAATAAAAAATAATTGTAAAAAGTTCAAAATAATAATAATAATAACATAAAAAATGACAACGTCAGCGTTGGTGAAGTCACATAAGATAACATGTTCACGTTAGATTTTCTGGTGAAGTAAATCGTTGATAACACTTAAGTAATCGATTTTTTAAATTTATAACACTCAAGTTAATGAAAAAAAAGTTGTAACCCTTAAGTAGGCGCCATATAAAAGTTATAGCACTCCTGCTGTTCTTACCTTGAAGTAATTAATATATTCTAGATCGCTATTATATTTTTGCCCCCTTGCACATTTTCATCTTTTCTTCAGTTGTAAATATCCCTCAGATGTACAGTGTAGAAGAAATCTGAGTTAATTCTAAAAAATCCATGATGAATATTTTGGGTAACGGGGAGAGTGTTCTTGCCGTTTGGTCTGGTGTTTTTTGGTATGTTGGAAACTTCAGGAAATTTTGAGGGCAATTCGGATCTTGTTATGGTCCGAGTGGGTATGATGATGGTCAAGGACTTAATTTTTGTTCTGTCTTGTACTGGCTTTTGGGACATTATATGCTCAACAGGGACGTCTGTAGAAAAACTTGGGATTAGAAAGAATAACACGATATTTACTTATCAAAAAGTAAATATGTGCAACCATATAAAATATGGACACGTAGAAATCTGGAGAAAAAGAGGATCAGGGATAATGAGGACATGGACCTCAAGACCTGGTACTTGCGGGACTTGCGGGTTTTCGACAGCGATAAAGACTGGGGGAAGTAGATCTTGTCAACTTATAGCAGAAGGCAATGGCGAACAGCCCTTTTTCAACTTCAAGCTTTGAAAGTGAGGCATGACTCCTCTATCAGGACAGCTGCGTCGACTTGGATTTATTCACAAACAGAAATTAAAGGGGTGTATGGGTGTGTTCCATCTCATAGGATATGCTACATCCATTATTCAAATGCCGTGTGAGAGATGGATACATACATCTGAATATCTGATGCATTCAATAATTTCAAGAAATCTAGTCTAGTTGCGTAGTTTTGCATGCATTAATTCTTGCCATTCATGGAGAGTGATTGTTTTCCAGTAACAATCGTGGTAACTTTGTTGATATCGGCATGTTGTATTCTGGTGCGGATTTGATAATCCTTGTGAACCTACGTAGTAAGATATGATATGACATACTTGTGCACAGACTAGTTGTGCTTTAAGATTTAATCACAGCCGACATGATTTTTGAAGATTAATCACAACTAATGTTTTTTGGAATCACCATTGAAGAGTGATCATAGGATTTCTCGACATGGTTATTCTATATTGTGTGTTTCTGATAGGCTTCATACCTTATGACTTGTTAGGAATATATGCATCATATTTGAAACATGGGAAACGCAATCAATGCAATGATCTTTATACATATGGATGCTCACTCATTTCTAAAGCTGCATCATCTTTTACTTGATCCCACAGGAGTGGTGATCGTCACTTACCAAGCCACGAATTTGCTCACCCCACTTTTATTATCATTTAAGGCTACAAAAATTAGGAAACTTAATTGAGTCATATAAAGAGCGATCTAGAGTGGCATGAGACTCTATTTTAGATTACTCAGTTAAAAGCTATTAAATGAAATTAGGTGAAACTCTCGTTTTAATTAATTCACACTACCCTAGACTTTGTTATTATATTTGTTTGGTGAAAGGTTTTATGAATTTGATATTTTCTAAAAACACTTTATTGGTTGAAGGTTTCATCCATTTTTTTTTGGATGAGTGGTTTGAAAGTCTTAAAATTTGTCATTAAAATGCAATTGAATCCTACAACTTTCAAAAAGTGCAATTAAGTCTTCAAATTTGTCAAATTAGTTCAATCAAGTCCTTTCATTAATTATACTTTTTGAAATGTTTGAGATTAAATTGTACTTTATTGACAAGTTTTTAGACTTGATTGCACTTCAATGATAAGTTTTAAGACCAGATTATACTTTTTGATTATTTTAAGACTCAATTGCACTTTTAGGACTTTCAGTATATTTATTCCCCCTCCTTTATTTTTTTTCTTTTATATATATAGAGGATACCCAATCATGCTCTGAATTCTAGGCATGGATTTGGGTTGTGACAACTCAAGTCATCTACCAATGTTTATTTGGTAGCTTTAACAATCTAAAAACATTTATTTGCATAGTTTGCCAACCTAACAAAGTTACCAACATTTGCCCGAAGTTACTATTGAGTACACATGTGTGAGATGTAAAAGAAAAAGTCTCACTCTAGATGTATAAAGTTAAAAAAAAAAAAAAAGGAATTGATAATACCTAATTGGCTGTAATTCAATGACTTAAATTTTTGAATGAAACTGGATCAAGTATGTTGTCAATGGGTTCAAGTTATAGGCTTCCTCTTAGATCTCTTCTTTTATATTGATTTACCAACTTTTCTTCTATTGATTTACCAAGTGATTTTAGTTTATCATTGTTTATTGGGTTGCTTTAGAGTTACTATCTTTTGATGTAACTTCAAGACTCCAATTAAAATCACTATTTCGAAATTGGTAACTTAGTCAAGATGGTAACGTTAGACAGACGATATTTAGACGGAGAAACAATGGACTTGACCTGGTTCGTGTTTGGCACAGTAAAAATGGGTCAGATTTCTCCATAATCTCTTCAATGGTGTTGCTCTTGATTCCAAGTTGACCTGCCCTATCTTGTCGTGGGTCGATTTACTCTTCTAGATGGGGTCTAGTCATCAATTTAGAAACTCCAATCGCAAGGATGGCTGTTCCTTTTCTTCCTGATTAAGATTATGATATGAGGACCTTGGTGCTGAATATACATTTTTAGAAGTGGTACACATGCATACATGTTCGTAAATCTCTACCTGCCCCTCTATATAAGTGACAAGGGTTCAACTAAAGAACCCTCAAACCCACTCTCTAAAGTATAGATTTATCTTTCCCTTATTGTTCATTAGAGATTTTGTTTCCAAGTGCTTGCACTAACAACTCTATTGCTTATTTTAGATAACTCATGTGTATGCTTACGCAAAAATTCAACATCTATTTGCATAAAGCAAGAAAGGGAGGTTCTACTCCAATTTAAACAAAATCTCTTAGACCCAATTCACTTCCTTTCTTCTTGGAAAGGCAAAGATTGATGCAGATGGAAAGGAGTCACTTGTAATAGAGTGTATGGTCATGTCATCGAGCTCCAATTCTTACCCCAAACTGTAAGAGGCGAAAATGGTACTCTTGTTATTCCCATAGAAGAGAAGCTCTCCACAGTTGGTAAGTTGAACTCCTCTTTACTCAACTTGAGATTCTTGAACTATTTGGACTTAAGTGGGATCAATTTCAAACATGGAGGGATAGCTGTATTCCTTGGTTCAATGAAGCAATTGAGGTATCTCAATTTGTCGTTTGGTAACTTTTATGGAATGGTTCCTCAACAATTGGGAAACCTGACCGAGTTAGAAGTCCTTTACCTTCATGAAATGCAATGATTTGAGGTACTTCTTACTCTTCAGGAATGAGAATAAGCCTCCTTCAATGTTGAGGAAAAAATTTCCCTCAAGATTGAGAAGAACAAGGCTTGTAGTTTGACAAGCTTACGCGGTCATCATGAACAGACTCTGACATCCTAGGCAAATTCATCTAGATGCACTGAGAACAACTTAGAGAGTCTAGTGATGTGCAATAATTATCTTAGTGGTGCTTCACCAAATTGGTTGGTGAACTTTACACTACTAAGGTACTTGGATCTTCATAGCAATTTCTTCTCGGGTCCAATTCCTGGAGTCATCGGAGAATTACCAAACTTGGTAACAATAGATCTTTCACATAATTAATTAAATGGACCATTCCATCGTCATTAGGTCCGTTGTCATCATTGAGATTGTTAAATCTTTCACATAATCAATTGTTTGGGCATATTCCCGAGTCAATAGGGCAACTGCGGGCTGTGCAAGACTTGCGTCTTGACAGCAATAATTTGAACGGCACTGTACCCGGTAATCTTGGAGAACTTTCCCATCTATCGGCTCTGTATCTTTCTGACAATGCTTTAGGAGGAGTGATTTCGGAAATCCATTTTGCTAATTTGTCGAGGCTGAAATACTCCGATATTGGCGACAATTATAACCTGACTTTTAAGGCAGAACAGGGCTGGAGGCCACCTTTTCAACTTAGATCCATTTGGATTAATTCTGTAAATTCCAAACTATATTTCCCCATTGGATGCAGACACAAGTGGAGGTTAGCGATGTATATCTTTCAAATGCCTCGATTTTTGGGGCTTTGCCTAAATGGTTGGGCAACATAACGTTTAGCCACTTCAGCCTCTCATACAATCAAATCACCGGGACCTTGCCAAACATATTTTTTTAATTGTTCCATTTTAAATCTCTCCTACAACTTGATCTCTGGACCTCTTCCAGCCAATATTGGTGAGATGTCCCTAAAGACTCTGTATCTGAATGATAACCTCATCAATGGCCCAATCCCATCATCCTTATGTGACATGTTAAATTTGACTGATTTAGATCTTAACAATAATAAACTATCTAGTAGTATTCCCGACTGTTGGAAGGGCTCTTGTTTATCTCACTTGATTCTATCATTTAATAAGTTGTCCGGAGTAATTCCAAGCTCAATCGGATCGTTAAGTGATCTTTCTATCCTACACTTGAATGGAAACCATTTCAACAGGGAGCTTCCTTTGGCTTTGGGTTATTGCACAAGTTTGGCAATTTTAGACCTTGGTGAGAATAACTTCTCTGGAAGCACTTCTACATGGTTCAATGATAGCTTTTGGGTCTTGCTGATCTTGAGGCTACGAGAGAATACTTTTAGTGGCAATATCCCTCCGCAACTTTGCGCACTCCTAGGATTGCAAATATTGGATATGGCAGTGAACAATTTGACAGGAACGATTCCACATTGCCTCGCCTATATGAATGGCATGAAAACCTTCAATCAAGACAATCTAGCTAGATTTTTGGCGAGGTTTGAGGATTTGAATAAAGAACATGTGATTGAGATCATGAAGGGAAGATATAATGAATACACCAAAATTGTTCTGGGCCTTATGGTCAATTTGGATCTCTCGAGCAACAACTTGATTGGGTCGATCCTTGAAGAACTTACTTTCCTTGTGGGATTGCATGATTTGAACTTGTCGCACAACCTTCTCTCTAGAGGCATTCCCATTGGTATTGGAAAAATGAAATCACTCGAGTCTCTTGATCTTTCCAACAATCGCCTCTTAGGAACAATTCCGCAAAGCATTTCAATGCTAACATCTCTAGAGTACTCAACCTATCGAACAATAACTTCACGGGCAAATTCCGAAAGGCAATCAAATCCAAACCCTTGATGATACTTCAATCTATGCTAGCAATCCTCTACTCTGTGGCGATCTTCTGAAAAGAAAATGCCCAAGTGTTGAAGCGCCTCAAGCACCGAAAATCTCTCATGAAGAGGACAAGCTTGAGAAGGCATTGTTCTACGTGGTTGTGATGCTTGGATTTGCAACAAGGTTTTGGGGCTTTTTTGGAGTTTTGCAATTCAAGAAGGATTGGAGACATGCATATTTAAGTTTTGTAGATCGAGCAACAGACAAGGCATATGTTGCTATGGCAGTGATGTAGCCAAGCTGAAAAGAGTAAGACAGTCAAGAAGCGCATAAGTAATGCATAATCCCATGCCCTCCTCCCTGCCTTTAGTTTTTCATTTTGAGTGCATGAGACTTCTTGTGCTTTGTGTGATCTCTTCCCTTTGTTTATACTTCCTTCCTTTAGTTTGCTCATCAACGTGTTGTACTCAGTATGCCATGCGGTTTCAGCTTTGCAATCCCTTCCTTGAAGTGCCATATGAAATGGAAGAGGATTTGAAATGTTATGAATACACCCTTATATCGTCACCATTCGAAGGTCTAACCCATGCGGACTAGACTGAGCGATTAAATTGATTCTCCTTCAACGCAAAATGCCTAATGACTGCATAGGTACACTTGTCATCAATCTGAGTTTGGACCATGAAGGCGACAAGATCGACTATACAATAATATAGAGACGCGCAGGAATGGAATGCCGCATGGTTTGCTACCCACATTTTATGTATCACCTCTTCGGAACTTCATCATTTCCCAATCTTTTTATGTAGAACCTATTTCATAATTAATTAGAAAGGGGTCTGCATTCTTTACTACGCTTGGTGAAAGTATAACGAACCTATCTGATAATTTCTCCATCTGTATACATCTCGAAGAAGTACGATAATGTGGAAGGCGAGTAATATGAACGCTATCGGTTAAGCGAAATTGACGTCAGTTTAAAAGTCAGCCTTTTCCTCTGTGTTCATTACAGAGAACGATCCTTCAGCAGACACCGCGTTACTATTCTTAATTTTTCCAAGAAAAACACGGATACTAAATAATTGACTTGATAAACTGTATCATCCGTGATAGCACTTTGAGAATCCATAAAGTCAAAATGTATGATCCTAAAAGTTGCTTGATTCACGCAGAGGAATGATTGATTTCATTAAAATCATGTTAGGATTTGCACTTATTCAAAAGAAATGCAGACAAATGAACATAGACCCAAGTCTTCGCACAAGATAACGACATGGACCTGGAGACTTGACTTGGTGCTTGCGGGTCTCGCACTGCAAAATTTGGCCATACATAAGTTTTCCCCAATATCTTTGTTTTGCCCAGCCCCACCAAATCCTAAATATATTACACTTTTGTTGATTCAATCTAAACATTTTCACGTTTTACCAATTGAGTCAATCTAATCAATTTAGATTGAAAATTGTTGATATGGACACTAGTCATCCTACGTAACACAGCCAACACTAATATGATCAATTTTTAATAATATTATAATATTTTTCTCAATTATTTATTTTGTTTTATTTTCTTTTTCTCTTTTTTTTTTTTTTTCAATCCTCCTCTAGCTTATTGTTGGCTTGGTGACTTGCTAGAGGCGAGGGTTGGTGAGGTTGACCTCGCTAGCCTCTAGCGAAGCTTGCCCTGCCAACCACTAGCAAGGTCGACATTACCATCGCTTGCCCAACCATGGTGAGGCTGAGCTAGCCTAGCGATAGACTATAGTGAGGTAAATCTTCGCTAGGGGCAAGTGAGGCTCACTCGAGGTTGGCAAGGTTGACCTCACTGGCCCTTGCCTTTGGCTAGTCATCGACCATTACGAAGGCTCGGCGGACCGGCAGTAGAAAAAGGGAAGGAAAAAAAGAAGAAGAAATAAAATAACAAATAAATAAATTAAATTCAAAAAATTATTAAAATTTTTATTTAAATTTGTCTACGTTAGTCTTGTCCGCGTCATGTAGGATGGCTAGTATCTATGTCAGTAATTTATAGCTAATATTGGTCGGATAAACTCAATTAGTAAATCATGAAAATATTTAGGACTCATTTGATAAAATTAAAATGTTTAGGATTAAATTTGCAAAAGTGCAACTATTTTAGAATTTTTTGGATATTTTTCCTTACCAAATTGCATACATGTTGGGGCTATGACTTCATGTTGCTAGCTCATAGAAGTTCATTTCAACTTCAAGCTATATGGTAGTGGGATGGGGAAAATTATCAATTCGGTTATACACTTTTCAATTTTTCCTATGTTTTCTTAAACTTTTGTATAAAATTTCAATATAATCCTTCCAGCTAATTATCGCTGGAATTTACCACGTGGCAATTCACATAGGATGTCGCTTCGAGTAAAGTTGTCCATGTTAGTATGTGACGTGGGATGGTCAACAATGACCGAACCCCACATCAGTGATGACCAGACATCATAGTTTTCCATTCCCTTTTTTTCAATTGAGATGCACAGCCATGATTACAGTTACCCGGATTAATTAGATATGCTAGATGCATTTCTTGTGGGTAATCTAACTAGATGGGTCACTGAATTGTTTAGTGCACTTGAGGAGCTTAAAATTAATTCATGGCTTTCTAGCAATTGAAGTAATGAGGAAATTGCAAAATTTGGTACTTTCTGAGGTCTGTTAAATAATCAATTGAATTAGTCCATTTCACAAATCCTTCCGCCGAGAGAAAAGAAATTCAGCGGCAATGTCTCTTCACATTGTGAATGTTGGACCCTGGTTGTGAATAATCTGACAGGAAAGATTACGAGTTGTCTTGGCCACATGACAGGCACGAAACTCTCAGCTACCTCCCTTCGTCCGCTGCAACGCCCCAGACTGGAATCACGAGCATGTCGAGCAGGTCGTCAAAAGGGGATTGACCTTAACTACACGACACTTGATCTACAGCATCAATATGCAATACGAAATAAGGACATACGTCTTTTCTTGACAAAAACAAAAATGAGGACATAAGGTTAAGAAACACGAGTTTGAAGAGAAACTTTTAGCCTCAGTCTCTTTTTCTTCTCTGCAAATTTAATACTAATAGCGGTAGTCACACGAAATCTCTTGGCCATGGCTTCATAAAACTCAATTAGGCATGATGATGCTAATAGATTTGTCATAGCTAAGTGGATCGCTCAAATTAATTTTAATCAGCTACCTATTTCCTAAGAGGAGTTAGTGATGTCAAAACAAATCCTCAATGTTCAAAATAGAACAATGAGCTTGTAACATACGATCAAAGTTGTTCAGTCTCAAGCGCGATTGCCCTAAGCTCTTTCAACCCTAATTCAATCATAGCGTAACACAAGCAGCAGCCTGCATAACATTTCCTCTTTCCATAGTTTCTCTGGTGTTTTCTACACACCAGTTGACGGAGTCAGCACTTACTAATCCCTCGCTTTCTTACACCGAATCAACTGTTTGACATTGTGGAAGCTGTCTCCAAACTGAGAAGTTGCTCACATGGTTGTTGATCTTAACGATGCGAACTTGGGCACTAATGTGAGGAAAAAAAAGGAGCTAAGCAAGTCCCATTACTTTGTTTTCGTGATTGAATTTACATGTGAAATAAAAGGAATTGATTTGCTGAAGGTCGAAGAAATCGACATGCAACTCTATAGTATTCCTACTCCTGCCGGTGTTTACAGATGATCGAAATCATCATTTTGGCATCTTTACTCTGTTTATACTGTATATAGTCCATTCCAACTCGCGGGTCCATCCTGTCCATGGCTCATGACCTTGTGTAACAATCTATGAAGCGTCCAAAACCCACAACAGACAAGCAATTCCAATCTAGGGCCAGGCCCATATAAAAAAAATATTATAGAGCAAAACTAAACCAAATTAGACATATTCAGCAGTTTCAAAGGGTGATTTTCAGTGTTTGTTTCGTGTTAACCTCCTCAGAGAAGGCTTTGAGTCTGTTGTAATATATTAACACGGAAGCTAACAAGGACCTTGTTATTAAGTTAATGCGAAATCACCAAAAAAATAAAAGAGGAACAATAAAGAACATCAAAATTTGATCTAAATGTCGGTACTTACATTTACGAGGTGAGTCAATAACAAATAATCTAATCAAAATTATAATCGTTCACATGTTCGAGTATTTTTCATATTTAAATTATACCCAAATTCGAAGTATTTATAAATAAATAACTCAAGTGGGTGAAGAGAAAAAACTCAGCACAAATTACTGGGTACTTAAGTCCGCCCTCAACCAAACAAAAGGAACTCGACTCACGGCCGCTCGAGTCCCTTTACTGTGCGTGCGGCATTTTGCTAAAGGAATCCCACTCTTGCGGATACAACGTTGCTGAAGAAGCCCCCACTCCATTATGGCTAGTTCATCGTGTGGGCATGTCAAAGAGCGGAGAGAGAAAACCCATCCATCCCTTCTCAGTTTTCTCCTACGTGCGGCTACTGTAGACTAAGGAATGAAGAAAACAACAACCTAGCCTTTTGTATGTTTCTCTACTAAGGCCTTTCCGTCGCACAAGTGAGAAGAAAATGCATTATACAATAAAAAGTGTGCCCCTTCTTTTTGTCTTTTAGTGGTGGGGACTTCTCCTTTTTCTTTGTGCGATTAAAACGTGGGTATCCATTCGACTAGGTCGGGTTCCATAAACAGCTCAAAATCAATTCATAATTTAACTAACTCAAATTGTTTATTCGAGAGGCACGAAAGATTTAGATTGTACATGGGTGTTGGCACACAAAATAGTCCAAGTGTTGTAGTTGACATTTTGGTTGATAGAAACTTGATAGGGCCGGCTAAAAAAGTCAATATAATCATTAAGTTAGTGGAGTTGATATAACTGACGAGTAATGAAATTGATATGATCATTGATGCAATCGTTTAGGCAATTTAGTCAATGTAACCATCAAGTTGTGGAGTCTTAATAACCGTTTGCAACAGTTGATTGTGGATTATAAATGCCCACATTGTACTTTTTGTAAAAGGCACACCCCCAATCAATTATGAAAGCAAGGTTCTTCTGAAAATTTATCTTTATCTACTTTTCTGCAATTTACATTACTCAAAACAATTGTTCCCAATATTCGTACCTTTTATTTTTTGTTAACTACTTTTAAGTCCAATTCAATAAAGGATCCTACATACCCTTCGTTGGGTCCTTTATTGATTTTGGACATCTTTATTGATTCGAGGAAACTACAATGACAAGAGCCAAAAAATAATTTAGAATCCGACAATGCTACTGGCATTAACAATCCAGTACCACAAATTGGTGACGAGATTGTTCCACACTTTGAATCTTTAGTGACCTAAAGAGTAGCATAAGAAAATTGACGCAAAGAAGTTGATCATTCAAGGCGTCCAATTGAAGAGCAGTTAAAGAATGTTAGTCCAAATTCTGGCATGATGTCGACCATGAGAAAAATGTTCGAAATGTAGCAAATTGATATGATCAATGATGTTGTGAGTCATATACTAGACTCAAGCCGATCGTTATCAATACTATCAATGATACCCTATCGAGGCCGAGACATTCAACCAACCACTACAAGTAAATGTAGTGGTAATAGAGTACACTCTTAATCCCTCTCCATTTATCAATGCTAATAATGTCAATTATTGTAGTCAACCCCTATAAGAATTATGCTTGAATCTTCTAATTAAGGCCAGAATAATGGAAATAATCAAATTAGTGCCAGTCAAAATAAGCAAATTAATTTCGAGCAAAAAAAAAACGAAATTAATAACAGTGATTTGGCGAACCAAACTGATCGACATGCTAGTCAACTGCCAAATATTAGGAATGACAGGCTGGTGGCTCCATTGGTATGATAACGGTGAATATTCCTTGTAGGCCTAATTTGCCGATTAATATTAATAGAAATAATTTGGCAAAACCATCACCGCCACCTAGGGGGTAAGATAGCTAATATAATCCACAATTAACCCCTACACAATTTGATGAAGTTTGACAACAATTAGGGTTAGATAAAGGTGTTATAAGACCTATAATAGGAAACCTTTTCGTGAGTGGGTTGATAACCAAACTTTTTCTAGAGGCTTCAAAACACTTGATTTTGTCATCTTTACTAAGAAGATGAACAATGGACAAGCATGTTGGTGTTCATAGTCCAATGTGGTAGAGCAAGGACAAATGAATTTATAAGACTTATGTTATTTTCTTAGTCTTTGTCAAAAATTGATTTCACTTGGTAAACTAATATACCATCCAATTTTGTCGATTAGTAAACTGAGATGGAAAGACAATTTCACCATCAATTTTGTTCTTACCTGAGGTATCAATTACTGATTTGGAAGACTCTATCAATATAAGAACAAGTCAGTCAATCAATTAATTACTCGATTTAAGAAGGCTAGAAATAGATGCCTCACTCCTCTTTAAGAGAAAGATTTCGCAAACTTGGCTTTTAGTGGGTTGAAATTCAACATTAAAGAAAGTTTTGAATGCCAAGACTATGCTGATTTATTCCAATTGACAACAAGAATGACTAAGTATGAGCAACTACTTAAAAAAGAAATAAATGACCACATGAAAACTTTACAAAAAACGTGATTTTAATGTAAAGATATGAGTTAGTGAATGACTTGACCAAGATGAAATTACTGAAGTTCCTATGGTAAAAGTGATTGCCAACAATCCTTACTTTTGTTCAGCCTTAAAATCTGCTAAAAAAAAAATTGAAGCAATAATAGCTCGAGCTAAAGATACCCTAATATACTAGTCCAATATCATTAAAATGGACGAAACCTTCGACGCCCTTGGAAAGATGGCTTGATTAAATTAATAAAAGACTAAGTAATTCCAAGCAAAGAAGATTTAGCAAACAAAAAGTATTGCAAGTGGCACCACTCATTGAGTCATAATACAGTTGATTGTATTGTCTTGAGGAAAAGAATTCAAAAGGCAATTTAAAGGGAAAGTCAAATTTGAGGGATATATAATGACTCTTAATTATTTAATTCAAAAGAATTGAATGATTGATGAATCAATTGATTCTTTTATAATGGGGCATATGTTGATACCAAAAAATGTCCAAGTGTTATAGTTGATAGTTTGGTCGTCACTTGTTAGAGGTCAAGTGATGGAGTCAATAAGGAGCTGTTTGATAACGTTCCTGGGAACACCTGTTTATGTTCTTTTGTTTAACAAAAATAGAACAAAAATGCGTTTGGTAATTTTTTTGTTCCCGGAAATAGATTTAGAACAGAAACAAAAAATAAAATAAAATAAAAGTTGTTTCTTGTTTCGGAGAACAACTCAAGAAATATGTTTTTCTTTTTTTTTTTTTCTTTTTCTCTTCCTTTCTTCTTCCCTAGTTAGTCACCGGCTCGACGATGGTTGGTGATCGGTCAGATGAGGCTCGGCGACCTCGTCAGAGCCTCTTTGGCCTCTAGCAAGGTCACCCCGAGCTTGCCGACCACCGACGAGGCTCAGGGGAGCCTCACCGTGGTTGGGTGAGGCCCCTCGAGCCTCGCTCAGCCATCGCAAGGTCAGCGTTGCCTGGCCTCGCGGTGGCTAGGCGAGGTGAGGTTGCCTCGCCCAGCCACCACGAGGCTCCCCCGAGGCCGACGACCTTGTCCGGCCGGTCGGCGGCCGGCCATGGCCAAGCCGACGATCGGCTAAGAGGAAGGAGAAGAAAAAAAAAAGGAAAGAAAAAAAAAAAAAATATAATAAAATTATGAATATATTAAAAGAAATTTTAAGTCACAAAATTTTTGGGGTTATATCAAATATGTTTTTGTTTCCCGAAACATAAATTTTTTATAATTACCAAACTTTTTAAATTACTCGAAACTGTTCTTGAGAACAAAAAAAAAAAAAAAATATTTATGAAAAGAAATTGTTCTTTAACATAAACGTTACCATACGCACCCTAATTATCAAGGTAGTCGAGTTGATATCACTATGAGTAGTAGAGTCAATATAACTATTGATATAATTGCCAAGGCGATGGAGTTGATGTAACCATTGGGTAGTGAAAATCTAGCAATGACTAGTAATCGTCGATTGTGGGCTATAAAAAAAATAAAACCACATTGTACTTTTTGTAAGAGGGACATCCCCAGTAAATTACGGAGCTCATCGTTTTTTCTATCTTGACTTTTTACTTTTCTACAATTTACATGTTGGGGACCAGGGTTCCAATGTTGATACCCTTAAATTTTTTATCATTCACTTTTTTATCCAAAATCAACAGTGAATCCTAAACACGCTTTGTCAATTCTCTCATCGAATCCATCCGTTCCGGAATTGTGCTTTCATCATCTTTTCGGTGAAGCCATGGGACACAACTTTAATGCCTTTATTATTATTTAGCCTTGTCATTTTCCATCACCCATGAGTTTGAAAATGGTTAAGTGGAGGATGACATGAAATTTTGCTAACGCGCATAATCTTGGCTTTATTTTGAGAAAAGCGATGTGCTAGATGCTTCTAATCATATGTTCGCCATCCCCGACCAGATCGCATACTCGATGATGATGTACTACTAAAGTCTATTCTCAGTCACTGATCCTTCCATTCAGCTACAACCAACAATTGGATCATTTTCATTTCTGCCTCTCATTGATTAATGAAAGAAATGAGGTGAAATTGACTGACCGTGATGTCCCATTCCCTCCCAGTAGATTCTCGAGCAACTGTTGATGTCGCGTTCATCCCGTTGGCATTGTTCCTATCAACCACAACCTATCAATTTTCTCGTAAGGACCACTCGATTGATCCAAGTGTACAATTCCGATTCCATCGTTAGATCCGCGAAACACGTTGTTGATTTGTTGGCCCTGCCCGTGACACCATTAGTCGATTTCAAGAGAAGATATGCATCGCCATGGAAGAGACTATGAGTGATGTCAAGTTGTATGGGGCCTTCTGCATCAATACCGGTTGAATTCCATGCAGCAACTTGCAATCCGATTCTGCGTCAAACTGGGAAGCTTTACGTAAATCCCGGCTCCTCCCAAGCCGGTGGCTTTGTTGAAGCAATGAATCCCTGATGACGGGTTGGCTTTGAACAGACACCAGGATTCCAGTGGCGGCTGATTAAATGACCACGTCGGCAACATCGTTGTCGTTGCTTATAAGATTCTCTGCCTTGCTTGAGAATTGTAATTGTCTTTCCCCAGGGTCAACATCCCGCCGTGCTATGTTGACTTCAAAATGAGCTGTGGAACATAGTTCCATGACCAGCTTGCACCAAGATGCTACTGCCGTTAAAATTAGAACTTGTGATTTAACAATTATCTATGCCTGTCCTCGGGTAATTCAGAACCGAGAAATGCCGCAGCCCCTATAGTTACAGGGAGGCGACGCCCGTGTCGCACGACCCCGCCTCTGACTACCAAGTGCAGAAGAGGGAATATATGTAGTTGATAGGACTAAAGTCAGTCTATCAAGAAAGCTGAAATGTCAAAGCAGGGTGGGAGTTACTGTGGGATTTTGAGCATTTTCAATGTAGATTCGAGCCCAAAAATTTTCTGTAAGATTTACCAAACATTCGATGCCTTTGATTGAGGGACTTCGCGTGCCCAAATTCAGATTCGAGAAACATTCTCAAGCCCAACAACAGCACGACGAAAAGCAGCCCATATGGTTAAATTATTATGTGGAGTCGTGAATCGCATCTGAAGGCAGGATTCATAGCATGGGAGAAAAGCAGTGACCTGGATGCGCAACATAGATCCAGATCAGAACCCACTAGACGGCACTTATTCGGATTCACTCCTGAATAAGCAGTAAGATAATCGCGCAGTGGCTAGGTGGCAGCGCCAATCTCGCAGCATAGCGTGAGGATAGACAACAAAAAACCCTTGGACAGAATTTGTAAAAAAAAGGGGAGAAAGATCGCAATTGAAGTCGATAGAATAAATGGGGTCGTGGATGGTGACGTGGCGCACATGGCCATGCGTGGGGCCCGCCAGGTCCCTTCTTTTTTTTATTTGTCTTCCATCCCTTACGTCGGCCGCCATCAACTTGCGTCGTCCTATCCCAACGCGTCCATCAACAAGATTTGTGTGATATCCGAAGGAAGTGGACGTGAATCTGCCATGTTTTGCTTCATACAAGTCAAACCAATGGCGGCCGATGCCGTGACGAAAGCAAAGAAAGGCCCCCCGGAAGAAGAGGAGGAGGAGGAGGAGGAGGAGGAGAAGCACGTTACGGGTGGCGGGTTGCATGGGCAGGGGCGGTATGTGAAAGCCGAGCCAAAAGGTGAATATGCGGACAAGACACGGGCAGAGAATCTGGACAAAGGTTGACAAGGGGGGCCCCACGGAGGGAATCGTCACGGGTCACACCACCGAGTGCAGGGTGAGTGGCCATCTTGGTCTCGTGCTCTCTCTCGTTCCGTGATCTGCTTCTCTTGTTCATCCTCCTCCTCTTCCCTCCCGTTTCTGCAGTGCCGGACGGGATAATAAACCAGACCCATTTCGAGAACGTTCGTCTCCTGGACGATAAAGGTGAAAAAGAAGGGTCTTGGAGTGGATTTGAAGCGCTCCGGCTGTCGTGATATCGGGAAACTGGGTGCGGGGGCGATTTCTTTCCTCTCCGAGTCGCGCTCACCCAGTTTTCCGAAGTCCTTTTTCGACCTTCGAGATCGAGTCTTGGATTCAGCCTGGCCATGGGTCGCCTGTTGTTCGTGCTTTCCTTCTTCTTTCTGCTCTCGACCCTCGCATTTGCTGGTAATTTTCGCGTCGCTTTGCGTCTCTCTCTCTCCCTCCAATCACCGTCGTGTCAGGAGCATGCGCCTGCTCGTAGATCGTAGACGTGCATCAACTTTTTTTTTTTTTTTTATTAAATGATGAAAGGTTCGCACCTTTGACGAAAAGATCCGATTTTGACCAATTCTTTTCATGCTTTTTCTATTTGGTATTTGCTGTTTGATGTTGTGTCTGGGACTTGAGAGTCGTTTTCGCCATTCGGGAGGATGTATTTTTTTACTCGGACGTTTGTACTAATGCGGACGTCCTTTTGCACGTCCCTGAAGCATCGGTTGAAAGGAGTTACAAATTTTTAAATCATTTTATTCTTGTTAAACTTTGATGGAACATGTGTGGCTGCATTTTGGTGTTTCTGATGGGTGAGGAAATCATGGACATGGACAGGTTCATGGAGTGCTCAAAATCTTGAAAGCAGAAAGGATGATTTGTATCCAGAGATTTTAAGGGACGAGGCCGTCGCTAGACTCAATGAGCTTGGAAAGGTTTTCCTTTTTGCGATTGTGTTTTTTCTTGGATAGTGTGCTTTTCGAAAGGGATTGTAAATGTAAAAATAAGTTTTTCTGGTCTTGAAGCATGAAAAAAGATGAAGGAAGGAAGAAAGGATCTTGACTTTCTGCTGAATTTCGGTCTCTTATTATCATAAAAGCTATCATCCAAGTTAGCTGGGAGAAGCTGAATTAAGTTCTTGAATTCAATCTGAATTCTGAATTTTCGGTGGAAGGGATTTTTCACCTAATTCGCTGCCTTGGATTGATGATTTACTAGCTTGATCAATTGATCCTGACTTTATAGCGAATGTCTTCTAGTTTTGCATAACAATCTTATCTAGGAACTGGTTGACAATGACATTGCAATAATCTTCTGCTTCAATCTATGAATAAAAGTGGAGGTCTCCATGAGAAGTTTAATAGATGTGGCCGTATTAACAGGTCAGTGATGCTGAGGCTTATCTTGAGAGGACATTCATGAGCCCTGCTTCAGTGAGGGCTGGGAATCTTATTCGTGGGTGGATGGAGGATGCCGGCTTGAGAACGTTAGCTTCTTGCCTTTCTGTCCATTGTTCTTTTGAAATTGAGATACTCCGCTGATACCTTGGTGCTCTATTTAGATGGATCGACCAAATGGGCAATGTGCACGGTCGAGTAGATGGGATCAGTGCGAGTTCCAAGGCTCTTTTGATCGGTTCACACTTGGTATTTGCTTTTATCTTCTTTTGTATATATGAATAGGCTCTTTTCTGTTTCACACTTAGGCACCATTTTTTATACATCAGCTTTACATGGCTCCTACAAATTGTAACCATCAGGACACGTGTCTCAAACATTTGTTCTAATATTCGATAGTTCTTTGTTTGACAAAGGATACTGTTGTTGATGCTGGAATATTCGATGGATCATTAGGTGTTGTCTCAGCAATATCTGCACTGAAGGTTCTGAATGTCCGCGGAAAGTTGGGTAATCTATTGCGGCCTGTTGAGGTATATGAAAATTTTGCTGCGTATTGTTCTTGAAGCTTCATTCGTGCCTTTGGCCATGTACTATTTTGCTTATAGAGTAGCATTCTTGCATCATTTTTCAAATGCCCAGAATTGACATTTGCTGGATGCACTGGAAGGTGTGGATTTTTCTTTTTAGTCTTATCCTTCAGGAGTTTATCTGGAATAGGATATCTAGCACCTGAAATCACAGTCATTGCTAGAAAATTATGTTATATGTATTTGCAGTTAATTGTGTGGGAGAACCATGTCCTTGGAGGTGACAGATTCCAATGATTCAATTCATGTAGGAAATTATGTATGTTTGAGTGGGATTGTCAAACTATTCAGTTCAGAGGCCAAACTGAAATTATATCTCATGGTGCAAGAGAGATGGATGGTAATTTAGAAGAAGTTCACTCTTTGACCATGATTGATTAGACAGACCTTGATTAGATCATTTATTTCCAGTAGTCATGCTCTCCTGTTTATAGTTTTGCATTGAATGCAGCCAACTATTTATCCAAAGGTCATCACTGATTTCCTGTATCTGTTGCTACCTCAACAATGATTGGACTGACCATATCTGAAATCTAATCAAGCATCTGCCTTCGTCTTGGAACTTTTTAGGTAATCGCTTTTAGTGATGAAGAGGGAGTTAGATTCCAATCTACCTTCCTAGGTAGTGCTGCTGTTGCTGGAATATTGCCAGCTTCAGCCTTGCAATTTTCTGATAAAAGGTTTCTTGAGTAACTCCCATCTTCTTCTTTTTACCCTTTGTATTCATTATCAATGTAGTTATTCCAATGTTTATGCAGCGGTGTAACTGTACAAGGGGCTCTTAAAGAGAACTCCATACAAATCACTGAGGAAAACTTACACAACCTCAAGTATGACCGAGACTCTGTTTGGGGTTATGTTGAGGTATATTCCTTTTCTGCCTCGCTAAACCAGCTGAGGACAGCCATTGTCTAACTTCTCATGTTGTCTATTCTGCTCCTGTAGGTTCACATCGAACAAGGACCTGTACTGGAATGGAAGGGTTTGCCTCTCGGTGTGGTGAAAGGAATTGCTGGACAGACAAGATTGAAGGTATAATGGATTTTGAAATTAACCATGCACCCTGTTTAATTAGTTAATAGTAGAAGATCTTGTTGCGTAAGGGAATCGGTTAATGCCTGTGAGAGTTTACTATTTTCTGTTAGAGGTAATTTCTTCACACAATTTTGCTATAGCTAATGGTGTGCATTACATTGGGAATAGGATTCACACTTAGCCTTCATATCATCCATCTAAGTTGCATAATTTGTCAATATGATGAGGGGCAATAGGCCTTCAACAGTTAACCCTAGGAAAATCTCTTCTTGGGCTATATTGCTAGGGACTATTCATATGCCAGAGTGCAATGTCTTATGTTTAGTTATTGAGTTTTGTTAGTGATACTTCTAGAAAAATGCATACATTATAGACTGTGAAGCTCTCTACCTTTTGACAATATTTTGCAGGTAAGTGTCAGAGGTTCTCAGGGGCATGCTGGTACGGTTCCAATGTCTATGCGTCAGGACCCTATGTCAGCTGCAGCTGAACTCATTGTGTTACTGGAAAGTCTTTGCAAACGTCCTGAAGATTTTCTCTCCTTCGATGGTCACTGCAAGGATTCGACAGTGCAGTCACTTTCCACTTCACTTGTTTGCACTGTTGGAGAGATATCATCGTGGCCAAGTGCAAGCAATGTCATTCCAGGCCAAGTAAGAAATTGTTCATCTGCCTTCTGGTTATTATGGCGAGGCTGTCTAAAGATAGCTCAGAATTCTTGATTCATGTGGAGCGATTTAATTTGCCCGGTGGCAGGTGGTATTCACGGTGGACATACGTGCAATAGATGATATGGGACGTGAAGCGGTGATCTATGAATTATCTAACAGGATGTATCAGATATGCGACAGACGTTCTGTTTCCTGCATCATCGAGCGCAAGGTGGGATGTCTAATTGCATTGTGCATTTCCTCTTTTAATTTATTTTACTATGTATGCAGGTACTTATGTTTTGGTGATGAACAGCATGATGCAGGTGCTGTTATGTGTGATGACGAGTTGCGCCGACAGCTCAAATTTGCAGCTGACTCTGCGCTGAAGAGGATGTCAGATAATCAGTTCCTAGATGAAGTTCCAGTGCTAATGAGCGGAGCCGGACACGATGCCATGGCCATCTCACATCTAACCAAGGTATGGCCTCCTCATCCCTTGTGCTTTCCCACAGTTTGGTCGGCAGTGGTGATTTAAAAGGAAGAACTGGTACCTTATGTGGAGGTATGTATGTGTTTCTACAGGTAGGAATGATCTTTGTACGTTGTCGTGGAGGTGTGAGTCATTCGCCGGAGGAGCACGTGTTGGACGATGATGTTTGGGCTGCTGGTCTTTCAGTCTTGGCTTTCCTCGAAACCCACATGTAAACAACTCTTCAACCATGTACAGTGCAATCTGATTAATCAAGAGGATTTCTTGAGCTGCGATTACCATCTCTTCTTTAGCAAAGTCCCTGCTGCTACATTTCAGTTTATTTGCTGTGAAGGTGTTTGGTCAGTAGATGTCTGTCTAAATGAATCCATCGTTTTCCAATCTAAAGAGACGAGTGATTGTGAATACTAAACTTGGAACGGAGGAGTATTCTGAAGACCAAAGTACAAACTCCCTTATCAGAATCTCATCCCCTCAAAGTGGGCTAAGCCACTACAATACCGGGAGCACTGCGAGGGCCATAACTCCCGTCACTCGGTTGCAATTTTTGATAAGGCGGATGGCTCTAATATCAATTCATACGAACCTAGTGCTAACATCACATCCCAAGTGGTACCCAACAAACACTCAGATATGGTAAATCTAAGAAAAACAGATTTCAGAGAGAGAGAGAGAGTGAAAGGCGGGGTATTAATGCGAGCATAGCACTAAGGGTGGAGGTGATGAAGACAAGGTGAAGCTTGAGCAGTGTAGGCAAATGGGCAAGCGATGATGCCTCGTTTTACTTCCGTAGCATTATACAAAGACGAGTGCTCGAAGCATAGGGTTCCCCAGCATTGAAGCTGGATGAACTTAGCTTAGAACCTATGCCAGGCACTGAAACTCTCTCTCTCTCCGTGCATCAAAAGTGTACCTTTAACATGTCGTGTTTGACCTTATTCTCATTGGTACTGCTATTCCATTCACTTACGTGGTTGGGGGTTCCGTGTAGGATTCTGCTAATCAGAAAAAGAGAATGTCCAGCGCCGTTGCTTTGCAATGGCAATATGGTAGGACAAGCGAAGAGGACTTTCCTTGTTGGTTCTCCTCATATTTCCTCCATCGAAAGGACTTCTGAAGCACCTTCTTTCCGTAGGATCTTGCATAAAAAAGCAGTCTTTCGGACCCCTCATTAAAGATACAACTACATTAAAAAGACATGGAGTTTGACTTTTCGCACGACACGTATTGAACAGTTTTTCAAAAAGTGCATGTTCTAGTCATTGAGTATAATTAACAAGCGTCAGTTATTTCATCAATTCAAAGCTTACAGATTCGAGCCAACTCGTCATATTGTAATCCTACCTTCTTTATAAATCAAAAAGTTCGATCAACATAAAAATTTAGAGAATTCAATTGAGTAGGTTACAAGGTATAAAGTCCGATAATCTAGTTCCACGAGACTAGTTCCCCAAAACGACTCAACATTCTAGAGTTGTGCAACCAAAGCAAGGAACTTTTGTTCCGTGATAGGGCCACCTCACCTCCCTAGTAACTCAAATGAACTGAAAGGATTACGTTCTTTAATTTAACGTGTTGGTACCTACATACGCAACATTTCAAAGTTCCTCTCTATTTATTATTTATTTTTCTTCCCAATAAGGAAGAAATACTCTATAGATAATTAACATTCTGAAAGTCTCGAGGTTTAGATTAAATTAAGATAAAACATTTTTAAGGATTTACTTCGATCTAAAACGCTACTCGTTTGGAAATTTGAATAAAGTGGAAGTTAGTGGTGAGGTTATTCTACGTATTTACGCTTCATCTCTCGGGCTGACGAGTTACGCGGGCCTTCACGTCCTTTCACCCACTTCCTCTGATCAGTAATTGGGCCAAAACAGAGGAAAGACCGGTCTACGTTGCTGTCGCAAAATCCTAAATAGTAAATGATGTGTCCGAGACCACCTCGTGGCGTGTGAAACGATGCAGACATGGGGCTGCGAGTGGTGGTAAGTGGAGTGCAATGTGATGATGCGATGATGCATGCCCTCTCCACCACCAGCCGGTCACTTTAAGCTCCTTTTCAGCACGACGGCAGCGAAAAAGGTACGGCCTTTTGAGAGGGGGAAGAGAGATTAAGGGGAACTTTTTCTTAACGACTATCACTTAGAATTTAAGGGATGCTATCTTAACTCATAATGTCGACATCCGGGGTGGCTCGCCCACACATTTGTCTCCTCCCCTCCTGTTCCTCACCGCCTGCATGGGCTCTGCATGTCGCCATATTTCCGCACTCCTCACTCACAACGCAACTTTGATCTTTCCTCTTTTCATCATTAATTTAAGGAATCTAAAGTTAAGGAGCTACCACTCGAAATTCACTTGTTTGAACTCAGACGTAATGATCTCAACCCCAGCTATAGCTGTGTTCAAGTCGGATTGTCCTATCAGATCCAATGAGAAACGGGTCACACCATTAAGTTTAATGAATGGTGTAACTTTTTCGCAGCAATATGATAAGATCTAGGGATCGAATCTATAATATATTATAGCGATTTTTCTTCTTCTTTTATTTTCTTTTTTTTGATAAGGTGTTTGGCATATTAACATGAACATAACATCTACAATGACATCAAAAGAGTTTTGAACGATCAAAATTCACTTTAGAATCTCGCCCTCGGCTCTAGCCATGTTCGAGACAGGTCATCCTATTAGGTCCAATGGAGACAGTTCTACTGTCGAGTTGAATGGACGGTGTAATTTTTTTGCGGCGATATGATAAGATCTAGGATCGAATCTACGATATGTTATAGCAATTTTTTTTCTTTCTTTTTTTAAATGTTTGGCAAATTATTATGAACAAAACGTCTCCGATGACATCAAAAGGGTTTTGAACGAATATGGCCCCTTCATCATTTCCTCTTTTAGGGTTGAAAAATCAATTTTTTTTTAATAAACCAGTCGTCTGGACGTACCACCTCAGCAGCATCACTTGCTCGGAAGACCCTAAATAAATACCTACTCCCGACTCCCGAAGCAGCAGTACTGTCATTTTTGTCTCGAAACCAGAAAAGAAACCAGAGAGAAGACGCCATGATGATGACGATGATGATGAAGCTCAAGTTCTCGTGCATCTTATTGTCGCTTGCGCTCCTCGTCCTGCTCGCTCCATCTGCCGAGTGCAGGTGCGAGAGCACGACCGACACCCAGTTCCCTGATCTCGAGAAATCGTACGGTAGCGCTAAGCACCAAGCTCTCAAGTACAAGCTGGCGGCCATCTTCTCCATCCTCGCGGCCAGCTTCCTCGGCGTGTCGCTTCCTATTCTGGGCAGGAAGCTCCCCTCCCTCCACCCGGACAACCCCATCTTCTTCCTCGTCAAGTCCTTCGCCGCCGGCGTCATCCTCTCCACGGCCTTCGTCCACATCCTCCCCGACGCCTTCGCCAGCCTCGCCAGCCCGGCCCTCGGCGACACCCCCTGGCACAACTTCCCCTTCGCCGGCTTCATCGCCATGCTCGCGGCGATCGGGACGATGATGGTCGACACCTTCGCGACCAGCTACTTCGAGCGGTCGCATTTCGGGAAGGCGGCCGACGAGCTGCTGCAGCCGCCGGCGGCTGCGGGGGGAAGGGGGACGAGGAGATGGACATGCACGAGGGGCACATGCACGTGCACACCCATGCGACTCATGGACATGCGCACGGCTCCGCCCACGACTCCAAGTCCTCTCAGCTCACAAGGCATCGCATCATTTCTCAGGTTAAGACGAAGACCCTGGTTCATATCAGTTTGCATTTTCTTGGATGCATGTTATTTGAAATGATCTGGCACCATTTGAAAGGTTAAAATCTTTCTGCAAGAGTTGGATTAAAATGTGGCTTTTGTTCATTTAATTTCTCAGGGGTTCAAAACTTCAAAACTAGGCCATTTCGGAATTAGGTAACAAGTGAAAAACGAGAAAGTTATTCTAAACACACCAGCAGTTCTTTCACTTTCTTGATTTAATTAATGTCCAAATCATTATCTACTGTTAAACGCCCCCAAGTAATTTTTTAAGTACAAATAGGAGTACCTGAAAAAGCAGAAATAGCAATAAATATTTTCATTATTCATTCAAAAGTGAGCAGAATTTGTTTATTTTATTGTAATAGACTGTTCAAGCGATTAACTTTCGGTGTAGTTCTAAGCCAATCCCGAATGCCGAAATTTTTTAGGTTACGGGCTGAGCCCTTAGGAGCACCAACTGGGAAACCCCACAGAAAACCCGAAAAAAAGAAAAGAAAAGAAAAATCAATTCTCTTCGCGTATTTCTAAGGTCGAAATTCATGTAGGACGGGACTGTCAAATGTATGTGTTATCGTGCCAGTTTATGAAGACCTCGATGAATTATCCGTAACATCGTACTGTCGATTTTTGACATATCTGATACACAATCCGCCACATTAATTAAAAAGCAATTGTAACTAAGAATAATCCAATATACATAAATGATACGAGGTCAGATAGACATATATGTAATGTTGCGTGCAGGCTGGGGGTGGGGGTATGAGCATTTCTTCGACTTGAAATCTCCACCGCAGCTGGTGCTGAGAATATATTCTAGCCTTTTGACAAAACAAGTGTCGTCTCTTGGTGATTAAATCAAAGAGTCTGAATCGTGCTTTGGCACCTTGGAATGGAATTGGATTGCAGGTACTGGAATTGGGGGTGGTGGTCCATTCAGTGATAATAGGAGTATCACTAGGAGCATCTGAGAGTCCTAGAACCATCAAGCCTCTCGTCGCAGCATTAACCTTTCACCAGTTATTTGAAGGCATCGGACTTGGAGGGTGCATTTCTCAGGCGAAGTTCAAGTCCCGGAAAATAGCGGCGATGATGGCGTTCTTCTGCCTCACGACGCCAGTAGGAATTGGAGTGGGAATGGGTATTTCAAGCATATATGGGGAGGGCAAGCCGAGCGCCCTCATTGTGGAAGGGTCGCTCAACTCTGCATCGGCTGGGATACTGACTTACATGGCACTCGTGGATCTGATTGCAGCCGATTACATGAACCCCATCATGCTCCAGAATATCAAGCTCCAGATGGGTGCAAATCTCTCCCTCCTCTTGGGCTCTGCCTCCATGTCTCTCTTGGCCACCTGGGCATAGAACATGGCAAATGCATCTGTCTTTGTTTGTCCAAATAAGACCCTGCAATCTTTTTGTACCATTTTTCAAGGTTTTCCTCTATTCCATCCACAAAGATTTAGATTGTAGTTCTTCTTTCGGCAAGTCTAGATCTTACACTGCCTGAATGAAACGTTACCCAAATCGGTGCAAAAGAGAACTGTCCTATGAACATGATTGTGAAAGACAGAACTAACTGAGAAAGCTTTCCTATGCAGTAGTGATCGATGAGGTAAAATCAATTCCTGTAAGAAATAAGAAGGAAATGCCTTCAAACAGATGATGGACATTTTGGCAAAGAATAAATTGACAATTGGACCGGTCCCAACAGTACAACATCAAATCAGAGCAGGAAGTTTCCATTTTGGCTGGGAGAACAGGATCTCTATCTCGATACTTCTCACCCCTCATGCAACCCAAAAACAACAATATTTTCTGTGCATCTTATAGCTCCTTCTTGCATTGCATCCAACCTTGTTCATCATCTTCCTGGGTATGTTGATGCTCTGTCATCACAACATTAGCAAGTAGGGCAACTGCGCTACAAACAACATGCCTCATAAAAGACTGGAACAATGGCCTAGAGGAGTAGAGTAACAAGTTCCTGATGTTGAATTCTTTTCTACCATAATCTAACCTGGAGGACAAGAAGTAAATCCCGGACAAAGGCAGATCTCAACTGTTAACTCCTCTTTTAGTTTGCATGCCGTGAGGTTAAGGATGCTCTTCGCATGGATAGAGCAGTAACAAGACATAAAATCAGGATCACCTACCAGAACAAACTGATACAGAGGTTTATATAACAACCAAGAAACTGGGTTAGAACATGGTACCTGGCCTTAGAGCCTTTCTTCCGAACCACAATCTTGCGTGATGTTAGTGGGAATTGACTAGCTACTCAATCCTAAAAGAACCATCTCCTAACTCTTTCCAGCCCACCAATCAATGCTCAACAGCACATCGAATTTTCTAAAATGGTCACATCATCACATCAGTCAACATTCCAATGACTATTTATTTAAGATCATCCAGAGGCAAAAGGTATGATATAAACTGTACCAGACAAAACTTGCTGAACAACTTCCCTCTCACAATTTCTGACTATATGTTTCCCCCGACTTCCTGTGTCATCTCCATTGGCTTTTGTGCCAAGGTCTTTAAACTACATTGGCATTATCAGATGGTTACGATAAAATAGTCAACTGGTAAAACTACCTCTGTAAGCTTGTGATGTTTTGAAGGAAGAATAGCTAGGTAGTACAAATGTGCTTCTGTGTGCGTGCAGGAGTGAGAGCATTTCCAAAGTTTAATTCCTGAAGGAGTAATTCAAACAATCATCAAAAGCAATAAGATAATGCTGTTCTGCACAAACAACCATTACCTTTCCCGATGCATCCATGCATCTTCCAACTTTAGGCACCAAGATCTTGAGATTGTTGACATATTGCCCTCCAGTTCTGCTGGAAGATACTTGAAATAAGCAGATCCATGCTGAAACTCCAACTATAGTTCCCATCCACCAAACATAGAAAGCATATACTTAAGTGAAAATTTAATACGGGAGCAGCAAGAGAAAATAATGTGGGCGCCCCGATATCAGTGATATCCAAATCATCAATCCACAGAGTTAAAGCAATATAACAATATCTTATTCAGCATGATATAGTGCTTCAGGAAGATTCAGCAAATGATCATCATGCACAGTTTTGAAGTCTTGTAAATGGTTCTAAAGTCAGTATTTGATTAACAGAACAATACACCAAATAAAGCAACAAAAGCTTTGAGATCTTCCAAATGTTGGTCTCAGTCTCCTGAAGGGAACAATAGCACACATGATAGGATAGTGTCACCCATTGCTTTGCCCAAGAAAGCTGTTGGATATATAGAGAGAGAACAGCCCACATGGCAGTCTTAACAGGTTAGCCTCAATCGAACAATTGATCTCCTTAACCTAATGTCAGTGAATAGCTGAATATACTAGTGGATTCACACAATAGGCCACATCGAAATCATATTGGTGACATCAAAGCAACAATGTTCAAATGGTTTCTCCAGCTAACAACCCTCGGCTTATCTAGCTTTGACCAAACCAAAATTTGGCATGTTGATGAGCATATTAATTAAACATTTTAGTTCTGAAAAATAAACCGACAAATATGTAGTGTAATAAAAAGAAGACACTCACCAGGAAAATGTCAGCAAACTAGGTCATTCCAGCAACTGTCAATTGCAGCTTGAACCTTTTTAGGTTTGCAAAGCTGCTGAACAGCCTTTTCCCAAGTAAATGCTTTTGGAGGCAAATACTTTTGCAGCATCACTTCTAAAATTCTGGATGCTCCCACAACTCTCTGGCGTTTGAATAGACGTAGCACTAGCTCGTCTAGAAATTCCCTTCCATCTTGAGGTGGATTTAACTTTTCGCTTAAAGCTTTTAGGAATATGTTACATGTGTACAAGTCAGGATCACATCCCTGATGCAGCATACTGTTCAGAAGATTTAGGGCATGGGAGATGTTACCCTGCTTGCATAATGCATTGAAAAGTATGTTATAAGTGATGACATCAGGTTGACAACTGGGCCCCTGACAGAGCATCTCATTAAATAGCTTCAGACCTTCTTTGAGCTCTCCATTATCACAAAGGCCTTTAATAAATGAAGTGTAAGACACAACATCAGGTTGGAATCCTCTAGCAAGCATGTTCTTCCATACCATCATAGCCTTCTCCAGTTTTCCATTCTCACACAATCCATGGATAAAAACGCTATAACAGACAGCATTGGTAAAGTCATTGTTAATTTCCATCTCTTCCCACATAAGAATAGCTTTCTCCGATTTGTCTGTCCTGAGAAAACCCCTCAGCAATGAGCTATAAGTGAAAGCACTGGGGGCAATCCCCTTATTCATCATTTCCAACAGAATTTCCTCGGCTTCTTCCGGCTTCCCTTCTTGACATAAACCATCAATAAAAGCACTATACATTACAGTATTGGGTTCACATCTCTCTTCAATTATGTCCCGCCACAATCTCCTTGCCTCCTGAAACTTTCCCTCCTTGAATAACCCGCTAAGGAGGGTGGAGTACACATACTGATTTGCAAGGGATCCTCTTTCCACCATGAATTTCAATACCTGAAGCCCATCAATGGCTCGTCCCAGTCTAACAAGTCCATTGATAATTGTTCCATAAGTGACATCATTGGGCACAAACTTACTAGCGACCATCCGATTCAGAAGGTCTACAGCCTTCCCCAACTTCCCCCTGAGACACAAACCGTGAATGAGCGTGTTGTAAGTCACCTCATTTGGAGCACATCCTTTTAGAAGCATATTGTCGACCAGCTTGGCTGCACGTTTCAAGTCACCTTTCTTGCACAACCCATTGATCAAAACGTTGTAAGTCACGGCAGTTGGAAAGCAACCCTCCATTTGCATCTCATCCAGCAAGGAAACCGCCTCCTCGATCCTACCCTCCTTGCACAACCCATCCATCAAAGTGCAATACGTGAACACATCGGGCACACAACTTCTCAGAGGCATTTCCCTAAACAGCTCGACTGCTCTATCAACCATTCCCATCTTACACGCGACTTTCACGACCAGATTATAACTAAGCACATTGGGCGAGATATTCATCTGGCTAGAACTAATGACATAAGAATAGAACTCCAACCCTCGATGATAAAGCCCATTTTGGATAATAACGTTGAGGACCGAATTGAAGGACCGCACGGTCCGCTTACACTGGAACTCATCGACCATCCTGTGGAACAAATCGACGGCCAGCTCGGGCAACCGCGCCCTGCCGTAAGCCTTGAAGATGCTGACGAAGCTCCTCTCGACAAGCACGCGCCTTTCGCGCTTCATTCGACGCAGGACCTCCTCCAAGGAGCCGAAGTCGCCCAACCGGGCGTAGTTGTCGATGAGAGAATAGAATGTGGAGTCGCCCGGAGTGTAAGTTCCCGACTTGGCGCCGGAACTGAAGATGTGGTCGGGAACGGGGGACTCGGGAGGCGAAACAGGTTCGTGGGTCGGGACGGCGAGGGCTGAGGAGGAGCAGCGGCGGCGGCGGAGGGGAGAGGAGGAGGGGTTACATCGACGCAGCAGGGGAGGGAGGTTGGTGGGCTTCTTCGACTTGAGCGCGTGTGCCGCGGTATGGATGATGGGCATGCCGGGGTTCAGCTCAACGAGCTCGCTTTGCGTGGCGATGTCGTCGTTCCATTGGAGCTGCAAGCTGCAAGCTTTGGAACGAGCGAGCGAGCGGAAGGAGACGACGATGCGCTCGCTGCTGTTCCTGCTCGATGCACCTTGCCTTGTTGTGTCGTCGGCCGGTGATCCTGCTCCTCGCCTCGGCTATTTATACTTCACTTTGCAAAATTGCTGTGAATTTTTTCCCCAGATGGAATTTCTTAGCGGAGATTTAAAAAAAGACACAAATGAAATTGTTTGGTTGTAAGAGGGAAAAACCACGGGGTGGGTACAAAAATTCACCAAACATCATGCTAAAACATTGCAGATAACATTACAAAAATTATTGAATATATTAATTATTTCGATCGAACATGTAATTTACTGGAGGCCGATTTCATTTAACCAAACACATTACAAACGAATCATCATTCACTTTATTAGTTAATTTTATAAACGCGTAATACTTCATATTCTACTCTTTCTCAAAGGTAAAAGGAGAGCAAGGAAATTCCCTACGGATGCTATGACCAAAAAGATTAAAAAATAATTCCCTCATGAACGTTCAATTTGGGCATGGATAATTCATTTGGTTCCATGGATTTTACTTCTGATGCAAACAAAATGTAAATAAAATGCATGACTCCAAGCCACGCAAAAGAAAAGAGAGAGGAGAGAGAGAGTGGGGGCAGCAGCAGCAGCAGGAGGAGAGCAGCAAGGAAAACCCCTAAAACCCTCAGAACGGGAGCAAGCAAGCAAAAGCCAAAAGCTTTCAAAAAGACAACCCACAAATCTCACAACCCTTCATTTCTCTCCTCTCTTCTCTCAGAGTCTACCCATCTTTCTTCTTCTTCAGTTCAGATTCATAATCATGAAGCTCCTCCTGTAGCAACCCGCCTTATACAACCCCAACAAAAAAAAAAAAAAAAGATGAAGTCTTTGCGAGCTCTCAGAACTCTCGCCGCCCTCCACACCCGCCCCCGCCCTTCCCCCGCCGCCTTCTTGCGCCGTCCCTACTCCGCCCAGCCTCAGGAGGACTCCGACCACAACGACTCCGATTCCGTCTTCAACAGCGCCGATTACGCCCTCCCCGCCGCCGCCGCCGACGCCGACCGTCGCGCCCCTCGGCAGCCCACTTGGAGCCACGAGCACCGGAGGAGGGCTGACGCGGTGTTGTTCGGCGATAAGGCCGTGAGGGTTCTGGAGGTCGAGGAGGAGGAGGACAAGAAGGGGGATTTGGAAGAGGAGGAGAAGCGGAGAGTGCTCGCCAAGGCGCTGCTCCAGGCCGCCTTGGCGGCTCCGGATGAGGAGGAGGACGATGAGGAGAGGGCGGTGAGGGAGGAAGATCAGAAGTCTCTGGCGGTTGGGATAATCGGGGCGCCCAATGCTGGGAAGTCCGCTCTCACTAATTATATGGTATGGGTTCCTGCAATTTCAAGGATGTTGCTTTATGTGCTTAGTTATTCTTGGAACTATGCGATGGAGCTTTTGGACCGAGATCGCTCTCGATTTAGCCGTCTTTTGATCGATTGTTGACGTTTTGTGATGTGTTCCGAGGTGCGCGAGATGGTGAGCTGTTTAGGAATGGGTTCTTTAACTTAGCATTGAGTAATCCTCAATCTAGTTCATCAGGGAGAGGAGAAACTTAGTGGAAGGTTAATTTAGTTGGTGGTTCAAACTGAATTTGATTGTATCTGATTGAGATCAAGATTTGCGACGTATTCGGATTTGCTCACTACAAGCAGAAGCGGTCATAGGTTCATTGCAAATAGCTCGTAGCTGAACAGCCAGTTTGTGCTTATATATGTTCTGAAGGAAGTTACTTGTCCAGTGAAAAGGGTTAAGCACATTTTTACTAGTCTCCTGAATATTAGCAGGACTTCTTTCGTCCTGCAAGTCCAAGGATCGCTTGACCGGTACTGTCTTCAGTTAGATGGAGCATGAGCTCGATATCCTATTAACTTCCTTTTCAATTTGGAATTTTAGTTGCATTATAGGTACTCTTGCTTTTTTGCCAACCATCGACATCCGCATTCGTCTTCTGTTTGGGAGTTTCCTAGTGAAACAAACTTATGCTTATCTTTACTTGTAATGAGTCTGCACTAACTCCCGTACTGGTTTTTTGTCGTGTTAATCTTGTAACTTTGACATCTGTCATGTCTGTTAAGACATGGTATTGTAAATATGGTGTACTAAGCATGGTTTAGAAAACTGTAAAGACATTGAACCCATATGATCTTTTAAGATCCCAAGAAAAATACAGTTTAGCTGACAGAGTTCTGGAATTAAATGGCTGATCCTTGTTACCGACCATGTGATGAATATCAAGGATTCAGTCCATCAATTTGATTAATGTAGTAGATCTCTCAAGTAATAATTGTTAATTAGAGCTTAGGAGCCTTATGTTCCCTCTTACAATATAAATTGAAGTATATTCTATTTTTTCTGAATCATGGGCTACTCATGGAGCTTGGTTGTCCAAATCTAGCTTCCATACCGGACTCTTCTTTCTTGAAGTTTTCGAGGAATTAAATAACTCACCATTAAAGTTTTTGAGTACCTTCAATTTCGTTATTCAACCTGCTGTCACTATTTTCTGCTTCCTCTACCCTCCACAGATGACTTAAAATTTTAACTTTCTGTTGTAGGTTGGAACAAAGGTTTCTGCTGTCTCACGGAAAACAAATACAACCGTTCATGAAGTGCTAGGAGTTATGACAAAGGAAGATACTCAAATAGTATGTTTCTTTTAATGTATGCTCACGTATCTTGTGTATAATTTCACTTGTTGCCATTCATTCCCAGCATGTGCAAAAAGTCTATACTGGCCTTACTAATAGTCAGCTGTAGATAGTTTGTTTATTGGACTAGCATGGACCGACATAGTCCATAGTAGAGTTTCCCTTGTCAAACCGTCAGTGTTATTTGGGGTGTGTTTGGTATGACTTTCACTTTTTTGAGGTTGCTCAACTTTTAGAGATGGAGATTTTACTTTTTTCTTGACACTAAACACTTCAAACCTTACTTTTAATATTAATCACGTTTGACATATTTTTATAGTCATGATGTGGAACTTTCTTATAATACTATAAATTTTTGCTGGTGGGAAGTTGCTTTTCTTTTTACTATGTGCAGCCAAATACGCACTTACTTATGCTCGTTGAATATTTTTCAGTTGTTTGTCTCTGGTCGTTAAGCTTAAATTGATTATGAATTTGTTTTTATCTGCCATGATGATGAAAATTGTCAACATAGGTCGGCGCCATTTGCTGAGGGATGTAGATTGAGGCTTTCAAATGCCTTGTATCTTATAAAACCATCATTATAATGATCTCTTATTTCTTCAAAATTCAATGCAGTGCTTCTTTGATACCCCTGGCCTTACGTTGACTTGCAGTGGGTTTCCCCATAAGGACTTGAAAGCACGTGTTGAAAGTGCTTGGAGTGCAGTTAAACTCTATGATGTGCTCATAGTCTTATTTGATGTTCACAGGCATCTTACCAGGTTATTATTCACAAAGTTAAATTTTTAAATATCTGGTTGTTTTCGTGTCTATCTTTGATTTAACATACATAATTAGATACGTTTGTTACATTGCCATTAGATAAATATCATGGCATGGAGTTTGATCATGTCATATTCTGCTACTGATGCCAATGATAAAATTGGTTGCACATGACTTTTTTGTTTTGTGAGTACTTATTACATATATATGATACTCAATACCCCCTGATTGTAGTTTCCAAAGTGGGTTAGTAGGAATCTAATCAAACAATTTTAAGCATTTTGTTGTAGCAAGCGTGAATCTGACCGATTCTGGGTAGTTTGGTTCCATAATTGCATAGTCTTTGCATTTTCTACTATCACACATCCAATCAACTTTGCATTATTAATATACTCAAAAGCAGGGAAATAGTGTACATTTTTATAGCATAATGGCACTTTAAAATGTGAAAGCTTGAGTACCTTAATTGTGTTTTGAT
The DNA here is from genome assembly GCA_014182365.1 of Eucalyptus tenuipes. Lineage (NCBI taxonomy): Eukaryota > Viridiplantae > Streptophyta > Magnoliopsida > Myrtales > Myrtaceae > Eucalyptus > Eucalyptus tenuipes. The sequence goes on along the minus strand of CM024540.1, from coordinate 182,823 downwards.
TTAAACTTGTTGTTTATTTGGAATATGAAGGTGGAAATATGCAAGTTAGACCCAGAACTCCTAGGATAAAATGGGCATGAGTGGGTTGTACTTAGACTGAGGCTCTATTGCAAGTTAGGATCCATTTGGCTGACTTGCTATGATTTGGTTCTTTAATTCTATAGTATGAAACATAAAGTTATCGTAATTATTATCTTCCGCTTCCATGACCCTGTATGTACTCTTAGCAAATATTTGTGTTCTTTTGTTGAGCTCTGACATAGTTAGTTCTGTCGACAAGTATAGGTCATAGGTCTCTTTCCATATTCTAATTATGAAATGTGAAGAACTAAATGAAGATAGAGCTAGAGCTAGGGTTGTTCAGTTGCTTAGCGAAATACTGGAGTTTTTAGGTCTTTTGATTATATTCTCTGAAATGTAAATTCCTCCTTAGCTTTTGTTTTTTATTATCACTTATATTCTTTGATCTTGATGCTTTTAAACCATGTAGACCGGATATGAGGGTAACTAAATTGATTGAACGAATGGGAGCTCAAGATCACTCTGGACAAAAGCGGGTATTATGCATGAACAAGATCGACTTAGTGGAGAAAAAGAAGGACCTCCTGCAGGTTGCAAACCAATTTAAAGATCTTCCTGGTTATGACAGGTTAGTGTTGTCTGTCACTGTAAAGAAACTACTACAGTATTTAGCAAACAAGGGAAAAAAGAAAATAGAGAAAGAGAGGTTATCAGGAGTGTTTCGTGGGTGCTTTGGAAAACTTATTGACTGCAATTGCTCTTGCTTCTATTATCAGGTATTTCATGATATCTGGACTCAAGGGTTCTGGGGTGAAAGATCTTTCTCAGTATCTCATGGAGCAGGCAAGGATCTGTTTTTCCAATCATCTGTAATAATTCAAGTTTAACAATTCTACGTAGAAAAATCTCTTTTTGGTTCAGGGCAATATCTGAATTTTGGCAATCATTTAAGGCAGTTCAGTCTGCAACCAAAGCAGGCAAATGCTGAAGCTCCTAAAGGAAATCATAACGTATCACCAACTTCTTGAAATTTTTCTCTCACTCTGACACAATCCTTCTATCAATCTCTCTGTTCTTATAAACCTCACCTTTCTGCCTAAACCACAATCTCTTGGGCAGTGAACTCCCTTTGCCTTCCTTATGCTGCCATTATCGTGCCCATCTACATTTATATCTTTTTGCAAGTGGTCCTGCTTGTTGATCTACAATAAGATATATTTAATATGTGATCCATTAATTCCATTTCCAAACACACTTCTCACATGGTCTGTCAATTCATGTGAGTCTTCATTGATTTCAATTGCACTAACACATTTCAGCTATTTCTTTTATGGGGATAAGTATGAGAAGTGGAGTCTGTTAAATTTAGCTATATGGGAATGACAAAAAAAAAATGTGCTTCTTTGGGATTGTTTTACACGGAATTTTGGTTTCTCAAGAGATTTGGGCTCCCTTTTAACAACCTCTTTTTGCACGAATGATATATTTAACATTGATTGCTTCAAGCCTTGAGAATGGTCTAGTATGTATTTGCTGAAAGTGCAAGACGCCTACCTAGCATCTACTTCATTTAAAGAAATTTCATGGACCAGTGGTGAAAAGTCACTGTACATTCAGAGATGGGAGAATCGACTTTATAGGAGGCATGAAAAGTATGTCGTTGCTGAAAGATCTGCTTCTTCCATGCTAAGTTTTCCAAGGAAATCAATTGATTTCCTCTTCCAGTTTTATGTATTCTCAGATTGCATGATAATTGGTTCTGTAGCCTTTCAGAAAAACTTGAAGCAAAATTACAAGAAAACCTTCAGAAGTAGCTATACCATTTGATTACTACATGTGATCATTTTTTAATAAACAGGCAGTTCAAAGACCTTGGGATGAAGATCCAATGGAGATGAGTGAGGAAGTCATGAAAAACATATCTTTGGAAGTCGTGAGAGAGAAGTTGTTGAACTACATACACCAGGTACGGTTTGCAGTTTACCCTCTGCTTACAAGCTGTTTCCTGGACATAAGTTTTATTTGGCTATGAACTTGGATTATGTAGGAAATTCCCTATGAGATTGAGCATCGCTTGATGGGCTGGAAAGAGTTGCGAGATGGTTCTCTGAGGATTGAGCAGCACCTCATTACCCACAAGCAAAGTCAGCGCAAGATTTTGGTTGGAAAGAAAGGCTCTAAGATAGGGTACATTGCTCTTGCCACTCAGTTTCTTGTTTTAATTCTAGAGGTTTGCATGCTGATTTCTGCTTCGAACATGCAAATTAAACTTCAGCTCAAGAATATTCTAACTCGGGAACAACTTATGCTGGTTCTTATGCAGAACGATAGGGATTGAAGCAAACGAAGAGCTAAGATCCATCTTCAAGAGGGATGTCCATCTCATTCTCCAGGTTAGGGTAAAGTGACACCATTTGCATCGAGATGATTTCTACAGCAGATTCTTTGCCTCGCCATCCTTATGGTGGGTGCACAAGGAAAGTTCTTCGTGATCCATTTGCACCTATTTCATGTCACGAATTTCATGACAAGCAACAGTCAATGATTGTAATTGCTGTGGAGACTCGTGACAAGCAGCAGTCAATAGTGGTAATTGTTGTGCATCCACACTGCTGTGAAAAAGGCGGTGGGCAAGAACGGGACAGAATGCCGCTGCAATGCAAAATCCTATGAGGAGATTCGCATGCGACACAAGGTGGAGAAAGTTCAAGATGGAATGCCTCTCATAGTCTATTGCTGTGTTGTTTCTTTTCCCCTTGTTTTGTTTCTAATAAGGGTCAATCATGGTGAAGGTCCATCTTATGTTTCGTCCATGAAGCGAGTTACTAATTTTGAATTCTTGCGGTAATCACTGTATACCTTATTTCACAGAAAAGGCTATCTTGCGTTTCAATGTCATGTACATAATACAGCTCCAAAAGGCAATGGAAGCACCATTCTTTTTTGAAAGCTCTTTTTGTTGTTTCCAACGCATTGCAGTACTCAAATTAATGGTGGGACGATAATTTAGGAGCTTGGTTTTTCATTGATCAGTAAATTATCCCTAGACATATTGATAATTTTTCCGATGACATAGGCATCAAAGTAATTAATTAATTTTGTTCTTGTATTATCAAATCGGATAATGTATGTATGTCTGGAGTTGAATTTTGTCTGTTGGTGGCGTTGAATCTACATGTAAGAATGGGATGCAACCATATCTATAAATTATGATGTAGCACGTCCAACTAATAAAACAATCATTGGTACTTCTTGCTGTCCATACGATCCATGAAAATCTTGCAATTAAATAAAACAAAATACATGAACAAGATCCGATAAGCGCGACTAACAAAGTACACATTAAATTTTCAAATGCCAAAAGTTATTGATCATTACAAAGAAAGAAAAAAATCGGTTAGCATGGTATCTATTACTTAGAGTTATATATTGATGCTAATTGTTAATTAAGTCACTATCTTCATGGAAATCGTTACTCACCGGAAAGAAAATTATAAGTAATGATAAATACATACTTATATTTCTCCAATGCGAAAAAGGATATTAACAAAAGAAAAGAAAGAAAAAACAAAAAAGGAGGTAACCTCCATTAAAAAAAGTAAAATCAAAAGAAAAGAAAATAGAAAAGAAAAGAAGAAAAAAAAGGGCTGCGCCCCCAAATGCTTTGGAAGGAATTGTTGGAGGGAAAACAGAGGAGCGAAAGGAAGAAGAAGGAGAAGGAGAAGAAGAAGAAGAAGAAGAAGAGATGCCGGTGGCGAAGCCTGTATTATCAGATGGAAGGGTCATTGCCCACATCGACATGGACTGCTTCTACGTTCAAGGTCTCTCTGTCTCTCTCTCTCTCCCCCCACCACTTTTCTTCTCCAATCAATCTTGTCTATGAGCACTTGGCTGCGCTTCCTTCATCTTAATTCCGGCTTAGTAATGGATCTTTCCGCGACCCTTTTGTGAGTAAAAGGACCCTGTTGTTGGCAGTGGAACAGCGCAAGCAGCCGGAGCTCAGGGGCTTACCCACGGCCGTCGTGCAGTACAATTCTTGGAAAGGCGGGGCCTTGATCGCCGTTGGTTACGAAGCCCGTGCATTGGGTGTCAAGCGGTTAGTAAAAACCAAAAAAGAAGGTTTCTGTCGCCTTTTCTCTGAGGCTTTTTTCTTGGGTCGGATGTGGGAAACTGAACTTCTCGACCTTTTCAGCTCGATGCGAGGAGAAGAGGCGAAAGAAGTTTGCCCGCAAATTCATCTGGTCCAGGTACCAGTTGCCCGCGGTAAAGCTGACTTGAATTCTTATCGGGAAGCGGGATCGGAGGTCCGTGATGTCTTTAGTTTGTAATTAATTTACAGTTAATGTGATGGTAACTAGCTCTGAACGTGTGCTTGATGACAAACCCATCCTTTTTCATAGGTGGTTTCCATTCTTGCTAGGATGGGTCGATGTGAACGAGCTTCGATTGATGAGGTTTATCTTGACCTTACCGATGCAGCCGAAACTATGCTAGCAGAAACCCCTCCAGAGAGCTTGGAAATAATTGATGACGAAGCACTGAAATCGCATATTTTGGGCCTTAAGCATGAGGTAGGCTATGGATTTTCTTCTTCTTTGTTCTTGAACCTTTTTATTTCCCTTGCCATGGACTTATTTTTCATCAACGACCATATCTGGAGTGGGATCTCTTGTATTCAGGATGGAAGTGACATGAAGGAAAATGTGAAGGGGTGGCTATGTCGGAGTGATGCTGACCACCGAGAAAAGTTATTGGCTTGTGGGGTCCTCATTGTTACAGATCTCAGAATGCAAGTTTTACAGGAAACTCAGTTCACATGTTCAGCAGGAATTTCTCACAACAAGGTGGAATTATGATTTCTCTTCCATCATCCTTTTATAACTTAATTTCGTCTCAGCATCTAATGACTCAAGTTTTAGCAGATGCTATCCAAGCTTGCCAGTTCCATGAACAAGCCTGCACAACAAACTGTCGTGCCCTGCTCATCAGTTCAAGGATTGCTCGAGTCATTGCCAATCAAGAAAATGTAGTTTTCCTAGATACAAGACTACAAACTATTCTACTCTCCAATGTAGTAGCTAGCACCTAAATATTTTGTGTTGCTGTCTTTATCTGGCTATTCTTAGAAGCAGTTTATTGTTTGTGCAGCATTGTTGATGCAATGAAGATTTCAGTTTATTGTGTATGCTGTGCTTGTGTGCGATCCTCCTAATATATTTCTTTCAAGTCTTTCATTTCCCCTTTTTGACAAAAACATTGCAGGAAACAACTTGGAGGAAAGCTAGGGAGTTCCTTGCAAAGTGAGTTGGGGGTGAATTTTGTTGGCGATCTATTGCAATTTTCAGAGCAAAAGCTACAAGAATATTATGGCATAAACACTGGGTAGTTGTCTGTTCTGCTTTATTACAACTTTTGAGTTTCTTCTGCTATGCTTACTATAGAAAAAGCCAATCATGGTTTTATAAGCTGATTTTGTTCATTCAAATTTCAAATTTCTTGTAAATAGACTGATAATATTTTGCTTCCTTATTGGGAAGTTTTTCTTTTCATTTGTCTAATCATTTAGGCATTAACAAATTTACTTTACATCTGCTACTTTATCATTTTGTCATATTCTTCTTTGAACATTCTAATCTGGAGCACTGGTTCAACATTAGGATTTGCTTCTATTAGATACTGTTGTATTTATGGATTAGCTAGTTTTGATTGGTGCTTCTTTGTAATTTTTTTTTTTCCCTGTTTGAAACCAACTTTAGCACCTGGCTGTGGAATATCGCCCGGGGAATTAGTGGTGAAGAAGTGGAAGGGCGCCTTCTTCCCAAGAGTCATGGCTCTGGGAAGACGTTTCCTGGTCCTCGAGCTTTGAAGACACTTCATTCTGTAAGTACCTTTTCATTCGGTTAGTGCTTGGCATTATTATTGGAGGCTTGCCACCATATCGAAGAATCCACATCCAACTAATGAATTTTCTTTAGTACTGGAATGCTTTTGATTATGCCAATTTTTTTGTTCCTTTATTACTGTCCCTGTTTTCCTATGCTTTCTGTCTTTCAGACTTGTTATTTTTATTAACATGGCTTAGAAACACCTATTGGAAATCTAAAACTATGCATGTCATTGTTTGTTGTGTCACTGCTTTGTTTAGGGCTGACTGCACGCTGCAGGGTCCATTGGTGTCATTACTAACCTTTTGAACTTAGAAGCCAAAAAGTAGATCTACTTTGATTGAATAATTTTCTGTGAACATTGATAAATAAGTTAAATCAGATAAATTTTGCTGCACATAGCGCTTTTCTTTTCCTTCACTCTGTAATTTGGATGACTGTCAGTGAGACCATACTATCTTATTTATGAGATTAAATTGTTTGAAGTGCTCACTACCTCTGCAAAGGAAAAACATAAAAGCCTCAAATTTTTTAAACTGTCTTTTGTGGAATTTGTCTCTACCCCGAAAATCCATCACCATGCCTACGAGCCATTGTCATATCATTAAACTATTACTGGTAAAACCAAAAAGTTCGATTATTGGCTTTCGTTTGGTAGCTTCCTTTGATTTTAGACACGAACTTGCTCGATTTTTTGTTACCGTATCTTGTAAAATATGTTTGCCTACCACAAGTTCCATTTTATTTATGGAGCTCAATTTGCCTGGTAACATTTGGTTTTGGTAAGGTTTGGCTTATAATTTGTGCAAATCCATTACAGGGATCCACATGAATTTGGTAATGCCATGTTAGAAATTTGGCGAAGTTGCTTTCCTGTTGGGCGCAAGTTAATTTACCAATCTGTTTGCTTTATTTTAGGTGCAACACTGGCTCAATCAACTCTGTGAGGAGCTGAGCGAACGTCTTCAAACTGACTTGGATCAGAATAGACGGATTGCCCGCACACTGACTCTTCATGCTAGAGCATACATGGTACCTCCATATCTTTGCTTCAACCAATTCTGCCATGCATTACTATAGAAGTTGTTCTTTTGATGGGTACTTGATGCACCTTAATATCATCCTTCAGTCCAGTGACTCAGATTCACATAAGAAGTTCCCTTCTAAATCTTGTCCCTTAAGATACGGGACTACCAAGATGCAAGAAGATGCAATGAACCTCTTTCAAGCTGGATTACGTGAATATTTGGGTCCCTTCGAGGTTAAGATGCAAGGAAATAAAAAGATTGGATGGGGAATCACAGGACTTTCTGTATCAGCAGGCAAAATATCTGATATACCATCTGTAAGTTGAGAAGTTTTTGGTCTATAAAGCTGATAAATTTATTTTAAGCTGGTATGCATGCTTTTGATGCCTGTGGATCTTTTAAATTATCAATTCTGTATCCTGTGGAGTCAGCACCAGTCTACATTATTAGTTCATAAGCAATTTTAGGTTAGGTTTACTTTTTGTTCTGGTGGAGCCTAAGTTTACATTTACTTGATTTTCCTTTATTAACTAGGCAATCTATTTCGCCTCTAGTTTGAGAAATTTAGCCCCTTCATAGGCTGGCGAACATTGACTATCCTGACTACAGTTAGTCCAGAAATTTCTGGATGGCAGTCAGATTTACATGCTTCTTCACCACGAGTGACATTTGGGTGATGAATCCTCCCTTTTCATTTGAGAGGATGTCATCTTCGACTTTTCTGTGCAGTAACTGTCTGATTCTTGAATACATAGAGTATTTCCCCCACCACTGCAGTCTGTACTTCTGTATTTTTAGGTTTATGCTAGATACATCAGTTTTCAGTTTTAAAGAAGTCCACTTAAAAGTCGCAGTTTTGCCCGATGTAATTAATGATAAACATTGTTCCAGGGAACATCTTCAATCATGAAATATTTCCAAGGTCACGATCGACTTTGCTCTCCGTCAAAGCTAGCAAAAGAAAAGTTTGAGCTAGAAGATCCCTGTTCATTTTCTGGTACTGTATGGCTCAAAAAGTACAGTTTTTTTTTTCTTTCGTTCTATTTACCTGGTAAACTTCTTGATCAATCTGAATGTGCCTTGGCTTTTTGTTCAGAGAATGAAAGCAATTCGACTTTGGATATAATTGAACACATGAAACTACCAGAGGAGGAAGCCACTGTCAATAATGAATCCTCAGATTTGGAGTCAATGGAACATAAAACGAGTACAAATTCACTAGAGGTATGCATAATCAATGTTCTCCTTTTCTTTTACAATTGACTTTGATGAAGATGATCGGGCATTATCTTGTTTGAGGAACAGAAATATGATACTTAAAACTGTCACCCCTTAAATCATGCAATCAATCTTTACCTCGTTGTAAAGGATGAAATAAGTCGAAATTCATATAGGATCCTAATGCAGGTTGAATTTGTGGGCAGTCGTGAGTTGAATGCGAACAGCATTTTAACAACTAGCGATTCCTATATGATGAATTAGGATGAGAAATTTACTGACTAACCTACTTTGATAATTAACTGCTATAATAGCTGTAAATCAAGAGCATATGCTTCTCTGAGGCTAACAATAGTTGTTGACTGTCCCATTTTTGCCTTTCGAAAATTCCAAGTCTGGCAGTTATGATTGGAAAACTGGGACCATTGTCTTTTTTCATATTACTTGATGTGCAGGTTCCATTTTACTCTTCAATGTCTTCATTGAAAAAAGCAGATTTCAGCCAGGAAACTCCATTGTCATTTTCAGGTACTTTCTTAGTACGTGGTGTCAGTCTCTTGTAATTCTTAGAATGCTTCTCTAGTATTACCCTGCACAAGTATTTCAAGGCTTTGTATAATCTAGGAAGAGAATCCCATCTAGAACCAAAGCTGACTGAGCTGCAAAGTAAAGTTTCCAGCAAAGAATCTACGTTTGAGTCTGGAAGACCCGCTTCAGAGCAACAAGTGAAAAGAAACGCACTGAGAGACAAGGTTCTTTCATGCACTTCTACTCCCTAAGTGATTTCTTTAATAGATAATAATGATATTGGTGGAATCCATCTGATATGATTGCAAAGGATTTCTATTTCAGACTGTCAATTTATTTTACATACTTCACTGTGGTGTAGTAGAATCAAGAAACTTCATCTAATGTTGTGAGACCTTGGTTTTGATTGTTCAATAATGCATTTGGCAGTCTCTTGCTTTTGGCGCTTAAGTGTAGGATTCAAAAATTGAAATATGGAAATGAAAATTCTACTACTAAGGTCATGTTCATGCGTGCTCTATAGTACTAACTATCACACAGGTATGCTGAAGTTCATACATGCATATGAACCCGGTATCTGTTACTTATGACACAATTGATGTGTTAATCGTTCTGTATTCCGATGATTTAAATGTCAACCAATTATGCCTATATCTTTTCTTGGCAATTTTTCTTTTGCACAGTCCTACTCACCTTTCCTTGCTACCTTTGTTGACCTCTGTTTCATCTCTCGGTTTAAATTGTATTAAGTATTTTCGATAACTGAAGTTAATGCACGTTGAGAATGGATAAAGAATTGTTTTTACCATATAGAGGGAAAATGATAACTTGAAAATTATCTTTTTGATTTCTTTAATATATAGTGCACAGTAACTGGATATGCATGGTGCTTAATGACTTGTGACTTGGAGAAATGCAGTGATTTAGTTTTACTATGGGATGCTACCTTCCCTTGTCTGATGAACAGTAACATGTGGAAATCGCTCTTGGGCATTTTATATTTGGAATCCCAACATTTAGTCACACGATAATCTAAGGCAGATGATTTAATGGATTTTAACTCCTTAGTGTATGTCATGGTATGCTGTGGCAGGGAACGCCTTCACTCTTGAGATTTTTCAGGAGGGTTGATCCTTCTTGCTCAATCCAAAGTCAAGTCCTTGCCCAATCTTCTGACAATACCAACATACGTTCCTCTTTAGGTAAAATTAGACCCGTGTCCATTCATCTAGACAAAATCATGTCAAGCTCTTCAGAAGGTTTTTCTTTTAACAGAAAACAGCAATTCTATTCATGGGGATAGCTCGAGTGAAGATGTACAAAGAAGGGAGATGTGGCAATACAATGTTGATGAGATTGATCCCTCTGTAATTGACGAGCTGCCTTCAGAAATCCAAGAAGAAGTCCGTGCCTGGCTTCGTCCTCAGAAGCGGCAAGCTAACTCAGCTAGACGGAGTGTTGGCATTGCCGACTATTTTTCTCGAAATAAGAAGTTGTAACCTCTGAAGAAATGTCTTGTACATAGTGTAGCATATGCTGATGCTCATTTTATTCATTATCCTCTTCCGTGTACATTCTTTAATTACATTCTCTTCGAGTCTTTCTGTAAATGTACTAGCATTCAATTATTCACTCAACTAAAACTCATTATTTATTGTGGTGGCTATTGAGGATAATCATTCATTTTCCGGTTGGACCCGACAAGGAAATTCCAAGATTTGCAAAGAATATAATAGGCTACACTTATATTTTTGTGGCTGCTCGATCGCATTCACAATTACAACATGTTACCCATTGCAAAATTGTGCACAACTTAATTTAGATATAGAAAGCAGATTTCAGACTTATAACGTATGAAGTCTCTAATGAAAAACCTGATAAGCCCAAAAGTTGTACGGATCTAGTTTCACAAACATGACTCACCGAGTCACGTTATGTACCTCAATTGACAATCGGTTATGCCCATATGGGCTCGATTTTGTAACAGTTAGGTGCCCATGATATTCACGACTTGATGGAGAGAAGTTCGACATTTCACTTATTAGGTAGAACGAAAGTTGACCCGAAAACCTAAAAGAACATCGTCAAATGCTATGATTCCACAATCGAATGCCGTGGTTCCGGTAATATCGACGAAAATGAGGGAGACTGGTACCCACGGAGTTCCTCCTAAGTAACCCGGTTTTGCTTCGAAAGATTTCCGGCAAACCAGAAGCGAAAACCAAAATGGGCATCATCGAGGGAAAGAAAAAAGAAAAAGGGAAGAGAGTGACATGCTGTTGCCCGGTACGCGGGGTGCTCATGGTCTTCGAGGTCGGTCGTCGGCTGGCTTGTATTGTGTCGGTACAAGTACCAGGATGTCGAGACTTGCCGGTGGAGTCCTAGATTTTGGATTTTCTATCCCATCGAAGGGCCAAAAAACCACACCCTGTTTTGAGTCCTGAAAGGCAGAGATACTACCGGCTCTCAGTCCCTGGTTTTTGGCTCCATGTTTTTATCTTTAACTTTCTTTCCTTCTTATGTATATATTGACTCCAACGCAATCCTTCTTCAACATCGGTCCATCCACCATCCCCTGTTCCCTTCCTTCTTCCCTTCTGTTGAAATATTTAAAAATCCCCCCCCTCCCCTTTTTCCTTTGCTGGGAAGCCTTTAAAAAGATGAGAAGTTGCATTCCTGGGGAGTGATTATCTCTGTACACTCTCTCTCTCTCTCTCTCTCTCTCTCTCTCTCTCTCTCTCTCTTCCTGGGATTGGAGTGGACGCCATGATGTGGACATCGAAAATGAGGAATCTCAATCCCATCCGCCTGCCATGACGAATGCGTAGGCGAAGCCGACTTTGCCGTGGATGGTCGATTTGTCCGAAGCGAATTGCAGGGAAAGTCGTCTCCTTTTCAGCTCCTTCGGCTTCTCCGCCAGCTGGGTATGCCCCTAATCTCCCCGTTTTCTGTCTCTGTCTAATCAAGATTCGAATCAGAATACATTTCTTTGCCTGATCATATGCCTTTTTCTGCCCGACAAGATCGGATGCTTCCCAATTTGCATTTCTTTTATGATGTTGATCTAGCTTAGCACGCCCGCATTCAGTGATCTAGGAACTAATTGGGCCTTACCAGTGGTTGTGCCAAAAGTCAATCGCATGTGCACCCTGGTGATAGTGATGCCTCAGTACTCATCGCCATTTAGGCCAGATAGTAGACAGTTTTTGACTCGAGATTGAGGCATTGCGTGTTTTCAATGAGTTCACCGTCTTCTTAATGCTTCGTTTGTTGGTCATATCACTTTACAAGATTTGTTCTTTCGGAGCAAATATATTCAGCTGACAAAAGTGCACCTTCTTATGAATCTTGCCTGTTGGTATGGATTCTGTGATGACTCAACAAAATTTTGTTTTTTAAGCAGATGGCAATTTGTATTTCACACCCTGCACTCTTGTCTTCGTAAATCATATTTTCAGTTTTAAGGCAATCTTTTTAGTTTGCTGCTTGCTGTCTTAGGAGATAGTGAAGTTCTTGTTGGTATGGCGAGTAGTTCATTTCTTGGGATGTATGACTAGAACTTAACTGCCTAGGATTCCTGACTTTATCAGCATTGGTGCTGTCTTAAAAAATTTAGCCACCGAGTTTTTGTTCGGTGTTTCATGCCTCTGTTGGGAAAGCTAGCGTTAGTAGCTCCATTGCCGGTGCCATCGTATTTAATTTATATAGATATTTGAAGGAAGATAAGAACTCCCTTTTCTCAAAATGTGGATTATTCACGATAAATATGTAGTATATGTGTCAATTAATTCCATTAGCTTGAAGGATGTTTCTGGGTCGTGACTTTACTTTGACCATGTAATTTTCCAGAGCCAGTTACCTATGCACGTCCTATTTTCTGAGCTCATGATGAGATACCGAGTGATCTGTGATGGTTGCAACATTATCATTTTCTTTTCATGGTTTACTTAAGTAGAAGCAGGTCATCCAATTGCCTAGCTTTAGGTCTTTTAACTCATAATTTGTTCTGGTTTCTTTCTCTCATTGTAAGGATGCATTGATAGGCTTCCTCTTTTCTGACAATCTAATTGTTGGGATGTTATGCTCATTATTTGTCTGTAGTTTCCCCCATTTTTGGTAAATGTCCCGTGGCTTATGTTACTTTTTGCTTCTTGAGAATTTGCTTTTATCTAACTTTACAACTGCACACACAACACATGGGCGTGCTCAGTGAACTAGGGAGGATGTTGTGGATCAAAATCATCAAATCCAAGCCAAATTCGAGGAAGGACTGTCCGTTCTGCTGGGTTAACCTTTGTCGTCAACATTTTCCAAGCTGAATCCCTCAGTGTCATGTTGTAGATTGAATGCTTGAGCAATAAGCATGGAAAACTTAGGCCTTACATCTTCCTTTGCAATTATCATGCTGAAAACAATTGGAAAAGTCTCTTGCATATATTGTGTATGACACTGATATCTGCAAGATTAATATTTAAACCCTTTAAGTCAAACTCTCTAGCCGTGTGTAGAGATCATTTATCTCTTGTGCACAACATAATTCACGAGCTTGAATGAAATTCTAACATATTGACATTATCTTTGTATGTTTAATAGATCTAAGATTGGAAATTGGTGTTAGTGTTCCTTTACTTACTGATTAATCCAACTCATCCTTTTTTGCAGATGTGTGGGAACTCAAGTTACTTTAACAGTTGGTCGTCCAAATTTATTTTGGTGGACTCCAGAATTTACTCTTAAAGCCTTATCCTCCCGATCGAGAATCTGCGAATGAAAATCCTATCCAAATTACGATGCATCACTGTAGATGTCACTGGCACACTCATGGCCTACAAAGGGGAACTTGGTGACTATTACTGCATGGCTGCCAAATCAGTCGGTCTTCCATGTCCCGACTATAAACGCGTCCATGAGGGCTTTAAATTTGCATATACAGAAATGGCAAAAAAATATCCGTGCTTTGGATATGCTGCCAATATGCCAAACATTGTATGGTGGAAAACTTGCGTGAGAAATTCATTTGTCCAGGTAAGATAGCCAAGCCTATGAAATGGAGCTCTGTGAGTTGCTTGCTTACTGCAGCTAGACTACTATTTTCTTTTGCATGTCTGAGTATGTAATCCTGGTTCCAGGTTTATCTTATTAAATTTATGAAGCTGTACAGTTATTTGTTGATAACTTAATGATTTAATATATCGAAGTGCTGTAACTGTCATTCTGATTGCAACATTTTGTGATTTTAGTACTGCAAGTTGAAGAATTCTGCTAATAGCTTGAGAGTTCTATTTACTTCTCAAAATCCTATGTCTGGATGTGTTACTAATCTTAATTTTTTTGCTAACAGGCAGGTTATGAGTATGATGAAGAGACATTTGAGAAGATATTTAGACGCATATATGCATCTTTCGGTTCAGCTGCACCTTACACCGTCTTTCCAGACTCCCAACCATTCTTGAGGTGGCTGCGTCAGCAAGGCCTTAAAGTTGGAATTGTGAGCAATGCAGAGTACCGGTACAAGGATGTGATTCTTCCAGCCTTGGGACTGAACCAGGTAGACAGACTATTGTTAGATTACCAACATGTAATTGTGGTTTCAACGTTGGCAGTTTAGCTTTACCCCGTGATAAGCCTGAATTTATGATTTGCTCGGCACACAAATGCTCCTGTAGGATATCATTCTTTTCCTATCTCAGCATTGGATAAGTTGATTTAGCTTGCTTTTTCTTAACAGTGCATTTTATGCACAAAATAATTGGTCGTGTAGATTCAAGTACATGTAGTGTGATAATTTTGTGTGTATCTATGGCTTAACTTTGTAATGTCATGCATATGCATGCGATCATATATTTGAGTTGCTTATTGGTACAGAATCGTGATAGAGTAGTGCATTTTCAAAACCATTGAGTAAAGAGGGTGAACTGGTATTCCAGGGGTCCGAGTGGGATTTTGGTGTATTCTCAGGGCTAGAGGGTGTGGAGAAACCGGACCCTAGAATTTATGAGATTGCTCTTGAGAGGGCTGGAAATATTGCACCAGAAGAAGTGCTGCACATAGGAGACAGCATGCGGAAAGACTATGTGCCGGCAAAGAGCGTGGGAATGCATGCATTGTTGTTAGACAGGTTCAAGACGTCCGATGCCAAGGAATGGAGGAAATCCGGTGCAGTTGTGCTTCCTGACCTGGTGGCTGCACAAGATTGGTTGTCCAGGGATGAGCAAGTTCCATCGTAGTTTCCTCTATTCTTTGCGAAGAGACTCTTCTTGTTTAAATATCCATCTCTGTTACTGGTATTTGGCAGGAGGTGTCTTCCCTAAATACTTTTGTCACCTTATGCAGCTTACAGTCTCAAGGAACAATTTATTGAGCTTAATTTCAATGAACTTTGTGTAACAGAGAGGAAATTACATGAGATTTCATTCTGGCCATTTTCTTTTTTATGTCACGAAACTTTGTGCACTGATTGGTATCTCACAAGGGCAGACTATAATCTTGTCCTAAAAAATTGTCTCTTGTTCAATGGAAAGTCAGCAAAGAATAATAAACTTGCAGTCGCTCTGAAAGCAGCTACACAGAAGATAAAAAATTATGCAAAATCAACCGTTTGGGAAGAACACACTTGATCTGACCATAAATCATCTCTCAGGCTTAATGTCCAACTTGTAGCCTATGCTTGGAGATGACGCAAGATATGTACTGGTTGGTGCCATGCTGATGGCGTGTTTGCTGCGCTAGTGCTAAGAGTACTTTGGAGGGGCTTGTCAACGGAAGGGAGGGAGACGTGGTCAAATCTCTAACTTCAAAGAGCAAACTTCCTTGCCAGGTATGTAGTTTAGTTTGGCGTCATCCTTGCCATGTACACTTCCCAAATTTCATATTCAATGGACTTATCCTATTGTGCATTTTTTAAGTAAACATACAGCTCAAATGGTCAATAACTTGTGTGGTCACTCAAAATATTCCTTTTAGGAGCTTAGCCCCCACGTACAACAGGCATTATCGTTATAAATGGTATCAGAGCAAGACCCTCTCTAAGAGATATGTGATTCGTAAATGGTCTAGGCCTATAGATAATAACTTGTGTGGTCACTCAAAATATTCCTTTTATGAGCTTAGCCCTCAACAGGCATTATCGTTATAAATGGTATCAGAGCAAGATCCTCTCTAAGAGATATGTGATTCGTAAATGGTCTACGCCTATAGACAATCTAATGAGGGCGAGGAGTGATCACAAGAGCAAAAAGATAAAGTGCAAAGACTGCACTAGTAACTTGGTCCGGTCCTTGCTCCTTTGTTTTGACTTTGCTTCTCCCGAATTTACTTTCATCACTTGGCTTTGTTTACTCGGTGTTCGAGCGGGAATAGACAAAAGGCGCTTTCCTAGTCTATTGTCAGTTTCTTTTCTTTTTCCCCGGGAGAGAAGATGATGTTGTTTAGAGCCATTCTAATGAACTTTATCAGGGAGCTGGAATAAATTTGAGAATAAGATGATTTGGGTGATGTACACCAAGGACTTTGGAGTTTTCAAAGGACAAAATCGCCATCGTTGTCATCGTTGTCGATAAAAAGTCCGCGTGACGGGACAATTGGCTGTCCCGATCAAAGGCGAAATATTGGAGGAGCCGGGCGGAAGCAGGGCTGTCAATTGATATCACCTCTCTTTCCAAGTTAGACTGATTGCCCAAAGCCAAATTTCTACGGATCCGTGGTCCCCTGGAAGAAAAAATGTGCCCAGCACCAGCACCAGCGCCACTCTTCTCCCTAAATCATTTGACAAAAAGGATTCGACTCTTTCTGACTCCATCCATGGAGCGCGCAATCGGGTTCACATCATCTACTTGAAAATACAGGAACACTCATTTATCTTCAAAAGCTCAAAAAGAATTTGACATGGACCCGTAATCTCACTAAAGGTTGGAAAAGTATACTAAAAGTTTTGAATTTGTACGGCACTCAATCTAATATTACAACTTTTGGATCACGCATCTAAGCTCCTTAATTTTGATTTTGTTCATCGAAGTTACTCGCCAAGAATATCGACGTGATGTTAATGTAACGATAAAATCACTTCCATGTGCTTTTTTTTTCTTAAAAAAAGAAGAAAGAAAAATTAGCACCACATCGATGTCAGCAAGCAAATGATCAGTGTAAGTTAGAGAAAAGAAGTTAAAGGACTTAAATGAGCAATCAAGAAATTGTGGTGCCATACCGAAGATTTTGAACTTCTGCTTTTAACGTTTCCGTCTAGGAATCTTCATATCGATGAGAGAAATTAGGAAAACTGTCATGATTCAAGATGAGAAAAATCATTCACTTGCTGTCCATGAACTAGTAGACTTTCCAACAGGGGGTCGCTTACTCGCCAAAGTGATAAGCTATGATAAGTAGCTGTGGCTGCGAGACTGGGAGGGGAATAAAGAAAGTGGGGAAACGTTTCGGCTTGTCGGCTGCAACTTGCAAGTTGATGAAGCGTCTCTAGTTGATTTGATACCGAGGGAATCTTCGGCGTCTGTTACGGTAGGAAAGAATCTCTCACAAGACAACGGGAGTATGCATTATTATATCCAGAATATGGACATTTCACTAGGCAACGATCCGAAAAATCCTGCTTGACTGTTAGTCATACCTTCCCAGCCTTTGTCGTCGACAAAAAGGTCAAGACGAGACGAGTTGTGATTGGATGAATGAACGTGGAGTGTCGGACCCTTGAGGGCATCTTCTCCTACAAATAATGGCGCGTCTATCCAGGAGTGGCCAGTAGAGCTTCTAACTAGTATCTCAAACTTCCATCTCAAGAACTCAGTCTAGAGAAACCATGAAAAGTTCTAGCGAAGGACCATCCATTGATCAGGTTGGAGGAAGAAGTTACTGGAGATGGAGCAAGCAAGATTTCTTCCCAGAAGAATCATTTAAAAGTTGGGGATCCTACAGATCCGCGTTGCGGCAGACGTGGTTCCGGCTGAAGGATAGGATCAAAAGCAGGTCGGATGATATCACTGAGCTTGGGGAGCTCCGGAAACGGAGCGAGAACGACATGAAACGTTGCCTAAACTGGTGGGATCTCACATGGTTTGGATTCGGGTCGGTCATCGGAGCAGGCATTTTCGTGCTCACTGGTCAAGAAGCTCATAAACATGCTGGACCGGCCATCGTCCTGTCATATGTCGCATCGGGTGTGTCTGCTATGCTTTCAGTCTTCTGCTACACAGAATTTGCAGTAGAAATTCCCGTGGCCGGTGGATCTTTTGCTTACTTGAGAGTAGAACTAGGGGATTTCGCTGCCTTCATAACAGCAGGGAACATCCTCCTGGAAAGCATTGTTGGGACTGCAGCAGTTGCCAGGGCTTGGACTTCCTACTTCACAAGTTTACTGAACCGTCCCTCCGAGTCGTTACGCATACATACGAGTCTTCACGATGGTTACAATCTCCTGGACCCGATTGCTGTTGCTGTTCTGGCTATTGCCGCCACAATTGCAATGATCAGCACGAGGCACGCTTCGTCCATCAACTGGATAGCATCTGCAATCAACACCGTGGTAATTTTGTTTGTCATAATTGCAGGTTTTATTCACGCAGACACTTCTAATTTGACACCTTTTATGCCTTACGGCGTTAAAGGGGTCTTCCAAGCAGCGGCTATTGTATATTTTGCATATGGTGGATTTGATAACATAGCCACCATGGCCGAGGAAACAAAGAACCCCTCGAAAGATATACCGCTAGGACTGCTCGGTTCAATGTCAATCATCATGGTGATATACTGCTTGATGGCTCTCGCGCTTAGCATGATGCAGAAGTACACAGAAATAGACCAGAACGCAGCCTATTCTATGGCTTTTCAAAGTGTGGGAATGAAGTGGGCAAAGTATCTGGTAGCTCTCGGTGCTCTCAAGGGCATGACAACAGTTCTTCTCGTCGGGGCGCTTGGCCAAGCACGGTACACCACTCATATCGCGCGAGCCCACATGATCCCACCGTGGTTCGCCCTTGTCCACCCGAAAACTGGTACTCCCATCAACGCAACCCTTCTGATTACAATCTCAAGTGCTGTCATCGCTTTCTTCTCCAGCCTGGACGTACTTGCAAGCTTGTTATCTGTAAGCACGCTGTTCATTTTCATGATGATGGCAGTCGCTCTTCTCGTGAGGAGGTACTATGTACGAGACAAAACACCTCCACAGAACCTGTCGATGCTGGTTGCTTTCTTGCTCATAATTGTGGCTTCCTCTATGGGGACTTCAGCGTACTGGGGATTGAACCCAAAAGGCTGGATTGGGTATTGCGTAACTGTACCACTTTGGTTCTTGGGCACTTCTGGGATTTACTATTTCCTGCCACAGCAGAGGACGCCAAAATTTTGGGGAGTTCCGCTCGTCCCATGGCTTCCATCACTGTCTATAGCAACGAATTTGTTTCTAATGGGGTCATTGGGTGCCGAGGCTTTCGTACGATTCGGGATATGCACCGTAGTGATGCTCCTTTACTATCTTCTTGTCGGAGTCCATGCGACCTATGATGTGGCACATCAGCCACGGCAACCCGAGGAGAAACTTCAGCAGGCTGACAATGAAGACGATGGCAAGAGCAAGACACCGGAGGCGCATGTTTCTTTCCCTTGAAGGTCTCGCACTTTCAAGCTCTAAATATGTATACGCTGTTTAGGCGCACAGTAATATTATGAAGAAAGTTCAGCAAGTTCTAGATAATTAATAGCAAGAATCTGTCTCTTCTTTGCCAGACATAACAAAGTTAATAGTGTTTTTGCCATTTAGTCTCCATAGCATCACCTGCTTTCATTTTGCAGCTGCCTATCGAGCAAAATTTCTTCAGTCGGTGAGAAGCTTATCTGTATTCATTTCACAGAGAATACCCAAAATAAGGGCAGGAGACGCGTACAAATGAAACGCTAAGTTCAAATCAAACGATCGATTGATCTCACAAGTATTATTGTACCGAGCTATGGACCATCTATTTACATTCGGTCATAATATGAGAACTACGATGCACAATGACAACTGTCACGTTCCACCATCGCCCCAGCATGTTCTGGGTTTTACTGATACTTTAGGAAACCCCGGTTGCTCCATTAAATCGCCCAGCACACCAACACTTGACTAAGCCGCATTTCCATCGGTTACTTGTTCCTTGTGATGCATGCAAACCGATATGCCAAGTCTGTAAAACAGAACGAATCCAAATGCTTCCACTGAGATTTGCCCTCTTTGTTAGACTATATGCCTGCTGGCTCCTGAAGTGGATTTTGTAACTGATGAAAGCATGAAAATTGACTTGGAATTACAAGAGAAAATTTAATTTGGATTAGCAACATGTTTCTGGTAACCACACAAGATAATCAACTTCTGTAATTCAGCTGAGTTTGTGATGCATGTCCAACCAATCTATACTGGAGGTTGAAAGACAAAATCTAACTCAATCACTATTCCCAAGGCTGAGATACCAGCACTCTAGAGTCGATGGTGCTTAGCACCAGACAAACTGATGAACAATGGCTTTAATGGGATAAAGTCACATAGACAAAGTTAAATTATGACTCAAATACTATTAAATGACATGTCCCATTCATTTCGCCAAAACATCTTCATTACAAAATGGGAAGAAAAAAGAGAGCTAGATAAACAGAATATCAACCGCCAAAAATACAATTCTAACTGACAATGAGTCAAAATGTGCACAAATCATGTGAGTATCCCAGTTTCATTTGCTGCGCTTCACAGCACGTCTTCCTTGGCCCTTCTTGGGTGGTCCCTTCCCACGACGCTTCAACATTTCAAGCTTTGATAAGCGCCTGGAAAAGAGTCCAGGGGAAAAAAATGTCAGATAGTACAATACATAGTGCATAATTATACAAAAATCATCATTATCTTGGGTGAGGAGTAGACTTCAAAATCAGAAGTCATCCTAGCTAGCAAGCTTGCTCCAGTAGACAGAATGAAAAACAGTTTATACAGTGAAGAAAATAAGCTAGGGATGATCTAATATAGTAAAATGCAAGTGATCCCATTATTGTTTTCTTCTCTCTTTTTTTTCTTCCACTGAGTAAAGGCAAAAATATCACTGGCCACAGATAATTTCAGCACAACACCGATTCAGCAGCCAGGATCTCCCCCAAAAAAAAAAAAAAAAAAAAAAAAAAAACACTCGGCAGAAAAACCAAAGAAGACTGCACTGAACCTGGAACCTTCCTTTTATACTGGAGATATCCCTACTTGCAGCATACGATTAGGCTCAAGAAAGAACTCAAAAAGAATATGGGCCAAAACTTCCATTTGAACTTGCAATAGAAATGCAGACCGAACACCAAACACAGATACTGCAAACAGTTGAAATCTCATCTTACATTATTTATCCTGTAACAAAGCATACAGAGTTTTACACAATAGGCATCCCCTTGATGCCACATTGATAGTTAGAAAGTTCGTCCAAGACAATAGCAGAAGAGATGGATCAAGCACACATTTAACAGCAGAAATTAAGCTTGTACATGGAGCCAACTGGCAGTGATAACTGAATTAATTGCCTACTCAACTGAGGTGGAGAAAGTAGATTAACACTCTAGCACTACCATTCCCATCATCCCAGGCTAACTCCTTGGTTACTGCAAGATGTACAAGATTTCTTGGATTTTCTTCGTCATGCACTTGAGATCCTCACATTCAGTAACGTATCTCACGTTTGTTCCCTCTAAATACATAATTGTATCAAAGGAGGAACCCTCCTCCTTCACTAGGTAACAGCACCATACTTTCAGGCAACAATCCAATCTTTAAAAGGCCAAATTCAGTGAAAAACAGACACCACAAAGTCCGGCATGCTCCGCCACATAAACATACAGATGCATATCTCGTTATGTCCGCTAGAGAGAGAGAGAGGATTACTCTTGTTCTTGACGGGCCATGACGAGAGGGTCGTCCTTCTTGATGTCATAGGGGTACCACTGCGCGACTTTCTCGCCAAAGAGCTTCTTCCTGAGAAGCTTGTGCGGGGATCGCTGCCCCGTGGGATTCAGGATGTGCCCGAATATCCTCCCCTTCGCCTCCGCCACCCCCGTCGTCACCGCCGTCGAAATTAAGCTCCTCAGCCCACCGCCGCCACTCATCCTCCTTCACTCCCCCTCTGAGAACCAATGCAATCACAAGCAAACGCATAAGCAAGAAAGCCATCTCCTTTACCCACTTGGGAAGCAGTACGAAACAGGAACGATGAGAAAGAGGGACGCAGAAGGGAGATGAGAAGAACCTCTCGACTTCTGCACTTGGATACCCCGTCCCCCCCGTCGAGTCGGAGGAAGTCGAGCACTGGCTCCGTCAGTTTCAGCAAAAACAGAGAGAGAATAGGGGAGAGAGGGTTTAGGTTTTGCTGTGAAAGAGAAGAGGAAGACGACGATACAGCTGATTGGGTTGGACCTTTCATGGGCTAATGGGCCCTTGAGGACTTGAGCTTGTCATCTGCAGTACTCCAATCTCTTCAATTGGCTCGAAAACAAATTTTCGTGCCAAGGAAAGTTCGCTACCCAATACTTAAAATTGTATCTCGATATATTCAAGAAAAAGGCATTCCCATTGACTTGATTTTCGTGAGTAGTAAGGTGTAAAAATCAAGTCAATGAAATATCGGT
Organism: Eucalyptus tenuipes; assembly: GCA_014182365.1. NCBI lineage: Eukaryota > Viridiplantae > Streptophyta > Magnoliopsida > Myrtales > Myrtaceae > Eucalyptus > Eucalyptus tenuipes. Next base: position 160,511 of record CM024540.1, on the reverse strand, counting down.
CAAAAACCTTATGCCCAATCAAAATTTGGTCAAATCTGTCTAAAAAACAAATGAATATGATTTTTCAAAAAGAATTTTAATTTAACAAATTCAAAACATCAATTCACAATGTCCAAAAATCGAGTCACTAAGACGTGGACGAAAAAATTCTTAAAAATGATATATTTTATGTCCTTCTTCCCATTGATTCTATGTTTTTATTTAATAAAGTCCATGACCTCATACTTAAAATTGCCTGAAAATATTTTTAAGAAAAATTCCTTTTCCTATTGACTCTATTTTTATACTTACGGAAGGTAAGTAAGCTGATACTTAATATCACATCTCGATATGTTCAAGAAAAAATTATTCTCTCGCTAACTCAATTTTTGCACTTATAGGATTTTCGTCGATGCAATAGTATATATTAAAAAAAAAATCGTTCTCGCATTGACTCAATTTTTGCACATACAGGCTTTTTGTAGGTAAAATCCAGTTAATAGAATACCATATGAAAAATTTATGTCCAATCAAAGTTAGGTCAAATTTGTCTAAAATACAAATAAAAATGATTTTTTAAAATTTTACCCAATTTGATGAATTCAAAACATTGTGTCTCGATTTTATACAACCATTTTCTTTCAATAGTATAAAGAAGAACTGATTATAGATGCTAAGGCAATGCTAATAACAGCCTTGTTTGAATTTCATACATAAAGCACTACGGACAAGTTTAATTTAATGATGTTTTTTCCTATCATTAAACTATCTCTTTATATTTTTGTGCGCAATTCAATTTGCTTAAAAATTCATAAAGTTCGAAAACACCTCCAATGCATCCGCCACTATTGTTACCATATAATATGTAATCTCTTTAAAAATTTTATCCAAGAAGAATATTACGTTTGTGAGCTTCTAGCATACTAGGAGAGTTCCAATCTCCTCACGTCTAGGAATCATATGCCCTAGGCCAGCCTTAATAGTATGTTTAAGAGCACTCAAATTACTCAAAGCAAAAATTTGGATTATGGAATCAATGTCGACACCATGTCTCACACTATAATATGCTTTAACTGAAAACCAACCATGTCTTTACTAGGAGGCATTGAACATCCACATAAGTATATGACCTCACAAGCACTAATTAAGAATTGCCTGAAATAGTTGAAACTTGGCAATTTAGCTGAAGATGAAATCAATCAAGCAAAACAATATTTGAACTTGTCAGGCAAGATAGAGTTTATATCTTTTCGGATTATTCGGCATTTGATTTAATTTGAGCAAAAAGCTATTCACCATATTCTTATACAATTTCCTCACTAGTTCAATCCAAGCTTGTAGGAGAGATTCTATCAAATTGCCATGTACTTCAGGATTATCTTGAAGAGCTTCATCGCTGGGGAAATTGATATCTTTTACGCCCTTCTTCCCATTGACTCTATTTTTGTAACTATAAAAAGTCCATGATTCGACATTTTTGGTGGATAGAGTCTATCGGCTAAATCAATGCCCCTGTACTACAGAAAGCTTGTAGGTGCAAAAATAGAGTAATGAGAAAATGAATTTTTCTTGAATATATCGAGCTGTGATTTTAAGAATTGGATCACTAGCTTTTCGTAGGTATACAAAAAGAGTTATTAGGAAAAATAAATTTTTCTTGAAAATGTTTTCATGCGATTTTAAGTATCGAGTTACAAACGTTGCGCTGGTATAAAAATAGAGTCAATGGGAAGAAAGATGTAAAAAATATCAATTTTCCTAGAGACAAAGCTCTTCAAGATAATCCGGAAGTAGACAGGCGTCGATTTAGCCGATAGACACTCTCCACCAAGAGCGGATTGAACTAGTGAGGAAATTGTATAAAAAAACAGTGAAGAGATTTGAGCTCCATGATGAGTCTCAAGTTAAATCAAACATTTTTAGATGAAACTTTTAAAGAGATTGCATATAATATAGGAGATTGAAGCTCTTCTAATAGGCCAGAAGTTAATAACCGAAACTTAGATATGTTCGAGAAGGAGCTCCAAGGACATAGCCATAAGGAGAGTAAAAAGAATTAGTGGAGCCTGGTATGCCCTCCTCAGAAAGGCGCGGCTGCAAATAAATCGATTATGCTTGATTCAAATCATGGATCGCGAAAGGAGACAACGTCAAAAGATTGCACTGTAATCGATTATGCTTCAACCCATCGAGGGATATAAATCATGGTACTTTTGAACTTTATGAATTTTTTAGCAAATTGAATGCTGCGTAGAAATATAAAAGAATAATCTGATGATAGGAGAAACATCATTGAACTGAACTTTTTCGTAGTTTTCTTATACATAAAATTTAAACACGGTTGTTATTGGCATTTCCCTAGCGTCTATAATTAATACTTCTCTTTACTATTGAAAAAATGGTTATACAAAATCGAGACATGATGTTTTGAATATCAAATTGGGAAAATTAAAAAAAAATCATTTTAATGTGCTCTTTTAACAAATTTGGCCAAACTTTGATTGGACATAAGTTTTCCATCTGATATTTTATTGACTCAATTCTCACACCTACTATCTTTGCATCTATAGTTGCACCTACGGAAAGCTTGTAGATGCAAAAATTGAGTTAATGAGTTAATGAGAAAGTGAATTTTTCTTCCATATAATGAGATGTGATTAGCATCAATTCACTAACTTTCTGTATGTACAACAATAGAGTCAACAAAAAAAATGGATTTTTCTTGAAAATATCGTCATGTGAGTTTAAGTTATCGAATCATGGACTTCTTGTAGTACAAAAATAAAGTTGATGGGAAGAAGGATGTGAAAAATATCAATTTCCCCAGCAACAAAGCTCTTCAAGATAATTGTGAAGTACACGGATGTTGATTTAGCCAATAGACTCTCTTTGCCAAGCTTATATGAGTCGATTAATAGTGAGAAAATTGTACAAAAAAGGGTGAAGAGATCTAAGCTCAATGATGAGCTTTTTGCTCAAGTTAAATCAAACGTAAAATAATCCTTAATGGTGTAAACTCCATCCTCCTTGACAAGTTTAAATTTTATTTTGCTTGATTGATTTCACATTGAGCTAAATTGCCAAGTTTTAACTATTTCAGACAATAGTTAATTAGTTCTTAGGAGCTTATGTACTCATGTGCATGTTCAATACCTCATAGTAAGGACATGGTTGATTTTCAATTAAAGTATATCCATAATGTGAGACATGGTGTCAGTACTGATTCTAAAATTCAAATTCTCGCCTTCGATATTTTGAATGCTTTTAAACATACTATTAAGGCTAGCCCAAGGCATACAATTTCCAAATGTAAGGAGATTGAAGCTCTTCTAATAGATCGGAAATTAACAATCATAATATTTTTCTTGGACGAAACTTTTAAAACGATTACATATGATATGGCAATAACAGTGGCTCATCTATCGGAGGTACTTTCGAACCTTATGAATTTTTTAGCAAATTGAATGTCGCGTAGAAATATAAAGAGATAGTCTGATGATAGGAGGAAACATCATTGAACTGAGCTTTTTCATAGTTTTCTTATACATAAAATTCAAACATGGTTGTTATTGGTGTTGGCCTAGCGTCTATAATTAATTCTTCTCTTTATTACTGAAAAAATGGTTATATAAAATTGAGACATGATGTTTTGAATTCATCAAGTTGGGATTTTTTTTTTAAATCATTTTAATTTGTTCTTTAAACAAATTTGGCCAAAATTTGACTGGATATAAGTTTTCCATCATATTTTATTGACTCAATTCTCACCCTTATTGTCTTTGCACCTCTTGTCGCAAAAATTGAGTTAATGAGAAAATGAATTTTTCATCAATATAACGGGATTTTAAGCATTAGTTCACTAGCATAAAAATAAAGTCAATAGAAAAATGGGATTTTTTTTTTTAAAATATCTTCATGTGAGTTTAAGTATCAGATCATGGACTTTTTCTAGTACAAAAATAGAGTCAATGGAAAGAGGATGCAAAAAATATCAATTTCCCCAACAACAAAAGCTCTTCAAGATAATTGTGAAATATGCAGATGTCGATTTAGCCAATAGACTCTCTTTGCCAAGTTTATATGAGCGGATTAGGCTAGTGAGCAAATTGTATAAAAAAAAATGGTGAACAGATCCAAGCTAAATGATGAGCTTTTTGCTCAAGTTAAGTCAAACATGGAATGATCTTGAAAGTGTAAACTCTATCCTCCCTGACAAGTTTAAATTTTATTTTGCTTGATTGGTTTCACCCTCAGCTAAATTGCCAAGTTTTAACTATTTTAGACAACACTTAATTAGTGCTTAGGAGCTTATGTACTTATGTGCGTGTTCAATACCTCCTAATAAGGACATGGTTGGTTTTTAGTTAGAGTATATCCATAATGTGGGACATGGTGTCGGCGTTGATTTCATAATCCAAATTCTTCCATTTGGTAGTTTGAATGCTTTTAAATATACTGTTAGGGCTAGCCCAAAGCGTACAATTTCCCAACGTAAGGAGATTGAAGCTCTTCTAATAGGCTGGGAGTTAACAACCATGATATTCTTCTTGGATGAAACTTTTAACGAGATTATAATAGTGGCTGATGTATTGGAGGTACTTTCGAACCTTATGAATTTTTTAGCAAATTGAATGCCGCCTAAAAATATAAAGAGATAGTTTGATGATAAGAGCAAATATCATTGAACTGAACTTTTTTGTAGTTTTCTTATACATAAAATTCAAACACGGTTATTATTGGCATTGCCCAAGCATCTATAATCAATTATTCTCTTTATTACTGAAAAAATGGTTATACAAAATTGAGAAATGATGTTTTGAATTCATCAAGTTGGGAAAATTTTAACAAAAAAAAAAAAAAAAAAAAACCATTTTAGTGTGTTCTTTGAACAAATTTGGCCAAACTTTGATTGGACATAAGTTTTCCATCTAATATTTTACTGACTAAGTTCTTGCACCTACTGTCTTTGCATTTATTGTCACACCTACGGAAAGCTTGTAGGTGCAAAAATTGAGTTAATGAGAAAATGAATTTTTCTTCAATATTATGAGATGTGATTTTAAGCATTAGTTCACTAGCTTTCTGTATGTATAAAAATAGAGTCAATAGAAAAATGGGATTTCTCTTGAAAATATCTTCATGCGAGTTTAAGTATTGGATCATGGACATTTTGTAGTACAAAAAAAGAGTGATGTAAAAAATATCAATTTCCCCGGTAACGAAGCTCTTCTTCAAGATAATTGTGAAGTACACGGTGTTGATTTTGCCAATAGACTCTCTTTGCCAAGCTTATATGAGCGGATTAAGCTAGTGAGCAAATTGTATAAAAAAATGGTGAAAAGATCTGAGCTCAATGATGAGCTTTTTACTCAAGTTAAAACAAATATGCAATAATCTTGAAAGCTGTAAACTCTATCTTCCTGACAAGTTTAAATTTTATTTTGCTTGATTGATTTCACCTTCAGCTAAAATTGCCAAGTTTTAATTATTTCAAGTAGTACTTAATCAGTGCTTGGGAGCTCATGTTCAATACCTCATCGCAAAGACATGGCTAGTTTTCAGTTAGAGTATGTTCATAATGTGGGACTAGGTGTCGACACTAATTCTATAATCCAAATTCTGCTCTTAAAAATACTATTAAGATTGGCCCAAGACATACAATTCCCGGACATGAGAAGATTGAAGCTCTTCTAATAGGCCTGAAGTTGATAACCATAATATTCTTTTTGAATGAAACTTTTAAAGAAATTACATATGATATGCAACAACAGTGGTTGATGCATTGAAGGTATTTTCAAACCTTATGAAATTTTAAGCAAACTGAATGCCGCATAGAAACAGGTTTTCCTTGACTTAGTCCGTGTCAACAAACAATTCGAAGTGCCTCAACTTTTTTAGAACAGGTCCGAGTCAAATAGCAATGATTCAAAGCACTTCTTTTTTTTTTTTTACACTATTTCGGAAACCCAATGACTCAATCGTATGGATATGTAAAATACAGGATCTCCAATCCTAGCAGGAAAGGGAGGGAAACGGATACTCAATCTCAAGTGAGTAAACAGAATTCCATACTCGATCTCATGGATACATATCGAATTCGATAATTTGATGATAGGAAGAAACATCATTAAATTAAACTTGTTCCTAGTTTTTTTTTATGTATGAAATTTAAACATGGTTGTTATTGGCATTGCCTTAGCATCTATAATTAATTCTTCTCTGTACTATTAAAAGAAAATGAGGTGCATATCAAAATTTGTTAAGTGCCAAAATTTTGGAAATGTATATTTAAGTATTAAAATTGGAGCAAAATGGACCAATTAGAGATTTCAACCAAAATGCCAACAATATATTTTTTCGACAAGACAAGTGCAAAACAACATCATTTTGCACATTAACGTGGCTAGTAAACCAAAAACGACATCATTTTACCTCAAATTATAAATTTAATATAATATTAATTAAATTAATATTAAAACTAAATTATTTTAAAAAAAATTAAAAAGAAAAGGAGTAAATTGTAGAAAGGCGAGGGCTGTGCAAGCCTTCGCTCGCTAACTCCCCACCATCATCAGCCTAGCAACGGTGGAGGAGGGGGGAGGGTTGGCCGAGGTCACCGGGCTGTGGCCAAGGGACAACGACCTTGACTGACTGATGACGAGGGCTTGCAAGCCCTCACACAGATTTGGGGTGAGGGTTGCGGCCCTCTCCTAGATCCGACGAGGGTTCTTGGCCCTCGTCTAGTTGGGCGAAGGGCCACCGCTAGCTATCGGACCCCGGCCAATCGACAACGAGGGATTGCAAGCCTTCGCTCTTCTACAATCTCTTCTTCTTTTTTTTTTTTTTTTTATATATATAATTTAATTAAATTAATATTTATATTAACATTCAAATAAGAGGCAAAACAACGTCGTTTTGGCTCTTCTTTGTTGACTCAGCTTTCAGCGAGCCACATAGATGACTTATATTACTAAAAATAAGCCACATTGGATTTTTAGTACCCTTAATCAAAGTTGGCACTTTAATGTCCAATTTTTCAAAGAAAGTGGCACTAAGTGTACCTTTCGAAGCTTTTGGCACTTAAATGTCCCCATGCCAAGTTTTGGCATTTGCTATACTTCTGCTGAAAAAAAATGGATGTATAAACACAATGTTTTGAATTCATCAAATTGGGAAAAATTTTAGTGTATTTTAGACAAACTCGACCAAACTTTGATTAGACATAAGTTTTTCATTTGATATTCTAATTGATTTGATTTTACTTATGAAAAGTCTATAGGTGCAAAAATTGAGTCAATGAGAGAATGAATTTTTCTTGAATTTATCGAGATGTGATTTTAATTATTAGGTCACTAGCTTTTCTTAGGTATAAAAATAGAGTCAAGGATTTTTTCTTGAAAATATTTTCACGTGATTTTAAGCATGGGGTCATGGACTTTATGTAGGTACAAAAATAAAGTCAATGAAAAAAGACGTAAGAGATATCATTTTTAAGAATTGTTTTGTCCTAAATCCCAGTGACTCGATTTATGAACATTGTGACTTGATGTTTTGAATTAGTTAAATTGATTTTTTTTTTTGAAAAATCATATTTGTTTGTTTTTTAGTCAGATTTGACCAAATTTTGATTGGGCATAAATTTTTCATCCGATATTTCATTGACTCGATTTTTACACTTACTAGTCACAAAAATAAGTCAATGCAAATGATTTTTCATGAATAAATCAAGATGCAATTTTAAGTATTGAGTCACGAACTTTCCTTAGGTACAAAAAGTGTTTCAATGGAAATGACGTAATGGTTCGGTGCCCAACTGAAGGAAAGTTCCCCTTGACACTCAAAACTGGAGTAGACCACTGCTCTCTCATAAGATTCGGTGTGCTATCATTTGAAAATGTGCGGACTAAAACAATAGAAGCTCTTGATACATATCCAACGCCCGGATGACTTTTTGTATGTACGACTTCCGATGAAGCCTATACCTGCGAATATCAAAGGTTATACTTATGTCACTGAGCATTGGAAAGAACAGACATCAACACTTGGGTACTCAAATAGCATGAAGTTCCTGGGATGCTCAGATGAGAAAAACTTACTTAATTGCAACTTCGAATGTCCTACTTTGTGGCATGGAATCTGTGAATAGCATTAAAGTGGAGATCACGCATATGAAATGATAATCAAGTTAATCAACCAAGCAACTAGATTTAGTTTAATATTTTCTTTACCTAGTATTTCCTGGTCTTGCTCCAATGTTGTAGGGAATTGCGCAAGCATCTGTTGGCATTCTTCTTGCAATTCTTTTGCTGCCTTTCTTTCAACGCTGGGCACTGCAGGCAGATCTCTATCTGACCAAGTGGGTAGTGCTCTTGCAGCTGCAAGAACAGCTCCATCCACGAAAGTGCCTCCAACATTGGCTAGATGATCTGGACCTGTTTACGAGATTCAGACAATAATGCCAGAGTAAAATGCCTGGGGTGCTGTTATACAATGGAAACAATGATGAGGGGATTGGTCTTTTTCATACTCTTATGGTAATATTCATCAGGAAGGCCAGCTATGTCGAAGACAGACAAGAATGAATCCAAATGAATACGAGCATTGCCAGAGAACTCAATAGCATCCCAAGGATTCTGCCACAATTAAGCAATGTGTATCAAGGAGTTAGCTCTGCAAAGATACTTAAATCTAAAACAATTGAAATCAGAGGCCGAGAAATTATTAGCCATATGTTCCATGCAACACTGAAAGTAACACAGGCAGATCCATATTTCACGAATAGACCTTACATGATCAAGCAACCCTGGCAAGAAAGCTCTCCAGATGACAAAGAGGACTAAGTATATGCTAAGGGCTATTGATGGCTTCGGATGTAGAGGTATTTCTACAGCTTCAGCCACAGCCTCACTCCTGACTTATGCTGTTCAGTTTGCAATACTGTAAGTTCAAGTCATTTAGACACCTTCGATCACAAAGATAAGTGGAATTGGATGAAATCTTTGGCATCTTGCTAGCAATGATGAAAGAGCCAAAGCAAAGGGTAGTGATGGAAGAACATCTGGAGTTGGCTGAAATTGTTGACATGTTATTTTGGAGTGTTCATGTCAATCTTCTGGCGAGGTAATCATTAGAGTTTGTATTTTGTTTCACCTCGACTATCAATCTTGCATTTTCAAAGAAATTACAGATTCTTGACGAGTTCTTGCAAGCAACCAGCACCAAGGCTGAATGGCATCTAAAAGAGACAATTACGAATCAACTCTCGAAATAACCAATGCTTTGTTTGTCTAGGCATGACAGACCAATTATAAAAAGTTTTTTCAGGCTGATCTCCACTGTGTACTTAATTCTCTTTAATCTGTCACCATGGTATAGCATTTTCCCTTGGTTCTGCCTCATTTGTCAGTGTCAGAGCATCAGCAGTCACCTTTCTACAAACACCATTTTATACATGTATTTTTTAAGTTCCATCCTATCACTCCATTCAATTAGATCATATTTTCTTTTGAATAAAAAATTACTGTTTTCATTCTAAAGGAAGATATATCACCAAAGTGCCTGCGTGTTTAGAACCCTATAGAAGGTGTTACTCCCAGAATAATAGTGCTAGCTAGCCAAAGTTGTCCTAAATGAAGCACAAAACCATTGGCAGGACAGAGAATGGATGAATACCACTCTGGCGACCATGGGGCATAACCCTCACTGTATGTTATATCAGGTTATATCAGGTGCAGCATGCATAAAGACAAGCAACTCAATAAATCAGTTTGCATAATTGCTGCTTGTAAACATAAGAAAATCATATATTCACAGAGCATTAACTTACCACAGGTGATGAAAAGCCGTATCTTTGCATGAACATGTTATTCTTCTGGCTGCCAAGGTAATTGATTGTCATCTGTCAAATCGAAAGACTCAACCAAATTACAGTCTATCACCATTCCCATCGTTCATTTACAGGACAAAAATGACTTTTTCAAAAAGCCTTTGCCCCATGAGCTAGTCTAGCATCATGGGCAATGACATAAGTAGCTGCTCCAGGTCCAGAACTGTATAAGCGTGAAATTTAAGCAACTTCACATCTAACATGTCAGAATCACCAAGTGTTGGTTCCGGCTAGCAGGCAAAAAACAATGCCAATCATCTAAGAATAATTATTAACCAAACCACCTGACATTCCATGACATGTCAAGGCCTTGGTTCATTCTACCAAATGTACTAATTGACGGTTGAAACATTCAGTGCCTAACACTTAGATTCACTGGCCTGCCTCTAACAATTACAAGAAAAATTATTTTGTTGAAAGGTGAATGTGCCATAGAGAAAAAATGTAACTATTACCTCATCTCCCTTTCTTATCCTTTGTCCAGCATTTATCATCACCTCAAGCATGCGATCCTTAAAGCGCCAATGTAGAAAACAATTTGGTTCAAAAGAATGATTAAGCATGTCTGCATGTCCACCCAAAGGTATTTCATAAAGTCAAGTCAGTCTGACAGCTGTTAACAAAAGTGGGAATTAATGAAGAGAATACAACAGATGCAACAACATATACAGCATTGACAAAATACAAAAATTTAAAATAGAAAGGAAATTCCACTGTGAACAAATGAATCTCGTAACGTAGAGAAAATAACAGATAAATACCATTTGAAGGCGTGTAAAACTAACCAGCATAAGGAATTAGCATATTAGAATCCTGAACAAGAGCGCCTATCCTTATTTGCAAGCCAATACTTCGTGACTGAGCCACGCTCACTGCCCAAGTGAATCTCTCAGGGTCGCGAGCAAGACGCTTAATCTTGAGTGGTGCACCATTATGCTATGGGATGTTAAGACCACAGATAAATATTCAGCAAAAGAGAAAAGTATAACATTCAAATATAACTAAAGAACATACAGACAGCATGGGTCAACTAACCCAATGCTTTTCCCAAAAGTCCAAGGCACGTCTTTGCTGTTGTTTCATAGTTGTAGCAAGGGTTGGATCCTGCAGCTCCAAAAGATCTCCCTGTAGCAATTAATCCATGAATGAGCAAGATACATTCTAAGAAAAAGCTGGAGAAGGAAGCAGAGTGTTCCCCAAAAACCTAATAGTATAGTGGCTACAATATAGCAGTTGCGGCCATTGCGGCTACCAAAATCACCAGTATAGTGCTGAGCTAAAAAGTAACACTATTAGCAGTCGGTAGAGGCCGCTATCAGCGGTATTTCAGTGATAATGCCAGTCCCAGTGTCATTGCCATCATTTGCCGTTCAACCGCAGAATGACCCCAAAAAAATGGCACTAAAATTAGAATAAATCCAATCTTGAATCAATGAATTAATAATTTTTTAATAAATCTGTCAATTCAAATTCAGCATTTCTGTTATTATTACTAGAAGCAATGGAACCACCATAAGATATATTCCAAATTTACAGCTACCTAATACATTCAAATATTCATATAGCTTAGCCTCTTAACATCTTTATATACATTGGAAAGCAAGCTTAAAATTGTTAAGAAATCACAACGGAATGTATATTTGACACACGGAAGTATTATGATTTTACCATATGTTGTGTGAATGCTTGAAGAATTTCACAGAGAAACCTAACTACAAAGAGAAACAAGTTAAAGATGATACTAGATACGGAAGCAAGTGTAACAGCTCCATGTCAATACGTTAATAGATGCATATGTGCAGTGCTCCAGCCTTTCATCAGCCAAAAGCTTAATGACCAAGACATATTGCACTAAGATTAAAATCAGCGGATACTCATGGAGACAGGAAGTCTGACATAGAGTTTACATAGAGTTTGAGGCAAAAATCTTGTCAAAGTCCAAGTGAAAAAAGAGAGAGAGAGAGAGAGAGAGAGAGAGAGAGAGAAAGAGAGAAAAGAAAAGAAAAGAGAGATAGCTCAAAAGATCTCATTGCTTAAAGAATTAAAAGAACTCAGAAATTCATCTAAATAGAAAAACAATTCAAAGCTTAAAGGAAAAGATAAATAACAGAAAATAATGACCTCTGTTGCTGGAAGCAAGCTAGTGCACTCATCTGCACCTGGTAAAAAGTCCCCATATAACTGCCAGAAGTTGTCCTGCCTATCAAATGCATATAGAAGAAGACATGCCATTCTCAGGTCCCAGTCCGTCTGCATGTAAATTATCACATGTAATTATCTTGTCAGTGATATACATGCTACAAAAAAAAAAAAAAAATTGCAGAAGCAGCATCTGTTTTTGGGAACACAAGACTAGAGCAAACGGTCATTTATGTTACTGAATAAGAACAGCAGCGAATTACCTCTGGATCAGTTGAGTTAATAATATCAAAAATGGGATGACCGATCGGTACTATATCTGGGAAGAACATCCAAGGGGGCTTTTGTCTAATGGTTAACATTAGTTCCAGCGGAATTTCCATGATTACCTGAACAAAAGCAAAAGACCATCATGCCTTATCTCAAAGTAGCCTCGAGAGAATCCAACTGTAAATTACCAACAGCATGACAATAGATTTCACATCAAACACCAAAAAGAAGAAGAAGAAGAAGAAGAAGAAGAAGAAGAAGAAGAAGAATGCAAGCACATGAAGATTCACAGTCATCCTTGGGTTAGTGATTCAGCGAAATGTCTTATGAAGTAAACAGTCCACACACCCTAGCACGGCGCAGTGGCTCAACATCTTTGGAAGCGTAGACTCCAAATCCATCAGGCCCTTCCTTGAATTCTATTCCATAAGCTCGCATACTTCGAACATATCCAATCTTGTAAAAGTCGGGGTCTGCTGGTTCGAGCTGTAGAGCACAATCCAGAGTTGAAATCACACTTAGCAAATGAAAGTAGACATGCATCACTGTATCCCCTTAGATTTACGTACGACGGTCAACGTAATCCTCTAGGCCTTCCTAATCGCAGTAAAAGACATAAACATGCATGTAATGTAGACTTCTTACAAATAGATGGCGGGCAACTTCTGCTGCAATTCGAGATAAACAGGCAGGCAAACAGAGACCCTCGAAAGTGTGCAGTGGAAATGGAAGAAGCAAACAAAAGAAACAGCAAGCTCCTTCTTTTCCTCACAATTCGATACGCAGAGCTAGCATTGCATACAGATGAATGTTGGTAACTGGGTCGGGGGCTACCTCGGAGAGAGATTCTTGGGCAGGGGGAGGCCGATAGAGGGGGAACGAGGAAGGCGAGTCCACCAAGGAAAGAGCAGCCGTTATGGGTCCAACGTTAGACTCTCGCCGGTTGCGGTCCAGGTGATGTCCGGTTCTTGCCGGTGGTATTCCCCCGGGCAAACGCTTCCACTGTCGTGTAAAAAAGGTGACTTTTTGAGTGTCTGCCCACAATATCATTCAATACCCAGAAAGAGAAAGAGACAGAGAGAGATGGGTTGGACCTGTTGAAGGGAAGAGGTCAAGAAGTGGTTTGGCTGAGGGAGAGGAACAGAGAGCTTCATGTTTGACAAAGCACGCCAGCAGTGATTCTCCAAGAAGAGGAGCAGCAGCAGCAGCAGCAGCAAACGGAGATAAGATGAGCTGAGCTGATCCGGGGGAGCTTTACCCTGTAGCAACGGGAAATGGATAATTCCCCGCCCGGTCTAATTCTTTTTCATTTGTATTTATTTTTATTAGCAAAAGGAGAGAACTTTTGTGGAAATCGACTATTATATATATAAAGAAGCGACCTTTCCAAACGTTCTTCTGTTCTTTAGGCCAGAACTGGATCGTCGTCCTCTGCACCGCGCCGCTTGGCCCCGACTAGAAGAAAGCCGCCACCGAGTCGTTGTTTTGCTAGCGGTGGAATCCCAACGCAAAGCCCTGTTGTTAATTTTTCTTGTTCTTGCCTCGCCAAGATATGCCACAAGGTTCGTCTCTGTATCGTCCTGGAACTCTCTACGATTCTGTTGGTTCTGTCTCTGGCTTTTGTGGTCTTTCTTGGGTATTCTGTTTCTTTTCTTCTTCTTCTTCTTCTTCTTCTTCTTCTTTGTGTTGATGGGTTGTTTGTGGAATGTGGTGGGAACAGAGCTTCCGGGGTACTACTTCGATGCGGAGAAGAACCGGTACTTCCCTATCAAGGGCCCCATTCCCGGCTCCAAATCAAAACCCCCCAGCTCCAGCTCGACTCCCGCTCGGGTACTTTCATTCTTGCTTTTTTTACATGAGATTTTCTCATATCAGGAAAAAAAAGTTTTGATTTTGCGGTCATGGCATTGGAGTAACCAGTTTCCCTTGCATAATGTTTGCGTGATTAGTTTTTCCCCCCTAATGGTTTCAGCGTAGACCCATCTCGGGCCGAACGTCCACTCTTCTTGAGATGAGGGAATTGAATGGCAATCCTTCATGGTTGAAGCATGCCAAGTGTAATTTCCAGGACGAGTTCCTCAAGATTCAGGTTTCCCATCCTCAGGTACTGTTATTGCTTCTGTTCTTTCACCAATTGGCCTTCAGGTGTGAATCGCACTGCCTTCAATGTCGCACGCAGTTTCTTAAGTGGATGAGAGTATGCTTGATTGAAACATTCTTTTTCCAACTTTATAAAGGGCTTGATTAAGAACCCGGGATGTGAAGTTTGTTGTGAAGATGATATGACCTGCTGCAGTTGCCTTCATGGCTATCTAAACCCAATAGGATCCCTGTTATCAACCAACCCAGAGCGCAGCTTTACCTTTATGCTTCGTTGTGCAGGTGTGGGCATTTCACGGGACAGATAAGATAGCTGATGGTGCTTTGGAACAGATGCGTCTCCATATAATGACACCAGAGGGTGAAACTGCAACAGTTGGCCTGCTGGCTGGGGGCATGAATGGCTCTTTGAGGTGTGTTGCTCGCCATGCTCTCCATATCTGAGTATTTTGATCCCCAGTCGAAATTGCGGGGCAATAAGCTAGTGTTGTCCTTCCTCCAAGTTTGCTCCGTGGGTATATGGAATTGGAATGCTGAACATGTGTCTGCACAGAAGTATTGTCCGCCATTGTCTTGTCAGTTTAATTTTAAAGTCAAGCTGATGTAGAATGATTCCTTTTCGATTTGAATGTGCTCTTTTCTTGCTTGACAAGTCAATGCAATAAATGTCCTATGAACTCTGTAGCTTAGTCTACTACATCTTTCAGTGGCTTCTTTGAGTCTCGCTCGTCATTCTCACATCACTGTCTATATGCTCTCACCTGGCCATCTTTGTTTAATGTTGTCCACATAATTGATGCTAAAGATCTAATTTGGTATCTAAGTCCTCTGTGTTCTTATAGATCAGTTGCAATGGAGCATCTTTACTTTCGAGCACTTTCTGCTTGAGATACCTGTTGTCTTGACAACCATCTAGGTGTAGATTTTGCATAGTTGCTCTAAAGTATGGCCAATTTATTGCCTTGTTATTCCATGCACGCCTGCTTGAGGACACTATTTCATAATGAATGGCTGCACAGCTAGGTTTGTTGGTTTATGGCTGCACAGCTTGGTTTGTTGGTTTTGGTTTTTTGAAAAGGAAAAAAGAAAAGAAAAAATGAGCCGCATCATTCTTCTTTTATGTTCTTTCTGCGGCCATTTTCCTTAGCTATATCTAATAATATAATCCTTACATTGTGGAGTACATGGCTGATGTTGCTGCTTCATTATTCTTTTCAAATATTTCTCTATTCATAATCTGAAAAATTATTCTGGATGTTTTGCAACTTTTGGGATATGAAGAGATAGTCTTGCTAGATAGAGACACAAAGAACTATGTGAGAGAATAAGGATATTGCTTTTTACTTAAAATGTTCATCCAAGAATATAGATGACTGCAAGAAACTTGAGATTTTGGACTGAAAGTTCAAATGCTGAGCTGTGTGTGGCATGAAGATCATACAGTAATAGAACTTCTATTACTCTTCAGAGAACCCCAAGTCATTGCCTCAATGGAATCTCAAATCAAGACAAAATGTGTATCTAGCTTTTTTAATAGATGAGATGAACTTTTTACAAGCTATTGCATCGAAAGTTTGGTGCTTTTCGCAGTTTTTGTGAAGTTGGAAATGTTGGCCAACATTTTGATTATGGGGTCGATTGCATGCCAGAACATGTGTGGCCTCTTAAAAGAGAACATGAAGATTGCAAAGTCCCTGTTCATCTTTGGAGACCTCCAACAGTACAATTTTCTTCAGGCGTCTCCTGCATTAAAATGCCAAGAAAGCGATCCACTACAGTTGATGGCAATCATTTTCAACATGCACTGTATCCTTTACTCAGTTGGATGTGCTGTACTCTTTAGTCACAGTTACATGATATTTTGCCTCTTGTCCTTCTCAATTTATATAATCATTACATACTCACTTGATCTTCTTGTTTTTCTTTGCTTGACTTTCACTCTGGTGTTTGGCACTTCTCTGGAATTTAAATGATCGTGTTTAATGTTCTTTGCTTAATGACTAGATTTGCGATCTCTTTACCTTTGCTTCCCACTGTCTTATGCTCCAATTCACATGTTGAGGCTGGGCATTGTGAACTGAAAATATAGGTTTATTCAATGGGTCATGTTCTTTGTTGTTTAATGTTATGTTCATTCTTTTGTTGCTCTCTAGTAATTAAATGTCCATAAATGAATGGTTCTTTCTTTTGATACAATAAATTAGTCTCTAGGTGCATGTCATCTATGTTCTTTAGCTAATTTAAATATCTTGGTCTATTCGTTGGCTGTTTTCCCCGAGTTTGTTGTTCATATTTGTAGTAAGCTATGAACCATTGTTTTGAAGTGACAATTTTCTGCTTTCAAATCTCTTAAAGCAGCCAATTTGTGTGCTGATAATAGGTAAAGGCTCTTTCTATACTGTCATTGTACTTTGATGTTCCAGGTTTTTTCTTGATTCGTTTGCTCCAAATTCAAAAAAGATCATATTTAAAAGCTCTGGCGTGCCTTAGTTCTAATTATCTCGTCTGGATTAGCAATACTGTGACTTCCACCATCTTATTCGAAACAATTTTAAATAGTCATTCATCCAGTTTGTTTCAATACTCTGAACAAATTGAAAGGAAAAAAGCATTCTCTGTATTCGGCAAACAAACTTGTTTAGGATTTTGTGGTTATGATTTATGAAGACATTCTTTCAAGACGAGATACCTTAACCCGCATGCAGGATAAGTACTTTAGGTTCAGATAGATCTGGTGGTTCTGTTCATATCCTTAATCTAGCTGAACCTTTTGATTTTCCTCTACGTGCTTCAACCGTATCGCAGAGGCTGCGTCATATTGCTTCTTTCCGTTGTACCATATGGACAGCAGATTGCTCTTCTAATGGCAGTCGAGCAATTGTTGGCAAGTCTCTCTCTCTCTCTCTCTCTCTCTTTGACACTCGTCCAGTGCACACACAAATATTATCCTCTTTGGAAAGCTTCCATTAGTTGCTGAATCTTTGAAACTGTGAGAACTTAGCAATTGCTCAAGCATGAAGAACCTACTGTAGTATGTCAGATCAGGTTCTTGGTTGGCTGATCCCTTTGCATGACCAATGATATACATAATTCTTCTTTGACCTATCTTTTATTTTTTACTTCTAGATTCATGTTTGAGGGTTTTTTCTTAGCGGCACTTATTCAACTTGTGGTTAAGAATATAAGTTAGTTCCTGGTGCCAAGTTTTGCTCTGTGCACTGTGGATGCATTTTCACCATTGCATGTTCGTATGAAGCTCAATCTTTAGCTATTAAACTAAAGCAAGGATGTTTTTCTAATTCAATTTGGACTTTTTCTGGCTAGTTCTTCCATTATTTATATGTTGCCTTTGTATATCTAGGCACGAATTTGGGAGCTGCGGTGGTCAATTTGGAAAATGGGGTGGTATCCTGGGTGTGTCGTGGTAAAAGTGATGTTCTGGCATTGCAATTTGACCAGTCGGTAATTCTTCATGTCTTTCAAGATTCCAAAGATATAGAAGCGTGATGTTTTGTGCTTTTCCTTCTTTTTAGTGGATTATTATTTTGGCAATCACAATGTTTATCTTTTGTTGAAAAACAAGCTTTTCTCTTTTTGCCTTTAATGGATAAGCAGTCTCCTCCTTTCTCTGGATGCTGACACCTTTGATCCTTCTTGAAGGGAAATATCGCATTGTGTGGATTCAGAAATGGGGCTATTGTTACAGTCGATGTCCGAGAAAACCAAGGGGTGTCTTCTTCTAGACTGATCAGTCATCAGATACCTTCCTCTCCTTCAGAAAAAATTCATGGGCATTCTCAAAAGCAATGGTTTAAGGTAATCGTTAGGGCACTTTTGTTTAGAATTTTAGAAATGAAAATTACTTATTTGCTTTCCCACCCAAATTTAATTAATGATTCTAATTTCAAAAAATAATGAAAAGACTATGTGCAAATTTGAGCGCTGATATTTGCCTATCATGAAAGATTAGTTTGTTTTGGGTTAAAAAGAGGTCAAAGTGCATGACCTGTGAGATTTAAAAAAAAAAAAAAAGCAAAAGGAAAAAAGTAAAATCTTTTTGATGATGTGAATTATGAAGTAGATGTGCTGCATGGCCATTATTTCGATCTTCTTCCCCTCCATTCAGAAAAGCTGTTGGCTTTCGACCCACATTTGTGACAAGAACTGCCTTAAGCTCTTGTAGAATCTTGGATTCTTGTGGTTTTTTCAGGCTTGGCCGAGAGTATTTTTATTCTCATCTTTACTTTCTCAACTTGGCTTATATAGTTTTTGGCATCAATGCTGTCTGAATCTCTTGTCAGAGTACAGGAGAGTACTAGAAAAATGTCAAGTGATACGTTTTGCTTATGCTTTTGTAAATGGCTTTTCCTGTAACATTTCGTTTTTCATATTTAAATCTTTTTTGAAAATTTCCTTGTCTTGATGTCTTTTTTGAATGCATCATGGGTTTCTCAAGTCATTGGTAATGCAACTGGATTTGGTACCTGCAGCTCTCTGGAAAAATATGTCCAACCAATACAACTTATATGCCGAAGTCTATTTGCAGGTTCGTTTGCCTTTAATGTCATTAAAATAATTGTTTTGATTTGTTTCATGCAATGCTTTTGCTAACATTTACCTACTTCGAAACAACTAGTTTGGTGTCACTCCAGTTGTACGACCAGTACTTCTTAGCGAGTTCTATGGATGGCTCGGTTAGTGTCCATAATCTATCTACTTTTATTTGTTTACCTCTGTAAAATAGTTTACTTTTCCTGTGCAGTCTGGTAATCTTTTGAAATTTATGTCTATATGAGTGGTATGAGGTCTTATTGATAGGTCATTGTACACTTTAATATGAACAATGGCTGCTACACATTCCCAGAGAGATTCGTTAACATTATTTGTCTCATTAATGAACAGATCAATCTGTATGATCATCGTCAAATAAAAAAAGGACCTGTGCAGTCCTATGAAGGGCAAGTGAATTCCCATACCCGTACACAGCTTGGGACGGACCCATCAGAGAAATTTCTGTTGTCAGGTGGTTATAGCCATTCTCTGGATGTTTTTATTTTAAAATCGTCACTAGAATCTACTGACTTCCTTAGCATGCCTTTGACCTTAGGTGGAGAGGACTGCTTAACGCGGCTCTGGAATATCAAGTCTGGGAAACTTCTGTTTGAGGATAGATTTTCAACTTCGGTCCCCTTAGTTTCTTGCTGCCAGTCGACTGAAAGTAATACAACTTATCTTTACTTAGATTAAGCCCAATTTCCATGGTTCTGTTGGTTTTTGAGTATTATTTACTAATTATGCCCGTTGACTTGATTGTTTTGACTTGTTCAAAGGATATCCAAGCGAGTTGTATGACAGACAAAACCATATGGGACACTCACATGGGCAGCATGAGAGCTGGGGGTCATGGCTTGGGTCACAGGATGGATTATACTATGTGCAATGGTACTGATTCATGATTCTGATATCTGACTCTCAACTAATGATCCATGCATCTGGAAAATGAATGCTGAAGTTGGATGCTTAAGCCTTGCTGGCGCCTCCGAACGTCATTCCAATTTGACCTGTTATACTCCTGAGTTGTGATAAGCACTTTTTGGGTATCTTGAGGAATAACTCATCTGTCTGGAGGATATGAATTGAGGTTCATCCACGAGACCTTTTTTTCGGCCTAAAAGCAGTGCTGACTTTGTATAGCTATAACTTTGCTTTTTAGTTCAACGATAGCAAGCAAAATCTTAAACCGGTTTCTTAGGCCACGTGGTGTTTTGTTTTTATTTTTTATTTTCCCTTTTGTTGTTCTGCAAACAGACATGATTTTATAAGTTGGGATCTGTGCTTTCTAAATTGTTTAAGCCTTTGCGTGGATGTAGCTGTTTTTGTAGTACTATCTTTGCCTTCATTTCAACTGGCTTCTCACTATTGCGAGAGAATGTAGCTCTTACACTTGTGGAGTGGAGTGATGGAAATTGTTAGGGAGAATTTTGGCGTCTACTCAATGGCTCAGCTTCCCTTTAATCTTTTTTTTTTTTCTGTTTGAGAAGATGCGATAATCAAAGATTTTTTGACCCCTCAATGTGGAGGAAGAGCTGCTTGTATGAGGCCCTGAGAGCCCGCAAATGCGAGGATGCTGTCGGAGAGACGATAGAGATCTCTCCTAGCATCTCCTGTCTAGGCTTTATGTCAGATTCGGGTTCACCTGACTTTCGATTTTTTCGATTTCAAGCTAAGTTGGATTGAGGAAGTTAAATTATTTGATTTTCGCCGGTTTGGATACGGTTACAATTCTTTTGCAAATTGTCAGACTTTTCTTAGTTATATCTGGGCGGATCAAATTTGTGGTCGAGCAGATTGGGTAGTGTGTTGGGATCATGTATCATTTTTGCTGCTGCTACTTTCAGTGAGAAAAAGTAAAGCACTCCCAATGAGAGGCAGCAAATGCAGACACGATACCAACTTTCTGGATTTGGATATGAGTCGGCTATTGCTATAAGTTGATTTGGCCATGTGGCAGATGCATCGATACAACGGATATCACCACGACCTGTGCTTCGATATGTTCACTCCCCAACGTAGTTAGAAGATACTTAGAAGCAAACACAATGCAATGATACGTATGGAGTTTCCGAGGGTCGGGGGACAATCTTGGAAAGAAATCGAATACAGTCGGATATTTCAATCATATGTAAAATGTACTTGAAAATCGGAGCCTGTAATGCCCGAGTTAGCCGCTTTAACTTACGGTCCAAATGGAGACGGATTTGCTCGTCTTGTCTCCTGGTTCAAATGGAGACGGATGTTATCCATCCAGTTGAAAGCAGAGCAGAGCCAGAGCAGAGGAGTCGTCGTCGTCGTCGTCGTCTCAAACGGTAAATAACGCCCCGCCATGTCCTCCATTCCCGCTCCTGTTTCCACTCACCCCGTCTCCGCCTCCTCTTCCATCGTCCCACCCCACCACCACCCTTCTCACGTCTCTCCTCCGCCAGTACCCAGCAACACCTTCCCCATCTCCTCTGCTTCTCTTCCTCCTCCTCCTCCGCACCCTTCGCTTTCGACCCCTCCTCGCTCGTCATGGATCGAGTCCCTCCGCTCCCAAGCCAGGTCAAATCTTTTCCGAGAAGCCATATCCACCTACGGAGATATGATGGCTCTCGCCGGTATCCCTCCCGACCACTTTGCTTTCCCTGCTGTCCTCAAGGCCGCCGCGGGCCTCCAGGACCTCAATCTCGGGAGGCAGATTCATGCCCATGCCGTTAAACTTGGGTATGAGCAATCTTCCGTTACCGTTGCCAATACCCTGTTGACCATGTATGACAAGTGCGGGGATGTCGGGAACGTCTTTAAGCTGTTCGACAGAATGCCTGAGAGGGACCAAGTTTCTTGGAACTCTATGCTTGCGGCACTCTGTCGGGATGAGGAGTGGGTTCTTGCGTTGGATTGCTTTCGTTCGATGGTGTCGGAAAATTTGGAGCCCAGTTCCTTCACTTTGGTAAGTCTGGCGCTTGCTTGCTCAAACTTGCCGCAAGTGGATGATGGCTTAAAGCTCGGGAAGCAGGTTCACGCTTATAGTTTGAGGAAAGGGGATTGGAAAACGTTTACCAGCAACTCTTTAATGGCTATGTATTCGAAGTTGGGAAGGATGGGCGACTCAAGGGCTTTGTTTGAATCGTTTGAAGACCGTGATTTGATTTCATGGAACACCGTCATAAGCTCGTTCGCCCAGAATGAATGCTTCTTGGAAGCTTTGATGCTCTTAGTCCACATGGTTCGTGATGGAATTAGACCTGATGGAGTGACGATAGCTAGTGTTCTTCCTACATGTGCCCAATTGCAGATGACAAATGCAGGTAGGGAAATCCATGCTTATGCCTTGAGGAATGAGGCCTTGATCGGGAATTCTTTTGTGGGCAGTGCTTTAGTTGACATGTACTGCAACTGCGGGCGGATTGAAAGTGGTCGTCGAGTTTTTGACAGTTTATCTGATCGGCAAATTGGGGTTTGGAATGCTATGATTGCTGGTTATACACAAAACCAACAGGATCATGAGGCTTTGATGCTCTTCCTAGAGATGGAAGCAATTTGGGGGCTTAGTTCAAATGCTACCACCATCGCAAGCATCTTGCCTGCTTGTGCACGCTGCAAAGCATTCTCTGTCAAAGAGAGCATTCACGGGCATGTCATAAAGAAGGGCTTGCAAAGCGATATGTATGTGCAAAATGCACTCATGGATTTGTATGCCAGAATGGGGAAGATAGGAATTTCGAGAATTATCTTCGACAGCATGGAAGTCAGAGATTTAGTTTCTTGGAACACAATGATCACTGCATCTGTTATTTCCGAATGCCACGAAAGTGCACTTGCTTTGTTAATGGAGATGCAGAGTAGAGGGAAAGATGCTAACAAGGAGGAGGATATGTACAGTGATGAAAAAGCACATTCTTGGAAACCGAACTCGGTCACCTTAATGACAGTGCTTCCGGGTTGTGCTTCGCTAGCTGCTATTCTGAAGGGAAAGGAGATCCATGGTTATGCCATCAGAAATTCATTAGGATTAGATGTTGCAGTGGGAAGTGCATTAGTAGATATGTATGCAAAATGTGGCTGCTTGTACTTATCGAGAAGAGCGTTTGACCAAATGCCGGTTAGGAATATAATCACCTGGAATGTCATTATAATGGCCTATGGCATGCATGGCAAGGGTGAGGAAGCATTGCAATTATTCAACAATATGGTGGAGGATGGAGCCAGAGGTCAAGGGGTGATGCCCAATGAAGTTACCTTCATTGCCGTATTTGCCGCATGCAGTCACTCTGGAATGGTTGAAGAGGGAATGCGATTGTTTTACCGTATGAAAGATAAGTATGGAGTCAAACCATTGCCAGATCATTATGCTTGTGTTGTCGATTTACTTGGTAGAGCGGGTCAAGTGGCTGAAGCCTTTCGGTTGATAGATTCCATGCCTTCTGAATATGACAAAACGGGTGCCTGGAGCAGCTTGCTTGGTGCCTGTCGAATTCATCAAAATCTTGAGGTTGGGGAAATCGCGGCTATGAATCTCCTTGAGTTGGAGCCGGATGTGGCTAGCCATTATGTGCTGCTGTCAAACATTTATTCTTCGGCAGGACTTTGGGACAAGGCAATGGATATCAGGCGGAAGATGAAGGAAAGGGGAGTAAGAAAAGAACCTGGATGCAGTTGGATTGAGTTTGGTGATGAGGTTCACAAGTTTATAGCAGGGGAATCGTCACATCCGCAAAGTCAGGAGCTCCACCGATTCTTAGAGACGTTGTCAGATAGAATGAGGAAAGAAGGATACGTGCCCGATACTTCCTGCGTACTGCACAATGTTAACGAGGAGGAAAAAGAGGCCTTACTTTGTGGACACAGTGAGAAACTCGCTATAGCTTTTGGGATCCTGAACACTCCTCCGGGAATGACCATCAGAGTTGCGAAGAACCTCAGAGTTTGCAACGACTGTCATACAGCTACCAAGTTTATCTCCAAGATAGAGGAGAGGGAGATCATTTTAAGGGATGTGAGGAGATTCCATCATTTCAGGGATGGGAAATGTTCTTGCGGCGACTACTGGTGAAGTTCGCCAGCTGAAGTCCGTGAGGAAGAGTCAGATGATTGCATTGAAAGTGCAGGGCGCTTGCTCTCTTTCTAACGAAAATAACTGCAAGTTGAGAGTGACACGTCGGCTCACTGGCTTTTTGGATGCTGTGGAGGAGCAACATGACAAATGAGGGCAAATTCGAACAAGCTGTATCCTGTTGTTGTAGTTTTAGTCTTGAGCCAATATATTGTCTATCAGAGTCTCGCGTGCTAAGGCAGGTACCATATTATCGGGTGTACATGTTTAGGATTTTGTCCAGTCTTTCACTAGAGGACTATGTATGCGTCTATAATAAATCAAAGATGCATGTCACCAATTGGCTTTTGGTAATTTGATGCTGATCAAGTAGTACATAATTTAATGAAAAAGTCGGAGAGAGAGAGAGAAATAATTTCCTTGCAATAGCGAATGAAATCGACGATGATTTTTAGGGTCGAAATAGCGACTAATGTTTTGTTCGACCATCAACCTTCATCCTCGATCTTTCTTCTTTCAAATCACTTGTTCTGATTTGGATAGTGCAAACTAATCTAACTAATCTCGATAATAAATCGCCCAAATTTCAGATGGTGTTCATAAGGATGCACACTGAGTGAAAATCTAGAGACGATATCAAGTTTGATTCATACTCTGTATTTATCTTCTGTGGTCAGGTCACAAGAAGACCATTAATCTTAGTCTTGACATGAATGACGAACTTATGTCCACAGTAGATATCCACCTGACATAATTGTAACCATGCAAGGTAATTGTTAAGAAAACCTCCTAATATCTTTTGAAATCAACAAAACTATTCATAGCTTATATCAATCTTGATAAATACAAGCAGTGTTTTATATTTTCAGGTAATACTTGCGCCGAAAAGATTATTTATGACTAAAAAATCTACACGAACAAGTTTAAAAAATAACAATGTTTTTTTTGTCTGTAGTGTCTTCATCTCTATCATTGTCAAAGTATATTCATTAGAGCCATCGATCATATCCAATAATCCAGAAACAATCAGCTGCATGGACAGTTATCAAATCTGCTTGCCCTTGTTTAAAATTTCAACTCCAGTAGACACTTGATAATGATACTCATTCATTGCTCGATAGATAAACCGCACTCGATAACATCAATATGACCTAAACCTGCTTATATTCATACTCTGTTTTACTTGTTCCTACCAATATCGATATTGACTCTTGAATTCCACTATATTTAGTTAACATTTATTGAATTCACCTATCCAACCCCTCCTTGAGTGATATTGTTAGTCACTTTTGATAATGACGCAAATAATTCTTCAATTTTCAATATAATCCCTGAATATTCAACTTATTCAATGTGGCTTTTGCACTATAGCCCAATGTATAACATCGTTATTGATTTTTTAATTTGTTCAATAGAATCCTCGAACGTTTGGTACATGTTTAGATTAGTCCCTAGATCATATGAGAATATTCAATGTTGCTCCCAAACTTAATTAATGAAAAAATAACATTGAACATATTCATATAATCATGAGACTAGTTTGAACATATACCAAAAACTCAAAGATCACATCGAACAAATTAAAATTTCATAAGGGAATTTCACACTGAATTATAGTTCAATGACTATTTATATCATTTTTCCCTAACCACGCCCCTTCATGCAACAGCAGTGCATCAAACAACCCATTGGGCTAGTCCATAACGGAAACGGGCCTGAACGAGGCCCATTAACACCGGCCCGCACGTCCCTCGCCGTCACCGCTTCTGAGCTCTCTCTCTCTCTCTCTCTCTCTCTCTCATCAACGAACACGACGCGCCTCCGCTCCCCTCCCCTTCCCTCCGTCGAGTGCCTCGCGCTGTAGCAGACCGCCATGGCGTCGAAGCTCCTGAGCCGAGTCCGCGCCGTCCCCGCTCGTCTGGGATATCAGCGGCCGCCATCGCCGACCCTCGCCGCCTTCGCTCCTTCGAGGCTCCTCTCCGACGCGGCCGCGGCCGGCGATTCTCATCCTCCCGCTTCCGCCTCGCCGGCTCCTCGACCTTCCGGAAGCTCCGGGGAGCTCGAGCGTAATGCGGGGAGCTCCTCCGTTCGCTCGTCTCTGAAGGATCCCGAGCTGGCCAAGTTCTCCGCCATCGCCGATACCTGGTCAGTTCCTCGATTGCCCATTCGTATCTTTCGTGAACGGTGATTGTCCTGATTTGGCGGCTTTCTTTCGTTCGCCTGAATTCGGCATTGTGCATTTGCGATTGATCGCAGTGGCACCGCATTCTGTATCTTTTTCCATTTCACCTCGTTTAGCAGCTGAAGCAACTTAGCTGAAGTTAGTTAAAGAGTTGAGGCTCCTCGATTTTGCTGGAACTATTAGAAATTCAAATGCGTAGTTTTTATAGATTTTAAGTTACGAGATTGCTGCAGAAGTTGCGTTGATTTCTTGTGCAAATGTGATGATAATTGGTCTCTCCGCGTGCTGTGAATAGGTGGGATTCTGAAGGCCCTTTCAAGCCTCTGCACCGGATGAATCCTACGAGACTCGCTTTCATTCGCTCCACTCTTTGTCGGCATTTTGGGTATGTCAAATGTGATCCTGTGCTATTAGCAAGTTGTTTGCACGATCAAGTTTAATTACTGCATATAATGGCTTCGTGCCTAAAAACGGGGATGAGGTTTCAAGTTCGCCACATTCAGTCGAACTCATTAGCTCGAGACAAAACTTCAATAATATTGCAATTTCTGCAATCATTTCAGTTGATAGACTTCTAGGACTTAAAACTCAGTTGTTTAGCATGGCTTCCATCAGATACATTGAACTCTGTTCTTCTTTTGTCAATAATTTTTTTTTTTTTTGAATGAGAATCAATTAGTTTGTCCCTGCTAACCATATTTTGCAGATTTGTCTGACTTTTCTTGATTTAGGAAGGATCCATCCTCTGCAAGGCCTTTTGAAGGTTTGAAAGTTGTAGATGTTGGCTGTGGTGGTGGAATTCTTTCAGAGGTATGAAGTCCCTTTTTTTCCTTGTTTTCCTACTTTGGCATGAATGGCTATATAGAAAATGGGAGTAGCCACCTTCTGGAAGGTCCTAGACAGCAGGTTTGTAGGCTTAATGTGTCAAATACTGAACGAGTTTGTTGGTCTTATTTATGCTTGTATAACGAAATCATGATGCACCTACGGCCATTATATCTGTCTCCTTTTCTCCACTGGAGGATTTTAGTACACTTAGTTCTGTCATAGTCATATGGTATGCAGCTGCAAACGGTATCATACTCAATAACGAGGTCTACGTTTCTTTTTCTTTTTTCTATCTTGAAAAGGTGTACAACTGTCAATTCACATGCTATCCTATTGGCTGATTTTGTTATGTTACAATGTGAACATTTTACTTAAGTAGTAGTGATAAGGAGTTCATCTTAGGCCATGGTGACATTTCTTCAATAGTTTTTGTATCTAGATATCTCTATCATTCAATACCGGAAGCTGGACTTTGTGGTAGTTTCCATCACAATGATATCAAGAATATGGACACAAGTCATTAGCAATGGTGATGTGGCAGTGGGAATGCAGCACCATATGTTGGGTTTGTTTGATAAAATGTATTTTTTGGCAAAAATGCTGGTCCCCAACCATCAAGGCTGCTGGTTTTGCTCGATGAGCAACATGAGGGTTTGACTTGGGGACTGTTGCACTCACGAGGCTTGTTTTGTGCTGTATTTAGTTTATTTAGTGCAGATGGTTTGAGTCATAAAAAGAGCAAAAAGGGAGCAGCATTTATTTAACAAAGTAAAGAAAGCTTTTATTTACCAATGATATCATAATTTTGATAGGGGAATGTATCTGCCTTGTTGTTACTAGTAATGCAAGTGGCCACTTAATCATCTATCATACGGTATACTGACTGTTGCCGATGTGCTGGCTGGTGTGAATTGTAAATTGAGTTCCCTTTCATTGCCGTGGGAGCATAAAAGGTGTATGAACTACAATTGTAATTTATGGTTAGAATTTGGTCAGTAAAGAGGATGGTGTATTCATTTTATTGAAATAACATGATTTTGGTTTCCTTTCAATTCCAAGTATATTGCATTTTGAGTTCGTTCAGTATATTTGGACATCATAATCCATCTTCAGTTGTTCAAGTGGAAAGGTGTATTGGTTAATAGTTGTCTTTTGCCTTTTCAGCCGTTGGCCAGGATGGGAGCTTCAGTAACCGGTGTGGATGCTGTGGACAAAAACATCAAGATTGCACGCATTCATGCTGTATGCTCATTTCTCCAGCGCAAAATAAACATTTTCTTAGGGAAGTTCCACAGCATAAGTACTACAATGATCAACTTCTGTTATTGATAGAGTTACTTCAGAATGGATTCTATAGAAATTAGAAGAATTTCTTGAAGCTCTAAAAACATTTTCTAATATGTACATGCATTGAATTCATCTAATTCTCACTGTAAAATCTACAGAAAAACCCTACAGATGCGCCATTATGAATGCAGTTTATATGTGAAGCTTCAGACGAAAGCATACAGTCTGAAGATTCTGAGTAACATAGAGCAAGCTAGATACTTTTAAATACTTTGAAGTTGCCACCAATCGATGCTTGGGAATAGTCTCTTAACCTATGAGTTACTCCAGCTATCAAGAATTTTCTGGCAGACTGTGCGATTGACTGTGAATCCACAAATCACTTTACTATTGTCCAGTCCCTTTGTATTCTGATCGTTCTTGTTTGATTGTCACAGTCAATTGCTATGAAGCCTGTGATAAGTTTTACTGACAATTAAGTTCTGGATTGATGCTGTGAATCCTTTTGGATTTCCTGGTTGGCATTTAATGTTTTGGCATAAATAAGTATTGCTCATTACAGATTTTTCTTTTCCTGATGATTATTTGGACTTGAGTGATATTATGAAGTGTAATTTCTTCGTTAGCTGAAGCAATTTTTGCTACTAATCATGATCAACTTTTGACTTTTATCTGGATGCTTGTAAATTGTAATATTCTTTATCAACACAGGATTTGGATCCAGTGACTTCAACGATTGAGTACTGCTGTACAACAGCTGGTATGTTCATCTCACAATTCGATCAAGCATTTTATTCTGGTAGTGATTCACATAGATTTAATGCATATTTTCACGTTTTAGTTGGATTGTTTCCCTCTGAAGGGAGAACTCCATTTTTCTGTCAAGTTTTTGACTTGTCCAGTCTTGAGACTCCCCTCATAGTTATCATTATTTGTAAATGCAAAGACCAAGATGTTCTAATATATGATTAAGAATTCCTAGCTGGAGGTTTCGAATAATAACATCATGGTTTGTGATTATATCTCCATAGATCCAAAATATATTACGCCTACTACTTGCAAGTCCTGTAGTTGGCAAAATATTGGTATTCGGATGCATAAAATTCTCTTTCTAAGGTAGTTCTCTCTTTCTTTTTTTTTTTCAACCAAAAAAAGAGGCGGTTCTCTCTTTGGTTGAGATTAGCTTGCGTTTTTCAAGAGTCTCCTATCTAGCTGCTTAAGGTCTTTGGATCACTATCCTTAGTGTTATAGTAACCGTTTGGCAGGATTCTATATCTTTTGAAATAACAGTGGTGATTTACTTCTGGAGTATATAATTTCAGAACTCAAAAGCAGTAGTACAAAAAACATTGGGTTAAATGTCAGTATAATATAGGGATGGTAGAAGTGCTATAGCTTTAACAAGGCACTTGGGCATGGACTGAGGCTTACTTTTAGAAATTTTCCTGTGTAAGTGCTGTTTTGGGTCTTTTGGCTCACATGCAGTTGTATCACCATAACATGATTGTATATCTTTTGCCTTTCATCTTTGCGAAGGGAGAAAAAAAGGAGGATAATTGTAGAGAGAGTAGTGTATTTCATAATATTATGTCAGTCAAAACATGAGTTTTGAAAACTTATGTGATTCAAATAATTGGCAGAAAAGCTTGCTGAAGAACAGAGGAAGTTTGACGCAGTGATCTCTTTAGAGGTATCTATTCTCTGCCCAAATCACATGCTAACTCCTTTCAAATCTTTTTCCTTCATGTTAACTTAGATCTTTCAAATTTTTTGATGAGACAGATTTACTTCATTACTTTCTCTTCCTTCTAGTTTTCTGCTTTTCAATTGTGGAATTAATTTTCAGGCTACAGCAGCACTATCCTATCTAACTTTCTTGCATGGGTGCTTGATGGACATCTTTTTATTATGGATGTGATAAATGACGAAAGGGTTTATATAAGTGCACTTTTGAATGACTAAAGGTAATAGAGCATGTAGCAGATCCTGCCGAGTTCTGTAAGTCACTCGCGGCATTGACTATTCCTGAGGGAGCTATAGTGATTTCAACTATTAACCGTTCTATGAGAGCTTATGCTACTGCTATTGTCGCTGCTGAGTACCTCCTCCGTTGGGTATGTTTCCTTTCCTTTCTCCCTGTCTTCATCTCTACTATCGATTCCGTTACAAGATTAAACTCATAAGTAATTTCTGCTGTTCCTCGACGCATTTCAAAATGCATGTTTTATTATAACATAGTACTGGAGACAATGGTCTGTTTTGCCTTGGCTGTTAATATTCATATCTGTCTAGACAAAAGTAAGAGATGCAGCAAGTCATCTTTTGTTGCTGGGTTAGGAAGATCCTAAGTGGCTAGATATATATGAATGGATCTCCTTGTTGAAATTGCATAGATAACTGTAAAATTTAAAACTGGCCGATGATTCTCTTAATTCAGCAGTTTCACTTGCAGTTTTCAGCTAGTTCGTTTGCCTCTAGATATAATGGTTGGTTGATCAGTTGATAAATTTCCTATGATCTGTGAAAATAATTTAGCTTGGAGACATCACTTCTGGGTTGTATCTTAAAATTTAACAAAGCAATGCATCTTCCCATTTCAACATTGCAGCTTCCGAAAGGTACACACCAGTGGACAAGTTTCCTTACCCCTGAAGAGCTAGTGTTGATCCTACAACGTTCTTCTATCAGTGTAAGCCAAGATCGCATGCTTGTCCTTCCTTCCGCATGCCTCAGTTATTTTTAATGTGATCAATATACTTTGGCTGAATCGCGGTCATCCATCCTCGGATTCGTCCAGGTCAAAGAGATGGCTGGATTTGTGTACAACCCCTTGACAGGAAGATGGTCTCTTTCCGATGATGTTGGCGTGAATTTTATTGCTTTTGGAACGAAAAACGGCCAGTGAATGAATATTCATGAGAAATCTCTCCTGCCAAATGTTAACAGCTTTCGTGTTAGGTTTGTGTCTTATAGATGATTTTAAATAATATGCTAAATCTTTATTGGAAAAATAAATAAAGAAAGAAGTCGTTTTCTTGTACTTTCTCAAGTCAAAACAAATCCTCCTCGGGGATTTTTTTTTCCTTTGTAGGGGTCATATTTTCTTCTCCTATTCTAATTACTTGAAGTGTCTGGGTCATGCTGATATTAATCTCGTCCATATTAGAGAGACATTGGGGGCATTGGCATCGTCATCGGCATTGTCGTTTTCATGTTGGAAACGAGCATCTACGGCAATTTTATATGGCAGTTGCCCCTACCCGATGGCCACGTATCGGATAGTTCCAATGCTTCATGGGCTGTAGCGGAATCTTGGATTGGTTACCCTATTGCTGATAATTGTGGAATTTGTGCTTTTCCAATTTGTGCTTTTCTTAATGATATTTCATGGCCCATCGAACGGAACAAAAGATAAGGCGGGTTAGATTGGGCATTAATTAGGGCGTCACGGGAGTTGAGAGAATCCTCACCGTGTGATTTTGGGGGCAATTCCAACACGCCGTGCTTATCAAAACGGATGAGAGTCCATCATGCACCAGCCTAACTCCTTGGATTACACTGACCATCCATAATTGAAATCAAAATAGAGGCTAGTTTGATTGATCCTCTCCAGCCAAATCCCCATTTCTTTAATGGGATTCTAATGATCTTTATTGCCCTTTGTTGTTCTTTTTAGCTAGAATAGTATCATGTCCACCCTTTGTTTAACCCAGTCATTCAAATCATTAATACACCGTGTGACCTTACATTAGTGAAAGATGAACCTTTTGAGCTAGAAAGATCTACTGGCCAAGCATTCTTGACCTGAATTTTTTATTTGACGATATGCCCAATCCAGATGATAACCATTTTACTATGCTCAATCTAATGGTTGAAGCTGACCTTGTGCTACCGTGAAGTGTCGAAGTTTGATTCCTACTCATCATAATTTGAGCTTTACTAAGAATTATTATTATTTTCATTAAATGGTTTCCCTTTGAAATCAGCAATATGAGATTAATCTTATGCCTAGCTACTTGTCCACTGGATCACCACAGTTCCGTGTCTTTATAGTTGTACCGAAGTTGAATCAGATTCCTGAGTGAAAAGTTCGGGTTAATCCTAGTAACAAAAAAATTCATGTCAATACTTGGTTGATAAGCCGCTTCAGTCCGACTTCCCAAACAGTGTTGCAACTCCCCACCTCGTCTAATCTTGTATCTGCCACCGAGTAGAAACTTATCTACTTGTGTCAAAAGTTATCGACATGCTCTACACCCTTGGCAGAGATTGGCTAAAGATTAGGATCAGCTATTCACAAAAAATTGTTAACAAAGGGGGTTGGTAAGACAAACTCTGGAGTTTTTATGACCGGTGAAGTGAGAAAGATTTTCGAGATATGATGAATTTGAGATGAACTTGTGAGTCTGGCTAAAGGAGTTGCATTTGGCATTTTTCATAAGAATTGTTGGGGCCAAATCGAGTTGGGTTGGACTATTTCTTGGAAAGGCCATTTTTCTAGACAAAATTTTACCATTCTAGACCAAGCAATAGTTGATTCGTATCAGATCACAGCTTTTAACTATAGCTATTTAGTGGCGTTGGAGGGGGGCATCAAAGGGACTGTAGCTCAGACAGTGGAGAAGCTGGGAGTCCAAAGGGAAGAGGATTTGACAAAGGACAAAGAAAGAGAAGAAGTCAATCAAAGGGACAAAAGAAAAAGAATGTTTAAGTAGGCAGCTGAAACCAGCAGGAATTTGAAAAGGCTACTTGTTGGTATTATGGTCGTGAGCACTGAATAATG
This sequence comes from Eucalyptus tenuipes, assembly GCA_014182365.1. NCBI lineage: Eukaryota > Viridiplantae > Streptophyta > Magnoliopsida > Myrtales > Myrtaceae > Eucalyptus > Eucalyptus tenuipes. The sequence continues at coordinate 127,468 of CM024540.1, read as the reverse complement.
AAGGGGAGATACTTGCAGGACAATAAAGAGAGAGGGCCTATTCATGGTGGAGTTGGAGTTTGTTGTACTTTGGAAGTTTGCTGCAGGGTACACTAAAGGAATATCACAGGACGTCGACGTGAGATATTTTAGGATGCGTCGGGAGAATGTGCGGTCAGCGCATCCTGACCCTCGGATCATATGGATCTCACTCAAGACCCCTTCAATATCAAGGGCTCAAATGCATCGACCTCGCGCACACCAGAATCATTTAAGAATCGTTTGTGGATGTGGACGTGGTGGGGTCTGCTTTTGACTTGGTGGAGCCTTTCAAACCGTTCTATGGTATTCTATACATGCCAAAGTTTAAAGAAATGGGAAAAGTGGCAACTCAACCGCTCTCTTTCGAACGGAGGTTTCGGTACTCCAGGAGCTAACACACTCAGAAGCAGCAAAGAACTAGAACATCAGCAATTCAACCACTGCGTCTTTCCTTTTCTCTGTTCTTTGGACTTGGACGTTGGAGTACCCAAAACCCAAATAAAACCCAATTATCAGCACCGCGTGGGCTCACGCTCTTGGTGCAAATTCATGAATAATTTAGATTGTTAGCTTATCATAATTGATAATATTATAAATATGGTTTCATGTTTTGGAGTTAGTCACTGACTAGATAGCTGTAGCCACCCTTCCTTTTCCTATTATTTCATTACGACTTTTTCACGCTGCATGCATACATTAGACCCATCCTGCCTCAGCCTCTTTGACCTTATTAATCCCATCCTCCTCTGTTCTCATTAACTCTCTTTCTCTCTCTCTCTCTCTCTCCTCCGTTCGGTGGTCAGTCATGGCGGTTCATTAACAGCTGAGCAGGCCTGCGCGCCCGTGCGGGATTTCAAGGCAAAGGGCGGTCTTTAAGGGCTCTGCAAACACACCCAACTCTTTCCAACTCCAACGCATGCAAGCACTCGAATCCATGCACCCCTTCCCATCCCCATTCCTCCACCAGCCAACGACCACCGGTCACAGCAGGAGCGCTTAACTCGGCCATAACCATCGGCGGGAACGCGCGGTCGTGTTCCATGCTCTGCTATTGACGCATATAGTGAAGTAGACGCGCGTTGCGCCGAGCGAAAGCAATGGCGATGTTGTTCATATCTCGCGGAGCTCGTGATATTTGGGTTGCTGTGATCCTCGCGCTTCTGGCGTTGTTCTGCGCGGTGGGACATGGCGAGACGACCCTGAGAATACTTCTGGAGGCCAAGGCGTCGTTCGCGGAAGGAGACCCGGGAGTGCTGTCCGACTGGTCTCCGAGCAACCGGGATTTCTGTACGTGGACTGGCGTGTCCTGTGATCAGCTTCAGCAGCAGGTGGTGGCCCTCAACCTGTCGGCTTCCTCTCTGTCGGGATCGATATCGCCATCCCTGGGCCGCCTGCGGAAGCTGCTCCACCTTGACCTCTCCGGCAACAGCCTGACGGGACCGATCCCAGCTGCTCTCTCCAACCTCTCCTCCCTTGAGTCCCTCCTCCTCTTCACCAACCAGCTCTCCGGGTCCATCCCTCCTCAGCTCGGTTCCCTCTCCTCCCTCCGCGTCCTCCGCCTCGGCGACAACCCTGCCCTCACCGGCCCCATCCCTCCGTCCTTCGGCGGCCTCACGAGCCTCGTTACTCTCGGCTTGGCCTCATGCAGCCTCACCGGCCCCATCCCTCCTCAGCTAGGACAGCTCCAACTGCTCCAGAACCTCAAGCTGCTAGAGAACCAGCTCACCGGCCCCATCCCGCCCGAGCTGGGCAACTGCTCCAGCCTCACGCAGTTCGCCGCCGGGCGCAATGGCCTCAACGGATCCATACCGAGGGAATTGGGCCGGCTTAGGAATCTCGAGTTGCTGAACCTGGCAAACAACAGCCTGTCCGGGGAGATTGATGACATGATTGGCGAGATAAGCGAGCTGCACTACTTGAACTTGCTGGGGAATCAGCTGGAGGGTCCCATCCCAACATCCCTGGCCCGCCTGCACAAGCTCGAGACTTTGGATTTGTCGTTGAACCAGCTCACCGGCAGCATCCCTGCGGAGTTGGGGAGCATGGGGGAGCTGGTTTCCCTGGTTCTTTCCAACAACAACCTCTCCGGCACCATTCCCGCTGCCCTGTGCTCCAATGCCACTCATCTGGCGCACCTGTTTCTGGCTCAGGCCCAGCTCTCTGGCCCCATTCCCCCCCAATTGAGCAAATGCCGCGCTCTGGAGCAGCTCGACCTTTCCAACAACACGCTCACCGGCGTCATCCCCGTTGAGCTATATGAGTTGGTCGCCCTGACAGATCTCTATCTCCACAACAACAGCTTGGCGGGCAACATTTCTACATCCATAGCAAACCTCAGCAGCCTGCAGAACCTGGCTCTGTACCACAACGATCTGGAGGGGAGCCTGCCGCATGAGATTGGGATGCTCGGCGAGCTCCAGGTGCTGTATCTCTACGACAACCGCTTAAGCGGGGAGATCCCCACGGAGATAGGAAACTGCTCGAGCTTGCAAATGATCGATTTCTTTGGAAATCACTTCAGTGGGAGGATACCTGGCAGCATTGGGAGGCTAGATCAACTTAATCTCCTTCACCTGAGGCAGAATGAGCTTGTAGGAGAAATTCCCGCCGCTTTAGGCAACTGCCACCAACTAATCATTCTGGACTTAGCAGACAATGCTCTGTCTGGCGGTATTCCCCCAACACTGGGGAATCTCCTGGCAATGGAGCAGCTCATGCTCTATAACAATTCTCTCGCTGGTAATCTTCCCGACTCTCTCATCAATCTAAGGAACCTGACCAGGATCAACCTTTCCAAAAATAAATTCAGTGGCAGCGTCTCTGCCTTGTGTAGCTCGCACTCTTTCCTTTCTTTCGATGTCACAGATAATTCGTTTGAGCACGAAATACCGCCCAAACTGGGTAATTCGCCTTTCCTGGAAAGAGTCAGATTAGGTAACAATCGATTCAATGGGAGTCTCCCCTGGACCTTGGGGAAGATCCGCGAGCTCTCGTTGCTTGACCTATCCGGAAATTTGCTCACTGGACCGGTTCCTGTTCAGCTCTCCTTGTGCAAGAAATTGACCCACCTTGATCTAAACAATAACCTTCTCTCCGGGCCAGTCCCGTCGTGGCTTGGGAGCTTGCCTCAGTTGGGTGAACTTAAGCTTTCGAGCAACAGCTTTACTGGCCCCGTTCCTCCACAGCTATCCGAATGTTCCAAGCTGTTGAAGCTTTCTCTTGATGGAAACTTGCTGAATGGAACGCTTCCTGCTGAAATTGGTGATCTTGCCTCACTCAACGTCCTCAACCTCGACCGCAACCAACTCTCTGGGCCTATCCCTTCTTCCATAGGGAAATTAGGCAAGCTTTATGAGCTTCGACTCTCAGAAAACAACTTCACTGGTGAAATTCCTGTAGAAATAGGACAACTCCAGGATCTCCAAATCATTCTTGATCTGAGCCACAACAATCTCAGTGGCCAAATCCCACCCTCTATAGCCATGCTGTCAAAACTCGTAGAACTCAATGTGTCTCACAATCAGCTGGTTGGTGAAATTCCTTCGGAAGTTGGTGAAATGAGCAGCTTGGGCAAGCTTGACTTCTCTTACAACCAGCTTCAGGGCAAACTGGGGAAGCAGTTCTCACGGTGGCCAGCTCAGGCATTCCAAGGGAACCTGCATCTCTGCGGGAGTCCTCTTGTCCCATGCAACAGCTTCATATCTGGTAACCAGCCAGGTCTGAGTGAATCCGCAGTCGTGATCATCTCGGCAGTGTCGACCTTGGCAGCTATTGCTCTTTTAGTGTTTGGAATTGCCCTGTTCTTGAAGTGCAGGCGAGAGGCTTTCAAAAGATTCAACGAAGTGAAGTGCGTGTCCTCCACCAGTTCTTCCCAGGCACATCGGAGATTACTCTTCCACCAGGGCGCTGCCAAGCAAGACTTTAGATGGGAAGATATTATGGAAGCCACCAACAACCTTAGTGATGAGTTCATGATTGGTTCGGGGGATCTGGTAAAGTCTACAGGGCTGAGATGCCTACTGGGGAAACGCTGGCAGTTAAGAAGATAGTGTGGAGGGAAGATCTTCTGTCAAATAAGAGCTTCGTCAGGGAAGTCAAGACGTTGGGCAGGGTCCGGCATAGACACCTTGTGAAACTGATGGGCTACTGCAGCAACAAAGCAGCAGGTTCCAATCTGTTAATTTATGAGTACATGGAGAATGGAAGTCTATGGGATTGGTTGCATCAGAAGTCAGCGAATTTAAAGAAGCAAAGGAGCCTCGATTGGGAAGCAAGGTTACGCATAGCGCTGGGTTTAGCTCAAGGTGTGGAGTACCTGCATCATGATTGTGCTCCGAAGATCGTTCACAGGGATATCAAATCTAGCAATTTGTTGCTGGACTCCAACATGGAGGCACACCTAGGTGATTTTGGGCTTGCGAAATCACTGGTGGAGAATTATGAATCACTAGACACAGAGTCCAATTCATGGTTCGCGGGGTCGTATGGCTACATTGCTCCAGGTATTTAAAAAAATTGATGCTGCCAAAGTCTGCACCGTTCTGTTCCAATCTAAATTTTCATTCGACTTAATGTATGCAAAGATAGTACAGGCTCTTCTTACCTGCTGCTTTGCTTTCTCTCAGAGTATGCATACTCCTTGAAGGCAACTGAGAAAAGTGATGTGTACAGTATGGGAATTGTGCTGATGGAGCTCGTCAGCGGGAAAATGCCAACAGATGCATCTTTCGGTTTAGACATTGACATGGTCAGATGGGTGGAGACTCATATTGAGACGCAAGGTTCGGCTCGGGAAGAGTTGATAGACCCTGCATTAAGGCCGCTCTTAGCTAGGGAAGAGACCGCGGCTTTTCAAGTGCTCAAAATCGCACTGCAATGCACGAAAACTGCCCCACAAGAGAGGCCATCATCCAGGCAGGCGTGCGATCACCTTTTCCACGTATTCAACAACAGGACAACGGATTTGGAGAAGACCAGTCTCGTTCCCTACACGTAAATTACATAATAGCCTCTTCTGAATGAATGATGAAAGGTTGGTGGATCGTATAGCCGTAAGAACTTCCTGTAGTTAGATTTTTCTTGTTGACAAATTCGAGTCTTGATACTGTTTATTCCCACCTAAATGCCGCGAGCAAACGTTGTGCGGAAATTCTCAAATTCATCAGGTATCTCCATCAAACAGAAGCGGAGGCGCAAGTCGTTCTGTCGACATTAGATGCGAGTCTGTCGACACTATACCACGGACCAATGTTCTTGAAGGGTGAAGCGGTACTTAGAGGATGGACTAGGCAGCTGATTAAACTATATTAGAATAGCCGACCAGATCGATTCTTGAGTGTGTAGTAGTTTGGCTGCTCGGCCCATGGGACTATGTACTGTTCTAGTAGGCAAATGGTTAATTAAGGGTATCGTCGCTTCTTTTTCGATTTGAGGAGAGATTTCATGAGCCACTGACCTCGCATGAAATTGTGCCGACTCCTCGAAACCAAATACGATGAGCCTGGGGATCGGTTTCACAGAGAGTTTGGTTCAAGTTCGTGCAGCCGCTCATGTCACTTGGCAATCCTCATCTGATCTGGTTGACAAGCTGAACTGATGTACTAACGTTGGCGACGATACAAATCATCGACCACCGCTAATAACAACACCGCGGTCACTCTCTTCGCATATTATAAGGGCTCGGGGTCTTGTTTCTGGTCCGATGAATCTTCCATTTTCTCACATGCATACAATCCCCGCCCGTCGGCACCTCCGCTAGGGGCTTTCCCGCGATCGGCTTCACGCATCTGAGACGAGATTTAGTCAAAATCAAGTCAAATGTTAATCATATACGGCCATTCAATACAAAGAAAATGAGGGGTTGAACATAAAACCTAACGCATCGATCGAGTCGAGATTTGTCATGGCTTCGCGTCGGCATCTAAGCCGGTGTGGGGACCAAAGTCGCAACGTTGGATCGATTCACGGCTGAAATGGGCCGCAAAGAGAGAGCCCAAGAAGCGAAGCGAAGCCCAGGCCCATCAGGGGATCTTTTGGCGGGAGCCCATGGACGGCCCTCCATATCTTCCCGCCAAAACTCCGTCGTCCTTCTCCTTCCTCCGCCCCCTTTCCTCCGCCATTTCCATCATTCCAACCCTCGGAGGCGAACTGCTGATCTGCAGAGGAGAAGCGGACGAGGGAGAGGAATTCAATCGTCGTTCGCCGCCCCCCAATGGAGTCGTACTTCGTCGACCGCAAGGCCGTCCAGGTGGAGGACGTCTTCCTCGACTTCCTGAAGAGGTAACCCCCCTCCTTCCCTTTCCCCTTCCGTTCCCTTACGATGAATATGATCTTTGCCTTGCGCTGTCGATTCACGATGATGAGGAAAAACCCACTGAAAAACCCTGCAGCTTTACGGTGGATCCGAACTCGAGAGGGCCGCCTTACTACTCGGCGGAGATCGAGGCCATGAAGGCCAGCGAGTCCAGCACCATCTTCATCGACTTCTCCCACGTCATGCTCTTCAGCGACCTCCTCCAGTCCGCCATCTCCGACGAGTTCTTGAGGTCCGTCTTTATATATTCTCCGTTCCGGTTCCGCCGCCTCGATTGTTCCCTCAATCTCGAGATCGAGAGAGAGAGAGAGAGAGAGAGAGAGAGTGTTTGATTGTTGTGTGCGCGCGCTGTCAATTAGGTTCGAGCCGTACCTCAGGAATGCTTGCAAGCGGTTCGTCATGGAGCAGAAGCCCACCTTCATCGCCGACGATAATCCCCACAAGGACATCAACATCGCCTTCTTCAATCTCCCCTTCGCCAAGAGGTCTCCTTTTTCTCCTCCCCCTCACTTCTACTTGCTCGTAGCAACAGTAAAGTTCGAATTTTCAGAGCCAATCACTCTGCCCTTTCCGTTGCGTGTGTCGATTATCGTTTGCCCCGAATTCATTATCTCGAAATGATTCAATTGTTCTAAAACTGTAGGTTGAGGGAACTGACCACCGCGGAAATAGGGAAGCTTGTATCGGTGACTGGCGTGGTCACTCGCACGAGTGAAGTGCGGCCAGAGCTTCTCCAGGGTACATTCAAGTGCTTGGACTGTGGAGGCGTCATAAGAAATGTGGAGCAACAATTCAAGTATACTGAGGTTGCCTAGTATATGCCTTGCGAGTGCTTTCCGCTTGTTCGCATTATCTCTTCCTTGTAATTTATTTATCAGCCTTGCGGTGTCGTGCTCAATTGCAGCCCTCCATCTGCGTGGATCCTACGTGCACAAATAGGATGAAGTGGGCATTGCTCCGCCAAGAGAGCAAATTCGCAGATTGGCAGAGGGTGAGAATGCAGGAGACCTCCAAAGAGATACCTGCTGGATCCCTGCCCAGATCGATGGATGTCATTCTCCGCCATGACATAGTTGAGCAGGCTAGAGCTGGTGACACGTAAGGATCGATCGCTCATTTTTCAGGGTCGCTATGAGGCCTAATTGTCCAGTCATCTTTTCGGTTTCATCCTTTCTCTAGTTTTTAACTTTCCAGAATTTATTTTCTTCCCAAAAAGTAGCAGGCAGGTGATCCTACGGTAGGAAGCTACCAATCTCAGCATGTAATTTCTTACCATGAAAGAATATGATGAGTTTGATTCTTTTGCGATGGAAGCTATGAATATCAGCATCTTCATTCCAGAATACATCTGGTTAAACTAGCTATTGGACAACGTTCATCTCAGACTATGTGGTCTTGCCAGTGCCAATCTATTTGAAATAGTGGTAGCTAATTAAGATTGCAAATTTATTGCTGTGATAGAATTATTCCTTCTACTGTAAATTCTAGGCCATCGTCGATGCCAATTGTCAAGCTGGATGTGAGAGTCTTTGCCATGTCTGACTTGTCAGAAGAAATGCTATGTATATGAATTTGTGTCCCCTACATAGGCCGTTTGAAGCTGAGTGGATCATATCTGAATTTGCCTTTTTGCAAACGTGCAAGTTTCAGTGAGAAAGAAAAGAACAAAGAAAAAATTGGTGTAATAATTAGGACTGCTTTTTCTTGAAGAAACACAATGCTTAAGACTACTTGTTTACACAGATCAACTGATAACTATTGAATGTGATGGAACATTCTCCTACTCACGTTAAGCATAGGAAGTTATCTAGAATTAGCTTGTCAATCTTTCTTCTTTTATTCATGTACTTCTTGATGCTTCTTCTTCTGAATTAATTTGATCATTTGAATGATTCCAGGGTCATTTTTACCGGTACCGTCGTTGTCATTCCTGACATATTGGCCCTGGCTTCCCCTGGCGAGAGAGCAGAGTGCCGCAAGGAAGCTTCACAGCGCAACCCATCATCTGTTGGAAAGGAAGGTGTGAGAGGTCTTCGAGCATTAGGCGTGAGAGATCTCTCTTATCGGCTTGCCTTTATTGCCAATTCAGTGCAGGTTGCTCTCGGGGGAATCAGTTGATTAATTAAGCAAATTGTGCACAGAGTATTTGCTAATGCTAATTTTACCTCTTTTTGCATCGGTTCAGATTATGGATGGTAGAAGAGACATTGACATTAGAAATAGGAAGAAGGGTGCTGATGAAGATGACAATCAGCAATTCATGGTTCGTCTCCAATGAACAACCTTCCTTTAAGTGATACTGTGAACAATAATGTGACTTAAGAATGTAGCTGAATCTTTTTACTTTATTCAACAAAAAGTATCTATCTATATATGGGTTCATTCAATTGATTGTGATAGAAACAAGTAATCTGGTTGGGGTTTCCGTAGTTCCAAAAATCAATATATAAAATAGTGAAATAATATTTTGGGCTTTAGTTGGCGTAGTTGTAGTTGAAGAAATCTTTTTGACATAGCAGGCGAAAAGCTTATGTCTGTACAAGACCAAGTTTACTCTGTAAGTCACATGAACTCCCTTCTAGTAGTACCATGTAACTCGAATTCTTCCAAAGTAGCTAAAACATCATTTGACCTGAACCATTATCCTGTAATGGGCTTTCCCTGGCAACCTTGTGCAATCACGGCGAGTTACAGTAGTCACAGCTGACCCAGCAGCTTCTGATGTCTGTGTCTGTCACAGGCTGAAGAGATTGATGAAATTCAGAGAATGAGGAATACCCCTGATTTCTTCAATAAGCTTGTCAATAGCATTGCTCCAACAGTTTTTGGTCATCAAGACATAAAGCGAGCTATTCTCCTTATGCTCGTTGGTGGTGTTCACAAGGTAACTCACGAAGGCATCAACCTGAGAGGGGATGTCAATGTCTGCATTGTTGGAGATCCTAGCTGTGCAAAATCTCAGTTCCTCAAGTACGCTGTCTTTTTTAATCCAATTGGTCAACTCTATGATCATGCTTGCTGAATGGAATCCATGTTTTCGTGTATTATTAGATTTATGGACTTATTTATGTGCTCGCTTGTGTTTCAGATATACTTCAGGCATAGTCCCGAGATCTGTATACACATCGGGAAAATCTTCCTCTGCTGCTGGGTTGACTGCAACTGTTGCCAAAGAACCAGAAACAGGGGAATTTTGTATCGAGGTAGCTGCTTCTTATTCTTTCTTTTTAGAATATCTTTTGGTTTGATATGGTATATGCAAAAATGGGTTATTGGCATTAAAGTGTCCAATGCTGTCTTTGCATCTTTCCTGGTAAAAGAAGAATTAAACTGCTGCAGTGCGTTGTGCCTGCAAAATTCAATTTCTATTCTAGCATGTGCCTTGCTGGAAGTTGAAGAACCCACTGAAGGAAAGATTGGACTACTTTCTTTGTCACAAAGTTTGGTCTTTTTGATGAAAGAACACTCACCTTGTTTGACTGCTGTGACTTCAGATTTTCGATAATTCTTGTTGAAGATGCTGTCACCTCTCCTTGGTCTACCTTTTCCATAATATCAACTGTATGCAACTAAGTGCAATCACAGAGTGTGGGGTATGTGGGACCACTGGATACTTTTAGATAATGGTGGGGGTTTATACGCTTGCTAGTTGTGAAAATTTTAGCGAGATATGTTGTCAACCAACAATGACAACCATTCACCTAATCTAATAGTTCTTATTTGTGTTTTGCTTGCAAATGGATCTTCCTTGGTCCTTCAGGCAGAAATCCACTTTTTACCTTTTCATTTAGAGATCTTGCAATAGTGACAAAATGCCAATAATATTGTAACGGTAATTATTTCTGTAACAACTTGGAAGCCACAAGCTTGACTATTGGAGCTCTATTTTAGAGCCATTTCATAGAAGGTGGACTTGCAGAATGCACAGTGCAATTATGGTTGAAGCATCTTCGTAAAGTACAAAATGAAGTAGTGATCTGTTCATTATATGAGTACCAAAATCTTTGACGGTATTCTGGAAGTAGCAGAATGTACCTTAGACTGTTTATGGTTCTAGATTCGCCTTTCCTATTCATCTCCTCCAATGTAACTGGTGGTAAGGAAATTTACTGTGGGCTCTTTCTTATCGGTTGTAAATGCAGAGTTGAGGAAGATATCCCCTTTAAGGAAGCTGCTTATTAGGAGTTATTTTGCATGATTCTGTTGAAAAATGTGAGAAATTGGCTTCACTCTTTTCACATTCCTGACCTGTTATTGAGTGTTTACTGGCACCTTCTTGATTGCCTCTTCTTTCAATCGTCTTACATTCTCTTGTCAAGATAATATCTTTATGTTGAATTTGGACAAATAAAGTTCAACTGGACAGAACAAGGGAAGCTGTCGCTCTTTTCTTTAGTTGTTTTCATTGCTTCTCCGGTGCAAGAATTACTGCAGGTTTCTGAGATCATATGATTATTTTAGGCTGGTGCCCTCATGCTTGCGGACAATGGAATCTGTTGCATCGATGAATTTGATAAAATGGACATCAGGGATCAGGTGAGTTCACTTCCTTGCTTCTGTGACATTGGCCATATTTCAATCTAGTACTTGGGACTGAAATTGTCTTTCGTTTTGAAGGTTGCAATTCATGAAGCTATGGAGCAACAGACAATAAGCATCACAAAAGCAGGTATTCAGGCAACTCTAAATGCCCGGACATCAATCCTAGCTGCCGCCAACCCGACAGGGGGCCGTTATGACAAATCTAAACCACTCAAGGTGAGAGGATGAATTTTTGGAAACCTTGAAGTTAGACCTTTACTTAATTGACATTTTCCGATCATTGTAGACTTATGATGCTTGACTAATTTAGTTATGCCTGTATGCAGTATAACGTAGCTCTACCTCCGGCTATACTTTCGAGGTTCGATCTGGTATATGTAATGATTGATGACCCAGATGATGAGATCGATTACCACATTGCCCACCATATTGTGAGAGTTCATCAGAAACGTGAAGATGCCATTGTTCCTGCATTTAATACTGCCCAATTGAAACGTTACATTGCATATGCAAAAACTTTGAAACCAAAGGTTTGTTTCTGATTTTTCAGCAGTGACTTTGTTCTTTGTTTTACAGAAAAGTAACTGCAGGTATATATTGATCATTTTAACCGGACTAATTAATGCAGCTGAGCTCAGAAGCAAGAAAAGTGTTGGTCGAGTCATATGTTGCACTTCGAAGAGGTGATACAACTCCTGGTAGCAGAGTTGCTTACCGCATGACTGTCAGGCAACTTGAGGCATTGATCAGGCTGTCTGAGGCCATTGCTCGAAGTTATTTGGAAACTCAGGTACTTTTCTTGAGGTCCTTGTCCCTTCATTGGGTAATTTCGAGTAATATTTTATTAAAAATAATGTTCCCTATAGGTACAACCACGCCATGTTGATGTAGCAAGGAAACTGTTGAAAACATCTATAATAAGGCAAGAACTCAGCTAACTTTTAATATTTCCTCCTCACATTTAAGTGTTGTCCCCTGCCTTTCACTCCTCTAAGCGAGCAATGTACTGCTCAACCCATCTCACATACCATTGCCATAACCTTTCTTGGGATTTGTTCCTGGTTTTCCCTCCATACAGTGTGGAGTCAACTGAGATTGATCTATCCGAGTTTCAAGAGGGTAATCGTGATTTGGGCGATAGCAGCGGTGGTAATGGACCTGATCCTCCTGCCCAAGATGACGCTCAACCCACGGATGCTGTGTTGGACACGCAGTTTAGCAATGCAAGTGAGTCTTCAATCTCCACTAGCTTATTAATCTTTTGATTGTATTTTGGATCTCACAAAAATTAGATTATGGTAATGCAGAAACTGGAGCAAGTTCCGGTGACAAGCAACGAGAAAAGCTTGTGGTCAGTGATGAGTATTTCCAAAGGGTAACCCAAGCCCTCATTATGCGCCTGAGACAGCATGAAGAAGCTGTAACACGAGAAGGTAGATAATTGTTTGTCCTCTGGGCATATAAGTTGATCTAGAGGTGCATCGGTCGGAGATTGAGTTTTCCACTGGTTGTTACATATTGCCTGATGCTCTGCTCTTTGTATAAATGATCCGGTGGGAACTTTTTCTATTTAAAGTTTGTTGGCAGATTGATGTATGTTTTATTTGTTTCCTTATATCTTGCAGGGGATGGATTGGTTGGAATGAGGCAAAGGGACTTAATCATGTGGTATGTCCATCAGCAGTTCGATGACAATAATGATATTTCAGAGGAGGAAGCAGCGAGTGAAATCAAAAAAGTCAAAACTATCATAGAGGTATGATGCAACTGCTGAGAACTCTACCATTTATTACAGAAGTATCAACAGCTCTCATCAGCATTCTCATGCCGAATTCCTTGTAATGCAGAGCTTGATAAGAAGAGAAGGTTATTTAATAGTTCTGGACGATGGTGTTCAAGCTGCTGCAGAGGGTGAAGGTGCTAGACAGGCTGTTAATCGAAATGACAGAATTTTGGCAGTGGCCCCTAACTATGACCATGCTGCTCTCTAACTAGAGACTAGATGAACAGCACAACGCCTCCCTAAATATCACAGCAAATCTGCTATCTGTATACTTGTAGTTTGTGGACCGGTGCTTGCCAGAACAGTGAGAAATTGCCCACTCTATTATGTTCAACATATAGATGCTGGATCGGGGTTATGGAATGGAGGGCAACGGCTGATGTTTTGATCTATAGTCCCTTGGGTTCTTGTTGTTTGTGGCCTTTAGTAACTAAATACAGAATTAAGCGACATCGCTACAAAGAAGCACGAGCCTAACCGTAGCACCTGGCCTTGATCATCATTAAATGTACTGACTTGTTTGTTGCCATGCAAAGTAGGAACCTTTATCCCACTATTGAAGACATGTCAGTTTAATTTTGTATTTCCTTTATAGCAATTATATAAGGGTTCTTGTTTTCCGGTTTTTTGGTTGGAGTTCGAGAGGTTATATGTACATATTTGTAAGTTTAGTGAAGTTCTTGCATACTTAGACCAAGTAGACAAATGATGATATGGAGCTGAAACCAACCAATGACTTAATAAATCACACTTGTCGGGTTTCATTCGAGCTTTTCATTCGAGCTTCGAATATATGTTAATTTGGAGCTCAGTTCAGTTTCGATTTAATAGATCTTTCCAAAATGGAGACGTGGACATCCGTGTACACAACTCTTTCACTCTCCCTAAAGCCCTGTCATAATTTGGTATGCATCCATTATTTTGTCTTTTGAACCTGAACTTAGGCTTGGAAGAATGTGTGGAGTGAGGAGATGGCGTACAATTAGAGAGATGATGAAACGTTGAGCTGAGTAGGGTATGGTTTTAATTGGTGACAGGGAACAAGAGCCGTAACTTTCAGTGGATTATAGGCTCTTAATCAAAATATGAGACTTTGTCCAATTTAGACAGGGAGAAAGTTGTCTCTAAAATGTACGTTGTACTCTAATACATCAATCAACCCGGATTAACTAAGGACAGAGCCTGTCCATGTCGAGAGGAGTTGTGTACTCAATTGCCAAAGTGCGTCATCTTTCTTGTAGTTATCTTTTTGGGTTTCCTGCAATAGCAATTGACGCAGACTCCTTCACTTATGCCCCCCACGGTGATGGAGACAGGCTTAAATGAGCCACGGACGAATTAGTCAAATCCCGGATAAGAGGAGTCTTAAGATTATGCACCAAGTTGAATGGTCAGTATAGAAGGAATCTAGTGTTTGACTAAATGAAATTATCTTCTGAGCTTTTTCCACCATTCGACGCAAACTTAATTATGCAAGGTCCAAGAGGGGAGGTAAATATCATTGATCCATAATAAGATTAGACTATTTTATAAAGCTTAAGATACTAGCACATTACTTTGGATACTTTGTCTCATGTGTTATGGGTAATTTGCGAAGTGGGTCGATAAAATCATTCTCCAACAAGATTATCTATGTCCTTCTATAATTGAGAAGAGAAGGCCCCTACGTACAAATTCTATTAAAATCAGTTCTTGCAATCCCCGCATATCTTTGCCCAAAGTGCGCAACAAAGGGCAATTATTTCATTTAATCATACAAGCAAGGTTAGAGAACTAAAATTACAGGAAAGAGAAAGTAATTGGCAACTCCAATGAAACATTTGTAATCGAATGGTATAATGTCACCAGTGAACTTTTACAAAATATACAATCAAATCCTTAAATCTTTTGCCGCCTATTGGGTTCTTGATCTCTTAAATTCCGTGTTTACCTTTCAAATGAAACATTTACAAATAAAATTTGAAAAGTGTGAAAAAATTGATAAAAACACTTTTTGGTCTAATCGGCACTGACATGGCAACACATGTTAGCTGTTTTCTTCAAATGCATGTTTCACCCTGGAGAACCAACACGAACAAAAAAAACAGGAGTACAAGGATTTGATAAATAAATTTCGTAGGACTTGAGAAACAATTTGCAAAAGTTTAAGAACTGCCATTGCCTCTCCCTACTCAGATAAAATAAATGGTGATAACTTGGTGTTTATAAAAATGAGAAATTGAACTAGAGACATCCAGCTGAAATGTCAATTAAAATTGAGCACACAAAATATATTCTCTAATCTCATACAATATTAGAGAACGACGTGTTTTGAGTAAATCACAATCACTAGTGTCATGCGAGTCGTGATAGCATCATCAAATCAACGCAAACTCTAAAATAGAAACAACTAGATAGTAGAGATTGAGGTTGATCGTGATGGGTTTAAGCTTCATCATCAGGAGGGGAACAATTCAGATGACACATTAAGATCCCTATATGATCTTTTAGTAATAAGATTGGTGCATGTATAAATACAATCAAGAGGTTTGTTTGGAAGCAACCATACTATCGAAAGTATATTGAATAGCTTACTAATTGAGAGCCCTCATACAAAAGACAAGTGGGGCTCAGCTATGCGTTCGGTATATTGTAGGTAAAGTTTCGAAAATAAAATTCTGCAAGGATTTGTTTTTAACGCTAAGAAGTCTATTAGCAAGAATAGGGGAATTTCATGGCCAATTCCCTTCCCGTCTGCTTGTTTTGGGGTTGGTGCCAAAGGTGGAGGTTGGATTCACTCTTCCGCTTGTCTTTATCTATGACCATAGGCCTGTCATCTCAATATAACGTGCATAAAGCACCTTGATGGTTGCGGTTTCTTCTAAGAGTGGATAAGTATCATTTTAAAATGGAATGCTTAGGTTGCTTGGGACCGTTAGCTTGAACCTATCGAAAGCTCCTCTTCCACCAATAAACGAGTGTGCTTGAAATTTTCCCTCTTAAGAATTATCACATTGCACGTATTGTAAACTTCTTGACCTGTATACTTGATAATCTGCCGAATGGGGTTCATGCACACCATGGATGAATGCGTTCACTTTCTAAAATGGAAAATCCACCATTCGAAAAGCCAATCCGATGCTGTATGGAGATTCTGCATCTGAGCAAAGGAACATATGAACAAATAGGCAATAATGTGCCGATCCATTTTCCATCAAAATTGTTTATGAAGGTGGTGGCACGTAGCTTAGCTATTATTCGGATGTCGTGCTAAGGGAATCAAAATGGGGGAGGAGGGCGGCGGGTCATTGACGGCCTAATTGGGGTTGTGTACCAGCGAAGCCACGTGAGATTCCATTGACTCTCAATCAATCTTTTGCAGATCGACATCAGGCAGCGTTGGAGGTAGGCCCCGCGGTCGACATTGCCAACCTTTGAATGAACGAGCTTGATTGCCATTGCAAGCTGTCTTCTCTTGGCGCTTTCGCCGCTATCCCCCCGAGCGAGCCACCTGAAGCGAGGGCTCCGGAGGTCATTTCGGCACCGGGTGGCTGATACCGACCAATCATGAAGTGGGCAACTTCTTGTGAATTTTCAAGACCAAAAAACCCGTCCATTATTCTATCATCTTGCGTGAAGAGATGCTTTGATAGCATGTATTTTAATCTCTCTCTCTCTCTCTCTCTCTCTCCCCCCTTTGTGTTGGGCTCTATATGTGCCTTGATTCGAAGGGACAGTAGGGCTATCTATAATCCACAACAACAATCCCTCCCATCCCAGGTCGAACGTATTCGCCTTCAGACTCAACGCCAAGAGAGACGTAACAGCACGAGTAAGTTCAGCTCAGCAGCTTCACCAAATAACATCTAATTCCCCTCAACTCTCTCTGAACTTGATTGGTTTATATTTTTCAAAGTCCATCGTACTCACTTTTGCAGGATTTGCTTCCGTTCTATCTTCTACAACAGAGAGTGAGACATGGGTTATTGGTCATCGAAGGTTCTTCCGAAGATCAAGAAAGTGTTCGAGAAGAATGGAAAGAAGCCTGCGGCTGCGGAGGCTTGCAAGTCCTTTGATGATTCTAAGGTCCCTTGAGGGTTGATATGTTAATTTCCCTAGCCTGGTTAACGTGGCTAGTTGGCATAATTAATTACATCTTTATAGGTTTATTGATTTGCGTGGTTCCTTGAAACAGGGGGAGATAGATAAGGAGTTCGAGGAGAAGAAGACAGAGCTTCAGCCTAAAGTAGTGGAGATATATGAGGCTTCCTCCGCAGAAGTTAAGGTACGAGCGGAACGTCTCCACTTCGATCCAATACCTATAGTCCTATGTCTATACATACGACCTAAGAATAACAAGTGCGCTCGGTATGCCATTTAACAAACAGGCTCTTGTTAAGGAGCCCAAGGAAGCAGGACTCAAGAAGCACTCGACTGCTGTCAACAAGTTCCTAGAAGAGCTTGTGAAAATCGGTACAGTTTCTTTTTTACAACATGTTGCTTATATTAGCATATATGCATCGATGTCTCATGTGATTCAGTGCCCGCATCATACGTATAAGTGCCTCATTCGCATGTGTCTTGTACCTCTCTGCATGTGTATCAACCTTATCTATGCAAGAAGCAAGTATACATGATCTGATTCTGTATGCATGCACGGTTGATCACCTTTATGCGGCTGTGCAGAGTTTCCTGGATCGAAGCCAGTGTCAGAAGCGTCCACAAAGTATGGACCAGTCTTGGTATCGGGGCCCGTGTTATTTGTATTTGAGAAGGTGTCCACCTTCATAATCACTGAGGAGAAGGAAGTCGAGGCTCCTCCTGCAGAAGCAGCAACTTCTGGAGAGGTAATTGTGGCGGTGGAAGAGAAGGCGGAGATTGTCGTCGAAGAAGAGAAGAAGGAAGAAGCGGCCGTGGAGGCTGCGGAGCCACCCAAACCATAAAAAAATGGGGAAAAAGGAGCAGTATCATAAATCATTTATAGTGAAACTCTGTGCACATGGTTTACGCGATACCATTGTAAAAGCTGATTTGTTATTCTTTCGTTGTATGTCCACCTCTTCGTCTTGTATCTCCATCTTCAGTTGTTTATATTTGGCGACTCAAACGTGTAGTTTTCATTTCGTTTTCATTTTTCCGGAATCAATCAATTAGTTCGATCGTCACTGGTTTCGGGTGTGGTCTCTGGGATATCGCAAGGTGAACGCGATGGAGCGGTGGCTGCTACTTTTGATCTTTCAATCTGTAAATCACTTTTTAAAGTGTTTTTGTTCATATTTTAATTACTAGATAGCTGGGAAGTTGGTGAAACGATAGTGATTCTATGGAATTTTGCATAATGGCTTGCAAAAAATTGTGAAAAGAATCCTGGGCCTATGTGGGTCCGTCCCTTCCATGTATTGCATTGTATATGATATTTTTTGCAAGTGTGATTCTTGGTTCTTTTTTGGGGCTTCACCTATGTCCCATGAAGCGTTTGCTTTGAAATATAGTTTTGTACCCCTTTTGACATGAGTGATCAATTTAGAGGAAGCTGTACCTTGAAGGATCTAATTTGTCGGGTGACATGGTACTTCTTGTCTGTTTGGTAAAGTAAGGGTTGTGTTGTAGTTGTGTTGCCACTGTAGATGTGCTATGAGGTATTTTAACTTGTGGTTTTTTAGAGTTCTTTCGATATAATTGTGCATAATATATAGTTGTGTTGTGAAGTGTTATGACTAGTGTATATGGTAGTGTATGTTCAAAGCTCCAATTGCTAGAAATTGAGTGCGACAATTTCTTAGAAGTTGTTTATTATTACAGCTATGAGGAATTTGTCAAACACCTTATAAGATAGTGACGGTCCTTTTTCATAGTTAAAATTGATATGGGAAAACTATATCGAATAACCTATGAGCAATCAACTCTAATGGCATGCATATGGCGTGGATACTGCGATTACGAGGGCCTACCCAAATACATAACTAAAGCACTTATTTCATAGCTGAAATATATCGAGAAAGCTATACCAAGCAGCAGATTATAATAATCGTTAGAGAAACACAGATATTAATTACAAAGTAAACCAGGTTATTTTCAGAATCCTTACCTTCCAAAATAGCATTTTCTACCTTTCATTGTTTAACGCATTTATCATGTCAAATATTTGTGTGTAGTGCCAATAGGTTAAACTATCATTTTCTCAATGTATTTTATCAGAGATAGACCCTTTCATTGGCTCACTTGATATAAATATCCCATGAAATGCATTCTTCCTGTAAAAGCTGTAACGTTACTGGGCGATAAGCATCAATGATCCATTGATACGTTCATAATGCTGGCATGCTCCGTACTGGATGCTCCAAGGCTATAGGCAAAATTAAAGCGCAACTGCTAATTGGATTGTGAATGCTACTCCGATGCTCAAGTGTTGAACGATATAGTAATTAACAAAATTAGGAGCATGTTTGGGGACTTTTTGCTTTTAATAAGTCGAATTGCGAACTTTTACAATTTACTTGTTAACAATGCAGTAGTTACAAATCTGCATACTATAACTTGATACGCCATATGTGGAAGATTTTATATTTACAAAATACTATCTGCAAGAGCCACTTAGGGTCCGTTCGTTTCGCGGAAAATGACTTTCGGGAAAATGTTTTCCGGATTTTCCTGTGTTCGTTTCACGGAAAATGAACTAGTCAAGGAAAATGTTTTCCATCATTGGAAAAAACAACCTTTAAAGTGAGGAAAACGTTTTCCATGACTTCTTCCCTCTTACTTTTTTTTATTAATATATTTTCATTTTATTTTTATGCTTTCTTTTCTTTTCTTTTTTTCTTTTCTTTCTTTCCTATTCATATTCTTCTTTGGCCCGACCGGCCATGGTGGCGTCTAGCGACCAGCCGTGGCCGGCGACCGGCCGCACGCTAGCGGCCGGCAACCTTGCCGGCCTCGCCCCAGGCCGGTGAGGCTCCGTCTAGCCCAATCTGGTGAAGCCGAGATCGAGCCTTGCCAGATTGGGCAAGGCGGAGCTCTCGGCCGGCTCGGGTGGAGCTCGCGGCTCACCGGATCCGGCCCGAGCTAGGCGGGGCTCGGGCTTCGCCCAAGCTCGTCGCGAGCTCGCCAGATCCGGCGGCGGAGCTCGGGCTCCGATCCGGGCGAGCCCGAGCTCGCGGCTCGCCGAGCCCGACGAAGCTCGCGGCGAGCTCGGGCGAGATCGGCCGAGCCTCGAGCTCGCCGGATCGGCCACGGGTCTTGGTCGGCCGCGGGCGATCGGCCATCGTTAGGCGGGAAGGAGGCGGTGACGGGAAGGAGGAGGAAGAAGGAGGACGAAGGAGGAAGGAGGAAGGAAAAAAAAAAAAAGAAAAAAAAAAGAAAGAAAAATAAAATAATAAAAATTTCGATTTTTTTAAAATATAAATAATTAAAAATTCATTTTTTAAAAAATTTTAAAAAAATAAAATTAATTTTTTGGTCAATTAAAAATATTAAATGAGCTAACGAACGGTGGAAAATATTTTCCACTCAAATTTTAGGTTTTGGTAACACCAGGAAAATAGAGTCATTTTTCCGGAAAATGACTTCCAGGAAAATGTTTTAGGAAACACGTGATATTTTCCGCGAAACGAACCGACCCTTAGAGTTGCTCAATTTTCGCTCGAGGGTTCTTGTTACTGGCCTACTGAGTAGCAAAACATCTTCGGTAGAGAAGACCGAACATGTTTTAGAATGGAACCTATGCTTAAAACTTTTCTTTCTTTTTTTTTTTTTTTTTTTTTTTTTATCGAACTCAGAACACATTTATGAACATTGGTCAAAGCTGATAACTTTCTAAAGTTTATTTACTAGCTCTAAAAAGCAATGACATAAAACTTGATGTATCAAGCAATGACAAGAAATATATCTAAAACCTGCTAAACTTCTTACTCATGTGTTCCCTTTTCAGGTGATAACTCCCTGTTTTCTTTTTCTGGAAATGGTTTGTTGGCCCAAGCTTTCCGTGTTGATACAAAGCGGAAATCAATGGACAAAGCCGGAAATGAAAATAACGCCATTGGTGTTCGATACTCGGCAGATCACCACAGCTTGGGACAGGAAGAAGAGAACGCGGCATCTATTTTCGCGTAGTTTCTTCTTCGGTTTAAAAAATCGAGGGATTAGCTGCCAATAACTACCTCCAAACACAAGCTTAACAATAGAAAAACCAAGAAAGTCGTTCAAGAGAGTAGTCATAGTCCGAGAGAGAAAGAGAGAGCCGTATAAAGGAGTTTGACCACTTTTAACTCAGGGTTTTGTGTTTGAGTCTGCGAACCACTCGCCAACCTTCAAAATTTAGGGATTTTTGTTATATTACTTCATAACTTTATCTATGAGTTTTGTACTATTTTTCTTTCGTCCATCAGTAATTTTGGCTCTTTTTTATCCTATTAGTATTATAAATTTTAATTTCAAAGTAAGGTTACTAATAAAACAGAATTCATCAAAAATGAATTGACAAAAGGGGTTGGCCGGGCATTAAATTGATGCTCGCCCAACGGACGTAAGAAATTTAGCCAAGTTTTTCATTTTAAAGGTCAGCATGACATAGGCTGTGAGCCGCGTATTTGTTTATCAGGTCTATCGATAGGTAATGTTGAAAAATAAGAACCGTGTTGCCAAGAAGGATGACGTCCTTATTTCTGCCGTTTGGGAAGACCTTAAACGCACGCTCATGGGTGTACGTTTAAATTGGATTGTTTATTTATAAATATATTGAGTTTAAACTTAAATTTATATTTAACAAACACTCGATTTGTAAGCAACTGTAACTCTGATTATTCAATTCTAATGGATTATTTATAGCCGACTCTCTATATGGATGTAGATATTGATACTCAAATTAAATAACTTAAATTTCTGACGTCCTTTATTATTTTTCGATTGTTTTTTTGATGTTTTCGCATTAACTTAATTTGCGAGATCCTATCGTTTATGTATCAAATGCTCTTATAAGCAATCCTTCCTTTTAATAGCTCATTCCATTCAAGACAATGCCCTTCTATTTCATCTTTAGCATTTGGGTATTTTATCATAAGAATAAAGCTTTTCAAAAAATTCTAATTTTTTTTGGAAACTTACTTCATTTTTTGAGAATTTTTAGGATTTTTAATTTTTTTAATTTTTTTGAATTTTCTAAAGAATTTTATTTTCAGAATTTGTTATTATTTTTATGATTTTGGAATTTTTTAAGTATTCATTTTTAATTATTTTTTAATTTTATGATTTTTTTAATTAATAACTTTTTTTACGAATTTTAATGTTATAAAAGAGAATTCTGACCGGGTCCGACCAAACCGGCCCGGACCCTATCTGTCCAGGTTGGGCTAAAAACGGGCCATCTCTAAGGCCCACTCGGAATTAACCGAAAAGGCCCACGAAAGTTTTTCTTTTAAGAAAAAGCCCACCCCATTTTCTATTTCGGCGAGCCCATCCCAAACTAAGTGAAGCCCAAATGCCCCCAAAATAAACTTTCAAGCCCAGGTATCACAAACAGCTCTAAAACGATCAAACCTAATTGGGCCCAACTCCTCATCTTGGTCTTAGGGTGCGCGTGGTAAAATTTCTTGGCTTTTTTTTTTTTTTTGAAATGATTCTTTTATATTTCTATTAGGGGAACAATTTCGAGTAAAAGAACCTTGTTTGGTAACTACACAAAATTTGTACTTTTCTTGGAATAGAAATGCGTTTTAACGCAACAATTTCTCTTTTGTATTTACTAATTTTTATTCTTGCCCACGGATCGTCGGCGGTAGCCGTGATCGCCGTCCGCCGACCCGCCGCCCCCACCGCCGATCCGGCCGTTGGAGGCGGACGTGCGAAGCGGCGGAAAGCGATCGGTCGGCCTGCGATCGGTGGTTGGCGGACGGCGGTCGTCGGCGGCCGATGGGGCTGGCGGCGGTCGGCGGTGGGGCGGCGACGGCGGTCGGCCGGGCGGCGTGGCGGAGGGCAGCGATCGGCCGGTGGCAGCGGTGACGGCGGACGCGGCGATCGTCGGTGGCCAATGGGCCGGGCGGTGGCGGACGACGATCGGCCAGCGGTGGCGCGGCGGCATCCGGTGGCGGCGGGCGTCCGGCGGCCGACGCACCGGCGGCGGCGCCGGCGGTGGCCGCGGGCGGCGGTCGGCGGTGGCTCGGGTAGTTGGAGGTGGCGCGGAAGAGAAAGAAATAAAACAAAAATAAAAAGAAAATTTGCTTATTTCTAGAAATTGTTTTCGGGACAAGAAGTAATTTTTTTTTTTTCTCGTTTCTATTCCTAGGCTAACTTTTCATTAGGGAATAAAAAACAACTTGGTATTACCAAACGGGTTTTTCTTTTTTGTTTCGGGGAACAAAAGAACAGAAATTTTGGGGAAGAGAAATGTTGTCATGCAACCCCTTCCTAAGGGTTGAATGCTCGGGGATGATCGAGATGAACAGTCCTGAAGCCGCTCGTCCCCAACCACACCCGATCGATTAAAACCTAATTCTTTTTATTTTCTTCTTTTCCTTTAAAAAAAATTTACTTTATTATTAATTAATTTTTCTTTTTCTTTCTTGTTCTATTTTTTTTTTTACTTTACTCTTTTTCTCTTCTGGACTTCTCCTCCTCTACCCTTGCCCCAAGCTTCTTCCTCATTTTGCACCATCTTCACCGAACCGACGCCAACACCACGGCGAGCCCTCACCGGCGTATGGGGGACCGCCAAGCCACCATCCAACACCGGTCGTTCGGTCCAGCCGACGCTGGTCACCGCCGACCACTAATTAGCTGGCGGTTTCTAGTAGCGTCGAATCCACTCCGACGAGGAGCAAGCTCGCAACGGCCAGCTCGAGCGACACGAGATACGCCACCAAAAATCAAGAAAAGCACCAATGGCAGTGTCGGGGCAACAGGTCACACAGATATCATAGATCAGGGCTTCGTTTGGAGACTCGAGTTTGACCCTCCATTGGAGCAATTCATCTAACAGTTGGTGTACACTAGAGAAATAAGGGACTTCCGACTCGTCCGCAACTCAACCCCAGGCCGAGACTCCTAACAGGCATACTAGAACACACAACAAGCATACTAGAACGCATGGCAACGTTAATGGGGGACTGGCGGTGCCAGAGTTCGCGTGAACCGAACGGCCGCAAACTCCGGCCTGGCGTGCCCGAATCAAACCACGCACAAAGAGACTTACCTAGTTCAGTACGATAGTGTCAATCAAAAGAGGTCGTCAACGAGGTTCGGGCGCGGTTGAAGCGTCGGCTGAAGCTCTCCCCCTCGCCCGGACTCTTTCCTTATCGGTTTCGAGCCTCTTTCCCTCTCAGTTTCGAGCCCTCTGTCTCTCCGCCCTGCTCTGTCTAGCCCCAAGGAAGAAGAAGACCAGTCCCTTTTTCCGAGCTCACCCTCGCCCTCAAGGTCGCTCACTTTCTCTGGAACCTCCTCTCTCCAGGTCACTCTCACTCTGGCTCGCTTTCTCCAGCTAGCTCTCTCTCGAGCTCGCTCTCCCAGATTTTGCTCTCTAGAACCCAAGCCTCCCCCGCTGTCCCTCCTCCCCCTCCTTTTACGTACCAGCGCGCATGGGACGTGGCGTGCCGGCTGCCTCTAGCCAGCCTGCGTCCGACCGAGCATCTCGCGTGATCGCTCCCCCCGTTCTCCTTGTCCTCCATCGCGTGCATCCTCCCTTCTGTCCTTCGTGTCGTTCCTCAGCTAGCGTCCAAGAGAAGGTCAAGGAGGAGGAGGGAGGGGCTGGGCTGAGAAAGAAAAGAAAAGGAATGGACTGAGCCGTCCCACATCGGGAGAAGGAATTGGAAAAGAAGAAGGGGCCGGGCTTGGCTGTCTCTAGCCCGGCCCTGCTACTTTTTAGTCTTTTTAGTATTTTTAAACTCTTTTAATTATTTTTGTCGAATTTTTTTAATACCAGCAATGCAAATGTTCTACTAACTATATGCGATGCAATTTAATGAAAACACGACACATTTTAATGAAATTATTTATTTTTCTTTTTACTTCTTTTTTTAGAGACTAATTTTCAATTTTCTATGCAATTAAGTCCTAAGTAAAAAGGCAAAATTTATGTGTCAACATGATGTCCCAACATGAAATGTATCCTTTCACATGCAAGCAGGTCCCATTGCTTCAAGACCCACGTCCACTCATGCAATCTTTTATATCAATTTTCGCCCCACAAAATATTCAAAATCGGTACCTTTGACATGCCTACTCCAAATTATTTTTAATTTCTCAAAAACTCTCGAACCGATACCTTGACCCAAGTCCATGCTCCGTTAAAATATGTAGGTGTTGACACGTTTGGATTTTTCATGTCATATCCATCTTGCAATTGTTTGCTGTGTGTAGCTATGCATGCATTTCATTGATGTATTAGATGAAATTCTAACTCCTGGTAGATTTGGGTCGGTGGTTACTTTTTTGTGAGACAAAACTTAATTTGAGGTGAATACATCTTAGGTACCGATTCGTAATTTTCTTGTAAGACGGTAATTAGTTTGAGATAAATGCATTAGGAGTATCAACTTGGTAATTTTAATGGAATTAACACCATAATAAGTTATAAATCCAAAGTAATAATTTTGAAGGTACAGAACTATTCATTCCACATGTTCTTCTCCACGGACGTGATCCTACCACTCCGAATATTATTCCCCGAGTCAGTTAAGTTTTATGCACGTTAACGTATCTCTAACTCTAATCTCTAATCATTGACAATAGGCACATCACGTGTCCTCTTCTAGATCAAACCTTCGGAGGGGGGAGGAAAAACTCTATTCCACGATGCCAATGCATTGTTCCCAGGATTATTTGTCGAGCTTATGTACCAACACCCCGCCTTGTCTGTCCGAGCTTATGTGCCGATTCTAATACAAAATCAAGTGGACTCTCCCACCGTAGTTGCTTCCTTGCATGGCAACGGCGGTGGCATGGTGGTTGAGCAATAGGGCAGCATGATGGCTACTAGTGACCATGCACATATAACTTCATCTCATTATAAGAAAATTCCCTTCATCACTCGTACGTCTTTCACTTGATAAGTTGATAACTCATGATATGGAAAATCTTATGATAAACAGGTGGCTAAATGTTTCCAGACGTGCTCAGTAATTTCTCAGAACATAAAGTAATCGACAAACTATCCAACTCCTCAGATTCTGGATGGGAATCTAGAAGGGAATATCCAATCTGCTGTGAACGGCCATGGATTGTATTGCTGCTGGATCATTGGAGGAAACAGGCGGTTGTCATGAGAAGTGAAACTAGAGACGCCGAGGTCGAGGGCGTAGCCACCCAGCTGGTGGATGTGCGGCAAAACCTGGCATCTATTCACGTGTGCATAATTGGCTATTCATGTTCATCTACATGAGCTTCCATCCGATCAATCGCGACAAACCATCCTGTGCACATATTAGTATTGGCCATCTGCCTCTCCGTGACCTCAATGAAAGAAGGACCCATCCTATCCCACGCCTTGCCCAAATAAGCCCTATCCGACCTTAACGCATCGCCTCTCGTGTCCATCGCCAACATATTCTTGTGATTGTCCCCATCAGGCATTGCCGCCTCAACACAGATCCTCCACTGGAGCAGCTCCGGGGAGAGGAGCCCACCCTTGGTCGCCGACTCATCAACATGAAGCATTTGAATCTTTTTGTAAAATTTGTGAAAAAGGTTTAAAAAAAAAGGGCTACACAATCTTTACTGTTAAAATCGATCATGGAAGATAATTTGAAAATAAAAAATTTTCTAACTTTTATGATAAATAATTTTGAGCACAATCTTTCTTCTTTTTATACTCTACAAATAAATGGAGTCGTAAAAAGGAAAAATTGATCTTTACAAGATATGAAAAGAATCATGATAATAGAAAGTGGTATTGCCTCATATTTCTAGACTGAAGTAGTGGGGGAAAAGTGTCAAAAACGTCATAGACCTATTACATTTGTGCCAATTTAATTATAAACTTTTTTTATGGTGCCAATTTAGTTATTCTAGCTAATTTTGGTCATATATTATTGACATGGATGCCGGCTAACTTACATGGCACTACTGCCAATGACGTGGACAATTTTTAATTTTTTTTATTTGTTTTTTCTTTCTTTTCTTCTTCCATTTGCTGGTGACCGACCCCCAGCTGTGGCCGGGAGAGGGGCTAGCCTCACCTAGCCATGGCAAGGTCAACCCTCAGCAAGGGTTGACCTCACCAGATTTAGCTTGGGCAAGGGCTCTCCTTGCCAAATTTTGCTAGGCCGACCCTTGCTTAGGCCAAGGCAACCCCTTTACGAGGGTTGGCCTCGCTAGATCTAGCCTAGTCACACCTCACCTAGTCAAGGGTGAGTCCTAGCGAAGGCTCCCCTGCCAAGGGTCGCCTTCACCTCGGTGACACCACCTTGGCTTGGACAAGGGCTGACCTTGGTAGATTTGGCAAGGGAAGCCCTTGCCAGGCTCGGCCTCGCCATGGCCAAGCAAGGCCAGCCTACCCGGCCATGGCTGGTGGCCTGTCATTGGCAAGATGAAGAAGAAAGGAGAAAAAAAAAAGACAAAAAATAAAAATTATTAAAAAACTATAAAAAATTATCCACGTCAGTGCCAACGATGTCACGTAAGCTGACCAGCATCCACGTCAGCAATATCTAGTTAAAGTTGGCCGCAAGGATTGAATTAGCACAAATCAAAAGGTGTAGGATTAAATTGGTACCAATGTAATAGGTTTCGAATTAGTCTGTACTTTTCCCAAAATAGTGGAAATCGCGTGTTATATCTTTTATCAAGTTTTTCTAAGCCCATTGTTAGAGAAACCCCCTATTGTTTTCCAAAAATAAAAAGCCAAATATCTACTATGTTTCTTGTTGACTGAAGTAGTGGAAACTTTGTGTTATATCATTAATCAAGTCTTTCTAAGACCATTGTTAGGGAAAACCCCCATCAGTTATTCATAAATAAAAAAAGTCAAATAATTCTTACTTATATGTTTTTTGATGCAAATACTATATTTTTAAAAATACAAATGATAATATCAGCAAGTTTGATCTAACTACATATAAAAGTATAATTTTTTTATTTATTAATCTACTGCTTATAAAGCATATAAAGTATTTAACAAGAGCTCACAGGTAGTAGAGGAATTAATTAATGTCAGGTTCGAAGAAAATCAGCAACCAACAAAGGCTATTGAAGAAGAGGAACTTGTTCAACGGGTAGAAACACCTGCTTCTATCAGCCGTGATATGCCTAGGGAGGAACAAGGCTGAAATTCAACGCGTCTATGAAAGGATTGGAAATACAAGTTAATTAACCCTTTGTTGTGGACAGGCATATAGATTAGAGTTTCAATCTTCGAGCGATGCTCTTGTCCACGCTCTGACATTTGATCTTCTAGAGAAAGATCGAACCTTTACTATTTTTTTTTTTTTATATTAGTTTTATTGCATGTAGATTTGTGAGAAACGTTTCGAAAGATTACATCTTTATTTGCTTTAATCAAGTATGTCATCTAGGTTATATTAGATAATGTTGCATCTTAGCTTAGCTGATTTGGATTTGTTCATGGTTAATGCTTGCTTATTGGCGAAATCATCGTACACTTAATTTCGTCATTAGCTTGTGTTTTTTAGTGTCTTATTCATTTTTTTATGACGTAATAAAAAGAAAAGGATTTAAAAAGATGTTTTAGAAGCATATTAGATGAATTTGCATCTTAGAAGATGAAGACTTTGATTGAGGTTTATCTAGTTAATTAATTAATTTCGACATTTATAGTAGTTTGGGGTTAATTCCAATTTAAAATTGAAAAGACACAAAAATTAGGTTAGGGGGCATTGAGGTCACATCTAGGCAATTATCACATTATAGGATTAATTAATTCATCATTATTTAGTATCTATCATTTCGTCTATTAATTCAAGTCTAGACTAAAATTAGTGCATACTTGAATATTTTTTTTTATATCTCACGAGAACCTGTTCCAGGGCTCATGACAAGGCTTGTTTATTTTGGTCGATGCGACTTGGGCTATTTATTTTTCAGCACCCTTATCTACTTTATTTGATATTGCTTGATTGTATTTTGATTTACATTTTTACGGCTTCTGCATCCATACATAGTCATCTTTTACAAGTTTAAATAAAACTTGTGAAGATCGCATGTGAATTGTTCAGACAAAAGAGATAAGGTACTCTTAAGGACATAATTAAGTCCCCGGACTTGTGAATCTTTAGTACACGAGAGTAAGGCAAGCTTTTGCATCTTATTTGACCTCTTAACCGGCCCATAATAGGTTAGTGGAGGCTCCAAAATATGTCAAGTCAATTAATGAAAGAGAAAAGTAAGTTGTGATCAGTTAGAATTTGGGCGGGCTTGTTCTAGGTATAGGTGCTATCTCGTGAGAGAAGCCATTTACGCTTGCTTAGTAAGCCGCTAGCTCCCTAGGGATGTTAGGACAAAAAGGTATGTCATTATATAACGGCAACTTAATATCGAGTCAGCATTTTTGTTTATCTTTTGAGGGAAGAACCTACTTGAAAAGAAAAATCATATAGTTTTGGGGAAGAATGTTGGGGAATATGATGGAACGTTTTGTAATAATTTAAGGACTTTTGATGCCTTTTTATCAGTTATCTCTCAGACAAACCTGCATTTCCACATTGTTACATGGTGGAAGGAGAGGGACTTGACAACAGGCATCCTATAGAGCATGCGTCTAGGATGTTGAAAAGTCAACAAGACAACGCACGTTGTGGCTCCACAATGACCACATTAGAAACTCCGCAAAAGCGGAATAAAAAAAGAAAACCGTTGCGAGAAAAGGACATAAATCATATAGTTTTGGGGAAGAATGTTGGGGATTATGATGGAACGTTTTGTAATAATTTAAGGACCTTTGATGCCTTTTTATCAGTTATCTCTCAGATAAACCTGCATTTCCGCATTGTTACATGGTGGAAGGCGAAGGACTTGACAACAGGCATCCTATAGAGCATGCGTCCGGGACGTTGAAAAGTCAACAAGACAACGCACGTTGTGGCTCCATAATGACCACATTAGAAACCCCGCAAAAGCGGAATAAAAAAAGAAAGCCGTTGCCAGAAAAGGACAGAGCAACAACTTTATATATTTACTCAACGAGATCGACCGTCAGTGGATAATTTTGAGTATCGTTCCAGCTGCCCTAACTTATATAATATATACCTGATGTTTTGTCGTTATGATTTCAGCCACATGGGAGCTAAAAGGTCAATGTCTCGATTCCTTTTCTTGATCTGCTTCCGTGTGTGTATATGTGTGTATATAGGTTAGGACAGCTGGAAATATGTGTGTGTGTCTATCTATCGAGATATATATAAATGCAGCAAAGATACAGGCTGTGAAAGATTCGACGACTCCCGAGGAAGGTGCTTTCGATATGAATTTGGCTGATGGAGACGGAGATGCCACCGCTAGTGAGCTCTAGCCCACATGACATCAACTCAATGTGTCTAAAGTGTGCTAGAGCTCACTAGCGGAACTCGACTTTGATTGGATCGTAATTTTTTTTTCCTGAATAGAAAAGGCGGAACTCGACTTTGATTGGATCGTGATTGGAAATTGCGCATATCCGTAAGACGTTCCACCCGAACCGTGCGACGTTTCACCTGCTGAGACACGGGAAACTGGATTTTAGAGACCTAATTCGGTTTTTGCAGAGCCACGATGACTGGTTCTTCGAAAAAAAATGTCTAACTTCCAAATAACTAACTTCGGCTTGTATCTCAATTCAATATATAGAAATTATATGATTATGCTAAGTTTGAATAACTTATCTCAATCTTTTGAACAAAATTCTTTTAAAAATTATAATTATCAAGTTCACGGTGTTTCTTCAGTATTGAAATGACATTACCTTCTCTAAGCATGCATGGAAAAAATCATCTCCATATAACAAGTACCTAGAATCTTTTTTCGAGAATGGGACCTTTCGAATGAAGGTCTGAACTTATTGGTTATGGACGAATAGTTACTATTTTTGTTACACGGGCCAAAGGTCGTGTATTTCCTTTTAAGTTTAAAAAGTTTTGTTGAATTTGTTACAGTGGTGAATTGTTATATTTCCTTTGTATATTCGAGTGGTCGGCTTAGATTAGTCACAATGGATGTTATTGTGCCTTTTTTTTTTTTTTTCTTTTTGGGTAATTGGCCCCGCTAGGATGAATGGAGGCATTTAGTGAATGATATTTAATGAAATTACTCCCCCCTACTGGGAAGAAGAATAGTACAAATGCCATAACTTCCATACAACACTAATTTTAAGTGTCATAACTTTTTTTTACTCAATAAAAAAGTGTCACATTAGAGTAAAATCGATTATTTTAGTGCCATTTTCAACAAATCATCATATGTGGATTTTTTAATTAATTTCCCATCTGACTTGTATTTTTTAATCTTTAATTTTTTTTAATTTTTTCTTTGATTCTTTTCCCTTTTCCTTTTTTTCATTTTTGTTCAAGGTTTGTGAGGGTCACTGGCGACCCTCGCCAATTGTGAAGGCCTAGACCAAACCAAGACTGCCTCTCCCTCAACTGGTGTGGCCACAAAGGCCCTGGGCAAGGCCATTATGACCTTACCAACTGAAGGCGAGGCCTTCGCTGTTGACGAGGGTTAGCAGTTGACGAGGGTCGCTCTTTGGCCTTGAAAAAAAAAAAAAGAAAAAAAGAAAAATAAATTTAAAAATTATTTACGCCGGTGTCAACAAAATCAAATAGGACAATCGGTATCCATATCAAATTTTCTGATGAGGCAAATCACTGATGGCACTTAAGTAATCGATTTTTCAAATTTTTGACTCTCAAATGAATAAAAAAGAAACTTATGATACTTAAGTTAGCGCCCGTATGAAAGCTATGGGACTCACACCGTTCTTAGCCCTACTGGCAATGGCAAGGAAGTTGATTTTTCATCTGAACATCGACTTTTTCAACCGCTAATAAAAATATGTGGAGATCCACCTATAACTGGTGGAGAGCACAGAGGGAACATTACAGCCTAAGAGTTAAGTACCCATGTTATTCTAATGGAGCTCGAACATTTTCTGCCTTTTTTAAAAATTTTAGATTCTTCTTGTTTAGCGTTAACTTTCAGTATTTAACATCGGACCCTTTTCGGGCCTGGACAGTCTGCATTAAGTGCTAACCCAAGAGAGAAGTGAACATGGATTGTCCTGCTGGAGAGCACACTAGAGAGCTTCTCAAAGCTCAAGTTCACGTATGGAACTCGGTATTCAACCTCACGGGCATGTTCTTGAGATGTGCCGTTCAGCTAAACATACCAGACGCTATCCACAAACACGGCCAACCCATGACTGTGTCCGAGCTTGTTGCTGCACTTCAAATTCAACCAACAAAGTCCGGTTGCGTCCACCGTCTCATGCGTGTTCTTGTTCACTCCGGCTTCTTTGAAGAGAGAAGGCTTGAGCCGAGTGATCAAATTGGTTACGCGCTGAACCACGCATCCGAGCTCCTAGTTAAGGACAGTCCCTTCAATTCAGCGGCTATGGGACTGGCCATGCTCGACCCTAGCTTCACAAAGCCGTACGATTGCCTGAGCGCTTGGTTCTTGAACAACGACCGTACCGCATTTGAGACGGCATATGGAATGAAGGTGTGGGAATACACTGCTCAAGACCCCAAGTTCAACCAGTTGTTCAACGATGCCATGGCTAGTGATAGTCGATTACTGGCGACCGTGGTGATTAATGAGTGTGCCGGGGTGTTTGAGGGCATAAATTCGCTGGTTGATGTCGGGGGAGGGACGGGGCTGACGGCCAAGGCCATCGCCGATGCATTCACGTTGGAATGCACCGTCTTCGATCTTCCACATGTGGTGGCCGACTTACCAGGAAGTAACAACATGAAGTATGTTGGAGGAGACATGTTCAAGGGAATTCCACCTGCTGACGCAATCATGTTGAAGGTAAGTAAGATACACATAATTTGTTGATATCCTCATTGAATTTAACTTAATGGAGATATTTTAATTACATCGCACAATAATTACAAATGGTTTGAAATATGTCAAGTACTCCTTTAGAATTTATAGGCATCGTGATTACAGAGCATTTTCAGTCGGCTTACGATGACTGTTATGAGCTGAGATAGTTTTGGTCCTACGAATCTGACCATACTTGCCGAGCTTGAGGGTCAAGCTGTGTTACGCTTCTCTTCTTCTCGAAATCCTGTTAATGCCGTCAACGCGAACTACTAATGGTTCTCTCATTTATTTTCTTCTATGGAAATAGCAAGGGCGTTATTACTAGACTGTCACAAGTCCATAAAAAAAAAACCTAAGGAGTTTGTAAATCTCATCAATAAAAATGAAACATTGCAGATGGTCTTGCATGATTGAAACGATGAAGATTGCATTAAGATATTGAAGCAATGCAAATCAGCAATATCGTCGACCAAGGACAAAGTAGGTAAGGTGATCATCGTGGAAACAGTTATGAAAAACCATGACAATGCCAAGGATGAGAAGTTTATGGAATTGGAGCTTGCATTCGACATAGCGATGATGATGGCCCATGCATCGAGAGAGAGGACCGAAAAGGAATGGGCAAAGCTTTTTTTCGATGCCGGCTTTGGAGGTTATAAGATGTATCATGTATTAGGTTTTCGGTCCCTCATTGAGGTTTATCCTTGATGATTGGATTGTTCTTCTTCTTTTTTTTCCTTTGTCGTTGTTCTGGGTAATAACTTGATTTGGCTGTTGGCTTTTGTGATCGTGTACTGATGCTACTCTTGTGAGTGTTGCAATAAACATGCAGTATTCCATTTAATAATTCAAGGCCTAAGTATTCACTATTTTAATCATAAATAATTTAATACAGCTACTTTTGGTTGGTCAGTACAAAAATTATTTTTGAGTGGCTAACACTATCACTTAGAGAAGGATGAATATGTGATTATGCACAAACCTAACAAATAAAAATGGAATTAAAACAGTCGAAATTCCTATTACGAATGAACAAAGTCTGAAGAGAAACTATGCCGTGATCAAATTCTCTTGTGTGCAGTATGCTATCACATAAAACAATAGACAATTCAAGGGATTTGCACATTGTAATTATAGTGGTTTGGCTTATTGCAAGACTATATCCACTTTCCCATGCTGACTGTCTAATGGCTAAATTTCACTAGAAAATCAATAAGAAGTTATAGAGTATGAGTATTCACTTCTCAAATATGTGTGAATGTTTTCTCTAATTCGCATGGTCAATTGCCTCTAAGAAATTTTAATAACATATTACAAAGACAAGTGCATAATGTGAGGTTCTTTTTGAACTTTCGAATTTCAATTTCACGATCTTGTTTACATTGCAACACCATAATCTCCTTTTATACTCCTCTATCACCAAGTTGACCATTGCATAATGTTTAGAGGATCATTCTTCCAATCAACCCACTGGACATGAATACTTCAAGAAGATTTGATCATGGTTTGAATTACTAGACCATAATCTCCCTTTGAATTAGTTGCCCATGCAACCAAAGCTAGTTTTCATAAGTGCAGTTTTTCGTTTGGAAAAAATTATATTGTTTTTGGACGATTGTCATTCGAATCCTTGCTTTGAGTAGATTTCTTTGTTACTTAACCTTTTAAGATTGAAAGAGATTCAGTATCGCCTCATGTGTGTCTTTGTCCACTCCGGCCTCTTCGAACTATGGGACCTCGAAGAAGTGGATAAGCAAACAGGTTATACCCTAATCAGTGCGTACTGACTCCTCGCAAAGCACAACCCTCGAGCCTCGTGCCCTTCCCGCTCTTCATACTCAAACCTTTCGCCATGGCGCCGTGGCAAAATCTGAGCGCATGGTTGGGGGATGGAGATGATGTCGCGCAGTCGTCGTTCCAGATGGTACATGGCGTACCTGTGCGGGAGATCACAAGGCGCACTCCCGAGGTCAACAGCTATTTCAATGAGGCGATGGTGAACGATGCAACACTGATAGGGATGGTGGTGGGCCGCACATTTGGGGGAGTGTTTGAGGGGGGAACTCAGTGGTCAACGTGGGAGGTGGGTTGGGGACGCCGGCTAGGGCCATCGCGGACGCGTTTCCCCACTTGAAGTGCACGGCGTTCGATAAGCCGCACGTGGTGGATGGTTTGGCTGGAAGTGAGAGGTTGAAGTTCGTCGAAGGAAACATGTTTGTGGAGATTCCCCCAACGGATGCAATCTTACTCAAGGTTAGTACTATGCATTTATGTCTAAGTCAGGGGCTATGGATGTCAAAATATTTAAATATTAAAACTACGTTTTCAGCCTAAGCATGAGCGAGAGAATTATTATATTTATATATTAAATCATGCATTCAACTAATAGCCTAAACTTTTAAAGAAGTTGAAAGTGATTCTATAAAATCTTACAATGAGAAAAAAACTACAAGATCGATAGTTTTTCATTTTCTCCCTAGGGACTCAAATGACATAGGTAATTCATAGTTTTAGTTAAAATCTACTAATCAAATTATTTTGGTTCTACACATAACCTAGATTATGACCAGAATTAGGTCCCACACATTTAAATGACCATTGATAGCTATTCAAATCATTTGGTATACTAATTAATAGATCAATTAATATTGATATACTTCACATGTGTTGGTTGAGAGTTCATTCCCTAGCCAAGCTTCATTGAAGAGAGTTCATTCCCTAGCCCGTACTAGTGTTGGTTGAGTTTGGTGAGCCATGACTCGATCCAAATCCAAGCTCTCACTACGTTTGTTGCCATATGAATGGGTCATGTGTATTATTATATAAAGAATAAAATGAAGTGCATAGTGTTATGTATAAAATCAGTAAAATAACAAAAGATTCCTCAAAATTCAAGTCACGTGAAAGATAACTGTCACTTAAACTTAAATCTGTCAAATGAGAAGGTCGGGTCAAAAATGATTCAAGCCAAATAGACCATTTTTAATCAATCTCGGCCATTTTCCATGCAATACAAAACCCGACTCATACCCATCATCGACCCGTATTATTAGAACACTTCCATTTTTAATCCAATTTAGAAAAAATCGTATCCAAATTGAGATGAAAGTACAAAATGAGCGAGCGCAAGGCACGCGAGGGCAAGAAAATGAAGAGTTATAGGAGTAAGTTGAGCCCAAGTAAGTTATAAATCCATTTATGTTCAATTTAATACCCTATTATGTTTAAACTTATTTATGACCCACTTACTAGATAAAAGTAATGCATATAACGACTCAGTCCATCGTATATGTGTTAAAAGAAGGGTCTATCACTTATATTAACAGGCCTACTTAAACTAAATGTGAAATGTTCCATTAGATGAGTAATGATATATGACTTAGGTACAGATACAAAAGACTCGCTAGAGTAAATCTACATGCAATTTACGTAGGAGCTCTTTCTGGGCCTGATCTTGATCGACAGTCCCATGGAATGATAAGGCATGAGTTAGTGAGGGATGGCCTCCTCCGGCTCCAATTGCGACCAGTCTTTTCCTGTCGCCAGGTTGTGCACCACTGTGAGCGTCTCCACTCTCGCAAACTTTTTTGCCGATGTACGATGCTTTAGTTCTTCCTTAATGACTTCACTGATTGCCCCGTAAACCTGTAAGGCGATGGAATGGGTAATGTCAATGGTCTCAAATGGTCTCAGACGTTGATATCTCATCTTGCCAGTAGGATTGTCTACTGGGCTTCAAGCGGCTGGAAG
Organism: Eucalyptus tenuipes; assembly: GCA_014182365.1. Lineage (NCBI taxonomy): Eukaryota > Viridiplantae > Streptophyta > Magnoliopsida > Myrtales > Myrtaceae > Eucalyptus > Eucalyptus tenuipes. The sequence goes on along the minus strand of CM024540.1, from coordinate 91,118 downwards.
TTGAACCTATGTGTAGTTTAATTATATTTATTAAAATATATCTCGAGTTTAAGCCGAAGCGAATTGCTGAATTTTGAAATATAAAATAAAATAAAAAGGGAGGAAAGTGCTTTGCTGTGAAGGCTGCGGAATCCGAATTGAAGAAAAGAAGAACGAAGCCGCGTGAAGCCCCTGCACGTGAGGAGAAAGGTGGTGGGGCCCAAGGTCAAAAGTTTGACCTTGGGCACACACGCACGTAGAAGAATTCCTTTTCTACCATGAGAAGTCGCCGAGTTCTCTGCACGCGTAGGAAAGGTGGGGCCCAACACACATATAAAAACAGAATCTAATTTCCTTTGTTTTGGTGTGCTTGCTTGAAGTCGGTAAAAAACCCTACGTAGAAGAAGCGCCGTACGTCCGCCGAAGTCTACGAAGCCGCACGTCCACGAAGCCGCAAGTCCTCTGCGCGAAGCTTTGAAGAGATACGCGAAGCCGTACGTAGAGCGTATTGTGTTGAGTTTGAACGAGCGGTAACTTTGTGCCGTGAGTTTATACCAAGTGAATTGTTTATTTATAAACACTTTGGGTTTAGGGTTAAATTAGGGTTTGGGAAACACCAAGAGAGTGTTTGAGTGACTTGAGTGTGTAATTTACTTGTATCGCTTGATCTATAGTGAAATTCGCTGCTGCTCTCCCTGTGGACGTAGGTTTTTACGACTGAATCATGTAAATCTGGTGTTCGATTTATTTTTCTTTTGTCTATACTATTGTTCGATCGCTCGCCTTTTTCTCAACAAGTGGTATCAGAGCCAGGCTTGGTTGAGTTGAAGCGAATCGATGGCGACAGAAGAAGTAAAAGTGAGAATTGACAGATTTGATGGGAAGGATTTTAGTCTCTGGAAGATGCAGATTGAAGATTATCTTTATCAGATGAAACTGCATTTGCCCTTGTCTGGGGAGAAACCAGAGGTGATGAAGCAAGCTAATTGGGATTTGCTAGATAGACGAGCTATGGGCGTTATTCGACCGACGTTGGCCCGTAACGTCGCGTTTAACATCTTGAAGGAGAAGACCACCGCCGACTGATGCAAGCATCGGATATGTATGAGAAGCCCTCTGCGATCAACAAGGTCCGTTTGATGCGACGTCTGTTTAATTTGAAGATGAGCGAAGGTGTGTCAGTTGCAGATCATATCAATGAATTCAATGTGATTGTTAGTCAATTGAGTTCGGTTGAGATTGACTTTGAAGATGAGGTACGTGCTTTGATTCGTTATCCTCATTGCACGATAGTTGGAATACTACTATTACCGCTGTTAGTAATTCCTCTGGGTCAACAAGTTTGACGTTTGATGAGGTTCGAGATTTGATTTTGAGCGAGGACATCCGTAGAAGAGAATCTGGCGAACCTGTATCTGCTGCTTTAGTAGGTGAAAATAGAGGAAGATTTAGAACAAGTGTGGGTAACAGTAGTACTAATATGAACAGACGTAGTCAATCTAGGACTGCTAATGTTGTTTGTTGGAGTTGTGGCAAGAGGGGGCATCTTAGAAGGGATTGCTTTAAGCTGAAGAATGAGAAGGGTATGGGAATTATAGTTGATTTTGCAGATAATGTTGCAAATGTTTGTAGGCGATAATGCGATTATGTCTTGTCTATCACAAATGATTCATCGCTTGATGGATGGATTTTGGATTCTAGTTGTTCTTTTCATGCTACACCAAATAGAAAGCGGTTTATCACTTATCGGTGCACGAGGTAGTGGTAAAGTCCGGTTAGGGAACAACGCGAGTGCGATGTTGTGGGTGTTGGTGATGTTAAAATCAGAATGCATGATGGTATTGTGAGGACATTAACTGGAGTAAGGCATGTTCCAGAGTTGGAAAAGAACTTAATTTCCTTGGGTGCCCTAGATTTAGCTGGTTGCAGGTATTCTTCAGAAGGTGGAGTTCTGAAGGTTGTTCGAGATGCCCTGGTAATAATGAAAGGAATCAAGCACGAAGGCCTATATAAACTTCAAGGTGAGACAGTGACAAATTTCGCTGCGAATACATCGGATGCATCTGTTCGAGAGTCTATTGACTGCTCGAGGAAGACCTGGGTGTTTGTGCCAATGCACAAGTTTGATGCTGGTGTCAGGATCTCGTGGTTGAGAGCTTTGATTGAGACGAAGACTGGTAAGTCGATCAAGCATGTGCGGACTGACAATAGCATGGAGTTCTGCTTGGAGCTAGCAAATAAATTATGCATGAAAGAGGGCATAGTGAAACATCGCACTAGTGCTAGTAAATAACAACAATTTGCAGAATTGATTAGCAGAACATTACTAGAGACGGCTCGAAAAATGATCTTTAGTGCTGGTATTGCTAGGAGAATCCTAGCTGATGTGCTTAGTTTGATGAGCTGCTTGGTGAATAGATCCCCATCAACTGTTATTGAATGGTGGACTCCTAAAGAAGTGTGGTCAGATAACGTTGCTGGTTATTCTATTATTAGAATGTTTGGTTGCCCGTGTTATTTTCAAGTGGGTGATGGTAAGCTCGATTGGAGGGCAATGTGCATATTCCATGGCTATGCATAAGGTGAGTGGGGCAATCGGTTGTGGTGCCCAGATAAAAATTCACATGTTAACAGCAGAGAAGTTACCCTTGATGAGTCTCCAGTACTTCTGGCTAGGAGTGATTATAGCAATGTTCAAACAGATCTGAACGATGTTCAGCTTGAGGTGGAGTTGCGACCAGAAACTCCTGAGGTAGCGAGTACGAGTACTAGCAAAGTAATCGACACAGATGGTGCTCGTAGCGAGGTGGAGCCTATAGAGCCAACGGTTGCTGTAATTATTGTAATTAACAAGGTATGTATTCGATCTCCTAATAGATATGGATGCAACAATGGTTTTGCTTTATCGCGGTTAAAAAGGTTACGTCGAAAAATCATTGCAGAGCAGTTAAAGGTACTTATGGAGTTGGTATTCGATGAGGTCCTCGATTATGGCGAAGTTCAAGCGAGGCTTGGACTTGGATAATATCTGTGGTGGTTGAGCCTAGAGGTGAGCGATTCTCGGTTCCTTACAGGTTCTGCTTAGAACCTGGAACCTACCTTCGGGTACAGGTTCCTCATTTTTGGAACCACGGAACCTACCCGTCGAGAACCAAGAACACAGGACCTACCCATCACGGGTTCCGTGGTCGGTTCCGATTCCAACGGGTTCTTTTTTTTTTTTTTTTTTCATTTTTAGTTAAAAAAATGGAAATGAATGTAGCAATAATAAACAAACTTGTCATTCATCAAAGAGAATATAACACAAACAGCAAACAGCATTTTAGAAGCAATAATAAACAAACTGTTTTTACACTCATGAACAATCCAGTAGTTCGAGCACATGATGGATGAAACGTGCTCTGACAGTGACCATAGTTGCACTGCAGGCATAAGAGCCAGACTTAACTTCATCTACTTATAATGAACACAGATTTCATAAAATCATAAAGGTAAGTTCACCTTCATGTAGACACCATATCTATGGCGGCACACATTACACTCGTCACTACTGAAGTCATGTGTTTATCATGATGAGCACAACTTAAAACAGACATTATCTTATTGCTTGGCTTACCTTCACTTTTTCACGTTTAATGATTCTCTCACAAAGAAGCCGCAACCTTTCCAATTCAACCTGCAAAAAGCATTGACTGAAGTTCAGTAATCTGATTGACAACATAAACAGCAAACATACATATAACGCGAATGAATAGCATAGTCACATATTCATCATATGCAAGAGAAAATCAACCATGACTTGCCATAACAAGCAAGATGTTAGTCAGAGGTAAAAAAATCAAGCACAGTCAAAACCCATATCTTCATAATACATGATAGATTATATGATATTATTTAGTAGTTAACTGGCCGAGAAAAGTGAATGATAACAAGTTTGCAAAAAGAAAGCTTGATAACACATACTAAACTTCATATGCCTTCTTCTGGCTTTTGAAAACTTTACCCATACGTCCACTTGCTACATTTTCCCGAAATTTAAGCGGTGCTCTGATTTGCTAAGTACACAAAATTAGGCCATGCATCAAGATCAACGTAAATATGACTGTACCCAGATTTGCTTGATGCTCTTTAGCTCTTCAATTCCATACTTTTGCGATTCAGCCTGTCCGGTATTTTAGAATACAAAAAATATATGAATACATGAGATACACAACTCAATATCTATGATCTCCAGAATTGACTTAATAAATGCACATGCAATATGCAAGACACACCTTTGCCTTCTGCCCTACATTGTGCTTTCCACAATAAGCTCGGTGCTGCAACTTGCCACCAACTGTTTTTACACTCATGAACAATCCAGTAGTTCGAGCACATGATGGATGAAACGTGCTATGGCAGTGACCATAATTGCACTGCAGGCATAAGAGCCAGACTTAGCTTCATCTACTTATAATGAACACAGAGTTCATAAAATCATAAAGGTAAGTTCACCTTTATGCAGACACCATATCTATGGCGGCACACATTACACTCGTCAACACCTTTTGGAATTGAATCCTGCCATTTTGTCAAATACATTGGTTTACGACATTAGAGAAAATAAACAGGCATGAATATGGGATACATGTCTACAGGAACAAACAAAGAATTACACGGAATTAAATAGTTCAGACACATAGCATGACACATACCATTCCTTTGACTGGATTTACTTGTCCTCTTGTGAAGGTAGCTTCAAAGACCCACTAGAGCACAAACAAGAGCATAAATAATCAAAACAGAGAGAGAACACTCACAAGAAGAGGTCAGCGGTGGTGTCGAGCAGAGGTCTGCGGTGGCGTCGAGGGCGAGCGGTGGTGGCGTCGAGCAGAGGTCGGCGAGCGACGGTGGCGTCGAGGGCGGCGGAGGTGGCCTCAAGCGGGGTCGGCGAGTGGTGGCGTCGAGGGTGAGCGGCGATGGCGTCGAGGGCGAGCGACGGTGGCGTCAAGGCAAGCGGCGAGCCGGAGGTCGGCGGCGGTGCCGTCGAGGGGGAGAGGAGGTGGCCTTGAGCGGGGTCGGCGAGCGGTGGCGTTGAGGGCGAGCGACGGTGGCGTCGAGGGCGAGCCGCGGTGCCGTCGAGGGCAAGCGGAGGTGGCCTTGAGCGGGGTCAACAAGCGGTGGCGTCGAGGGTGGCAGCGGTGGCGTCGAGGGCGAGCGACGGTGGCGTCGAGGGCAAGCGGCGAGCCAGAGGTCAGCCGCGGTGCCGTCGAGGGCGAGCGGAGGTGGCCTTGAGCAGAGGCCGGCGGCGGTAGCATCGAGGGCGACCGGCGGTGGCGTCGAGCAAAGGCGGAGAATGGACGGGCGAAGAGAGAAGCGTGAGTGAAAGGTGTAGTGTGGAAGTGAAAGTGAATTTTGATTTGGGGTTTTCGAGCCCTAACCGGACCAGTTCCGGTTCCTATGGGAACCGGAACCGGAACCGAAACCGCCGGTTCCCAAAAAGGGAACCGAGAACCGGAACCAGTCCCTTTAGAACCAAGAACCGCGCTCACCCCTAGTTGAGCCCATCAGGGGCTATGGGAAAGTAGTGGCAGAGTTTGAATTTTTGCGAAGCGATTGCAACTTGGCCAAAACGTCGAGCCAAGGTGGAGATTGTTAAAATATGTCTTGAGTTTAAGCCCGAAGCGAATTGCTGAATTTTAAAATATAAAATAAAATAAAAAGGGAGGAAAGTGCTTTGCTATGAAGGCTGCGGAATCCGAATTGAAGAAAAGAAGAACGAAGCCGCGTGAAGCCCCTGCACGTGAAAGAAAGGTGGTGGCGCCCAAGGTCAAAAGTTTGACCTTGGGCACACACGCATGTAGAAGAATTCCTTTTTACCGTGAGAAGTCGAACGAGTTCTCTGCACGCGTAGGAAAGGTGGGACCCAACACACATATAAAAGCAGAATCTAATTTCCTTTGTTTTGGTGTGCTTGCTTGAAGTCGGTAAAACCCTACGTAGAAGAAGCGCCGTACGTCCGCCGAAGTCTACGAAGCCGCACGTCCACGAAGCCACAAGTCCTCCGCGCGAAGCTTTGAAGAGATACGCGAAGCCTTACGTAGAGCATATTGTGTTGAGCTTGAATGCACGGTAACTTTGTGCCGTGAGTTTATACCAAGTGAGTTGTTTATTTATAAATACTTTGGGTTTGGGGTTAAATTGGGGTTTGGAAAACACCGAGAGAGTGTTTGAATGACTTGAGTGTGTAATCTTCTTGTATCGCTTGATCTATAATGAAATTCGCTGCTGCTCTCCCCATGAACGTAGGTCTTTACGATTGAACCACGTAAATCTGATGTCCGATTTATTTTTCTTCTGTCTATATTATTGTTCGATCGCTCGCCTTTTTCTCAACAATATTGATAGTAAATCCTTGAGGTACTGCAAAACAAGGGCACATTGTTGCTCTGTCGATGATTGTTTTCATGTTGAAAGTACATATTTTTCACTTTCTACTTTTGGCCTTTTCTTCAATTTGCTTTTTTGGGTTTTGAGCTATGAGGAATCGCATACCGCCTGATGGTTGTAGTAAGCTGGGGATTATTGTAGTAAGTTTCCCTAATTCAATGTAATGTGAGAATTAAAGCACAAAGCTTATATCCATGATACTTCGATCAATTAATCAATTTTTGGCATAAAGGAGAAAATAATATTGAGGGATAGATCGCCTGTGGCGTGTTTGGTAACTGGTTGATCATGCTGTGCTTCTTTTGGTCTTGGTGTTGTAGTGTGTGTGCCGTGATTTGCGGCTTTTACATCTCGTCACCCTTCCACTCCTTTTGTTCCTGCATCTGGAGTGAAAATTTCTGGTGACGAGATCTTTTGTACATTTAACCTTTCCTCAATATATTTCTTACCTTTTACCAAAAAAAAAATATATATTTAGGGATAGATAATCACTAGCTTTCTATAAGTATTGTGCAAATGCCCACTATTTTTTTTACGTGATTCTGATTTTTCAAGTTTCTTGCAGCAATACCTCACTCATCAAACATCATGCTGGCAGTCTTTAGTATAAAACTAACGTTAAATGAAGTAATCAGTCTCAAGCAAAAGATTATACAATATCTCTCTATGAAGCACGAAGAAATTACTCCAAACCCATAGATGTTTTTCATATCCAAATTTGCAATGCAAGATCAAAAGAACTCTTTGAAGAATACGAATACCCAAATGACAACTAGGTTACCCAGAGACGTTCACATGCATAAGGAGAGGTATCGGGCTGGGGGTCGTGCATGCTTGCATGTGCATACAGAGAACCGTGCATCTTTAATAATCTGTGGAGCAGAAGAAAATGTCAATCATCAAATTGGCACTACATGCTTGTATGGATACAAAGAAATTTTCCATTAGTTTGCTATTGTGACTTCTCAAGTTCAACCCTATGGTAACTTGAGGTTGAATAGGACTTCAAACTTGATGGAGGGACTACCAAGCTTCAATCCTATGGTGATGCAAGTTTTCTCAGGCATAAAAATATCAGCCAGAACTTAGCCCTTAAAAGGGACCAAAAAACAAACCAAACCATATTTTCACAATGAGAAATCCAGAATCTAATGAATCTGTTGCCAGTAAATTTATACACCCTTGAGTTATTGATGGTTCGATAAGAACTCCATGAGCGGGACCAATCCTCAGGATACTCTCTTGATGCTTGGACGGTAAATCTTTGTTGTTTTCCAAATGCTTTAGTGTTGCAGAATTGATGATTGTGAGAGGGGTTGAAAATTTGTAGGTTTGTTTCAACAGGTATGCTGGTATAAAGATTCTTAGAAAGAAAGTAATGTAGATTTAACCACTTAGCTCTCATTTTGTTGTGCCAAAAGGAACTCCTCGCTTGCTTTTCTGCTAATCCGCTAGCCATCTACCAGTATTTCCTTTTCTAATCTTTTTTCTGTTTTTTCTTGTGATATGTACTTTTTTCTTTGATAAAAGATGCAATTGTCATCAACTTTCACTTGAGTGTGAAGCCAAAAGAAAAAAAATGTCTCTTAAGGAATCACCAACACACACATTGACACATCCAGTCATCCGTCCTAACTCTTAAGGGAAAATGGAAACAAAAACCAAAGGAGAAGAAACCCAACAATTAATGTGGTACCATTCTCCCATCAGAAATGCAATCACAATATCTTGGAGAATCCTGTCTCCATCATAGACTTCTTCAATTATAAGACTCACAAAGGTAATGGCCAGCAATATCTCGATCCTCATGGATCTTTGAATCCCTCACCCAATATGTAATGCCGGGAAATATGTTAAAGTCAGCAAGAGTAGAAGATTCCCTCTCTATTTTTGTGTGCCTTTTGTGAATTATCTGGTTTTATTTCACAACCTGCACGTGTAATCCTCACATTTAATGGGGAGAACTACAAAATGTAACTGCCAGTGGTTATCCATAGCTTTTGAGTTGAAATTGGAAAAGAAGAAAAATGATGCAAAGATGTTTCTACTTCATCACATAAAATTGGCTGCTAAATCTAACTAAACTAACGTTACTTCTCCAAATATATCAAAACAGAGCCAATCGCAAATTAATTTTTACGGTACACCAAAATCCATTTTGTTAGCCAGCCTTTCCACCAATTGTCTTAAAACTCTCAATAATAAAAAGGCAATAAATGGATAGTATGAGCCATCAGCATTATCAGCATTTGGAATTTATAATGGGTGAGGGGACGCACATTGCTACGCATGGGTTGGGTATCTAAGATATTAAAAAGGTAATAAATGGACGCACCCTCAGAGATGCAAGCACAGAAGGATGAAATATTTACTGCTAGTATTCTATTACACAGAAGGGGCTCATGGGCTTGATTGCTCTGATTCGCATGTCTTCTCTCTCCTGCTCCGCTCATGATCAGAGGAGGGCATGGGCGAGAAAGATCAAAATACGAAAAGGACTATTTCCCGTTGTTTTCACTTTGTCCATTTCCAAGAAGATGTCTTTTCCAGAATGTTGGGCCCGTTCAAGGTGAAGTAAGTCGTGTTGACCAGTCAACCAGCCATCAAAATAACGAGGGGGGACCTAGCTTGTTTGACAGGACGAGAAAAAGCTCCGCTCGTATCTACGAGGTATTTATGGTTGCTTTTTGCTTCGCCTCTTTTTGCTTTTTCTCATTTTTATGTAAATATGCAAACGTGTACTTTTCTCTTCATGTCTCTGGGCGTTTGGTTCGACTTTTGGGGAATGCGACTTGTCAAAATGCAAATATCTTTGGCTAAATGGGGTTTAGAAATGCGATGGCGAGACGATTTTTATGTGCATATGCGACCTCGGGCGGCGGCGACGGCCGCCGAGGTCACGACCCAGTGACGGTCGCGCACGACCTAGGCGCCAGGACCACCGAATCGGCGGTCGGATAGCCCAGATCGCGCTGGGTCGCGCGATTTAGGCCATCGGTGGCTTGAATCGCGCAACCCGGGCATCGCCGAGGTCCGTGACGGTCGCGGGGTCGGGCGACCCTCAAGCAACGGTCGCCGGCGCACGCGACCCCTTGGCGGCGGTCGTCGGCCTCCAATCGGCGGTGGCTTGGAGAAGATGAACGAGTGCACCGACTTGCATTCCCAGGATGCAACTTGCCAATGCACCTCAAGAGCTCTATTGGGCTAAAGGCGTTTAGACTCCTTTGGAGATGCAATTGCATCTTGCCAAAGTCGCGCAAAAATACGAACCAAACGCGTTTGCTTTTGGCCAAGGGACTTTAGAGTCCAAATGAGCATTCCAAATGCTGAACCAAACAGGGCCTCCGTCTTCTTCGCGCATGAGAGCTATGGCGTGAATCATATCACCGTTATGCAAATTAATTTGTTGTCAAAACTCAGCGTTGTTGTGCACATTGATCTGTCTTAATAAATTACTCTTCTTCTGGGTAAGATGCTTTGACAGCGTTTATGCACCGATGTTATTCCCTGCATATTTTACATTAATGCCTTCAGTTAAAAGAATGGGCGATTGCTTCTAGTTACGAGAAGAAAAGAATGTTCACTTTCAGGTCTTGAAGATAATTATTAAAGCATGGAAAACAAAGGTCTTTCAATCATCTTGGGCTTCCCACACTTCTTGACCAAAGTGTATATCTTTCTGTTAATGAAAAGACGTATCTGTTTTTTAATTTCATGTGAACGATGAGTTCACCATAAAGTATACATATCTTTATTAACAAAAGCATTGAGAAGACTTGAGACCCAAAGGAAACTAACGCCATAATTTAAGCAAAGACCCAATTTCGTGATTTTGGCATTACTGGACACAAAATCCAGGCAGGTCGCAAAAAAATTAAAGTGTATCGCAATTATGGCTTTTCTCACCTCAAGCCGCAAAGGGAGATTTCTAGGGCAAATTATCATAATATATCCTAGACGTAGACCAATACATTAATTCAACTAATACACCATAATCCCATACAGAATTATCGAAAGCATCTGTAATAGTTCCTTTTAATATAAAAGCACAATAACATTAATTTGTTACTGGCATCATTATCATGTCAAATCTTAATCAAAACTACGGATATCCGAAAGCATGTTAAACCAAGAACCCGCCAGCCATAATTAGAAAATCAAGCATGCAATGCGCAATGAGAGAATTATCCATGCCCAAGATAGAACTTGAGTTTCATGGTACAAGCCCTTCAGCATTTTTAGATGTAAACGCCTATCAATCAATGTACAAATCAACGGTCACGATCTCCCTTGGATTAGTACGGATGACGAGCCCACGTCCTCCATGTGGCCCTCTCGTCCAAGCCTTAATTATGCATTTAGGTCCGTGAAAATGATAGGCTGGGTCGAAACTGAGAGGAATCCAAGGAGCTACACGACGACGACGACGCCGGAGAAGGAGGCCTCGCCATTGTCGAAGTCCCTTCCGAGTGCTCCATCTCTCTCTCTCTGTATTCCCCGATCGCGAAGGAATCGCTCGCTGTCAGAAGTCAGAAGCAAAGCACGCTCGTTCTCTTCTTTTTCAACAAAAGTTTGAAAGGACGAAGTAGGGAGGTCGGTCCTCCCGCGCAGTCGATAATCCCCTGCTCGGCGCCTTATTGGGAACTGCACGTGTTGGCCTATGGATGGGTTTTGGGGAGGACCTTTGCCCTTTGACTTGGACTGTCGTCGGTCGACTTCGTTCGGAGGAAGCGGCGTACGCTGGTCGCGGGAGTAGGCGATCGTAAGGGCCCGTCACCTTTTCTGGGCATCTTCGCTTTTTCTCGGAAACGAGGAAGGGAGAAGTTGATCATGGCTGGACTACAGAGGACTTGTCAGACCGGGCTTGAATTACGCGAGATCAACGGTTACGATCTCCCTTGGATTAGTACGGATGACGAGCCCACGTCCTCCATGTGGCCCTCTCGTCCAAGCCTTAATTATGCATTTAGGTCCGTGAAAATGATAGCCTTAATTATCCGAAAGCATGTTAAACCAAGAACCCGCCAGTCATAATTAGAAAATCAAGCATGCAATGTGCAATGAGAGAATTATCCATGCCCAAGATAGAACTTGAGTTTCATGGTACAAGCCCTTCAGCATTTTCAGATGTAAACGCCTATCAATCAATGTACAAATAAGAACCTACGCGGAAAGAAAAATAACAAAATAAACGACAGTAATTTCCTTTCCATAAACACTGGAAAAGGACCGTACTTTCCTTCCATCTGTTTTCACTATATGTCCATATCGGAAGGAAATCATCGTTTACATGCATTTTGTGATGCTTACAAATTCCAAAACGGTGCAATAGGTCATAAAATAGGGTTATTCCATGGCCCAATGAAAATTGCCTCGTTACATATGTGTCTGTTTTCAGGAATGAAGCACTAAATTATCCTTCATCATAAACATGACCATTAGAAAACAAAGTGAGTTACTACTATCATATCGTTAAAACAAACGTATTGAATTTCCCCAAAAGACCATAATAAAGAAGAGGGATCAGGCATCCGTACACTTCTGCATGGCAAGAGTTAATCAGCGTTGAGAGTGCCTACTTTCCATGTTTACGGCTATATCTCATTGCTTCAAGAATCAAATAAATGACTAGATATACTTTAAGATTGACATGGCTCCATGATGCCCTTATTTTCATGCCGGCCAACTGACAAATATAGTCATAAATTAATCCAGAGGATTAAACTTTTAGCAGATCGAAGCTATCACCACCTCTATCTTCATCAAGATGACGAAATCCTGCGACAACTAATCAAAATCTCCAAACGGATCAATAAATTATATGAAGAGGGAAACAGGATATGATATACCGATGCGTGAAGCAACAATATCGAGGCTGCTTCGGTAAAGATGTGGATTTCTTCAAAGATTGAATCAATTGAAGAGCTAGCAAGCATTTCCCTAGGAGAGATGTATAGCTCCTCGATCAAACGCTCAGTTGAGAGAATGAGATGATAAATGGATCATATAGGTCACCGACTACATATGTACCATAATTTGCATGCCTCACAAATTCGACATTACTAGCTAAAATGTCCCCCGTTAGCCATAACTACATTAATTCGCAATAGAGACAGCTCAAGACCAACTGATTCGGAGTTATTATCCTTCAAGTAGCAGTCTGTTTCGGCTACAATAGAGAAATTAATATTTTATTATAAATGCTTGAGATATAGTTCGCAAGTTTGCCTCCGAAAATGAACTCATCAATCTTCGATTCCTAATTCTTAGTTATTGAAAAAAGTTGACTTCCATTCGGTGCGTATCAATTTCTGAATGCAGTTACTTTCTCTGGTGCTCCTCTTTCTTGTACATCGTTTCCATGTGCTGGGATTTTATTATATTCCACTAAATTAATTACTACTTACCAAACGAAGGCACTCCACTGAAATTCTAAATCTCCCCTGTACACACCATGTCAGCACCACACATCATACTTCCTTTTATCTCACGATGAGAAATTTCCAAGTTTCTGTACAGAGGTTGAATTGATGTTTTGGAGGTAGGAACTTATTAACAAAAAATGCTCGATAAAAGTTACAAAAATGGGGAAAGAGGAAAGGGGCGGTTCAGGCCGAACCCTTCAGCATCCTCTGTGTTTGATAGCACTTAATTTCCACCCATCGTAGAGATAACGAGGAAGGATGATCCTGAATCTAATGCAGCAAGTATGTTCACATAATCTATGAACATTCTTATGACATGTGGATGTAATTCTTCTGAATCTGCAGAGACCTATAAGTCTCCATAACTAAAAAATAATGATAATAATAGAAAAAAGTTACAAAAGATTAAAAGACCCTTGCTTTCCATGCTTTAATAATTATCTTCAGGACCTGGGAATCAACGTTCTCTTCTTCTCACAACTAGAAGCAATTGTCCATTCTTTTAGCTAAAGACATTAATGTAAATAAGCAGGGTCATACCATCGCTGCATAAACGCTGGCGAAGTATCTTACTCAAAGGAAGATATTTATTTAGACAAAAAAATGCCCAACAACGCTGAGTTTTGATAACAAATTAATTTGCATAATGGTGCGATATGATTCAAGCCATAGCTCTCATGTGCAAAGGAGACGGCGACATGGAAAGAGAAGTACACGTTCGCATATACACATAAAAATGAAACAAAGCAAAAAGAGGCGAAGCAAAATGCAACCATAACCAAATTTAAATGCCTCGTGGGTACAAGCAGAGCTATTCCTTTCAAACAAGCTAGGTCCACGCTGGTAATGTCGATGGCTGGTTGACTGGTCAACACGATTTACTTCACCACCTGGAACAGACCCAACATTCTGGTCAGGGAGGCATCAGGTGCATTAACATCTTCTTGGAGAAGGACAAAGTGAAAGCAGGCGGAAAAATGGTCCTTTTCGTCTTTCCATACCAAATACGAAAAGGATAAGGTCAGACCTTTTCAGAGGGGCTCATTGAAGAGGATTTGTTCCCTGGCCGGTACAAGTGTTGGTCGAGTTCGGTGAGCCATGACCCGATGTAAATCCAAACTCTCACTATGTTTGTTGCCATATGAATGATTCGACCGGCTCATATAAGTAATGTTAGAGAGTTTGTGGTAAAAATCTAACAATTAAAAGAAGATGATGAATTTCCAAAGATGGGCTTGGTCATTGGTGCACAAACCGATCCCCTTCTTTATCATTATTTTCGTACAAACAATCTTGCAAATCGAGATTGTGCTTCAGCATCGGGGGCTTGCACGCTTGAGCTAACTATTGCACTAGTTGTGACTGAGGATTGTACACACCGGACCATCCTTTGAACTAGGCCAATGTCTCGGACTGTGACCCTTGGCAAGCATGGTTAAGACTTGTCTTGTCAAGAGAAGTAGGGATGGAGGGCAAATTGATTTCGATTGATTGCTGGGAATCAACAAAGGCAAGGATTATTAGGAAGTCTTGATTAAATGTGGTCAGAATGTTTGCACGAATCATTGGTTGTCAAGCGTGGATATGAAGCTCTAAAGGGCCTTAGTCCTAGAATCTCTACTGAGAAATGCGGAGGCTGCTTATCTATATGTTTATTATGTGGAGAATGCAATGAAGCGCATAATCTTATGTATAAAATCAATAAAATAACAGAAAGTTCTTTAGATTTCAAGTCATGTGAAAGAAGATTGCCATTTAAAACTACACATGAAATCTTTCATTAGATATGCAACAATATATGAATCAGGTTAAGATACAAATGACTCCACCGAGTAAATCTACATGCTTCAACCAAGAAAAAAAAATCTACATTTTAATGCTCATCAATGCAGTTTTAGCAGCAGTTCACTTAGGAGCTCTTTCCGGGCATGATCTTAATCTTGTCATATTAAGTTAATCTTTTGGATTAAGACACCACGTCACGTGCGAACAGGGTTTAAGGAAAAAATTACGATTACCAAGGACCATCCATGATGATGGTCTGTGAACGTGACTTCATTGGTTAATCTTATCTAGTAGGAGGATTTAGTTTTCCAACTAGGTCTTCGTTAAATTGCTCTATGTATGGATTAAAAGAATAAGAATTGAACATTAATTCTGAGTAGCTAGGATAAAAAATAAGCAAAAAGACAAACGGTACAAAAACCTAATAATTTAAACCATAGACTTGAAATATATATAGAGACCTATAGTTAGTAGTGCTCAATTTAGATCAGCATCAACTTATGTGATATCTCTACTTATAAATCTCTAATAGTTGGCCAATAGCTTCATTCTATGTAAAATCCCTAATACATTTAATTCATGTAAAAACATTATCAATATAAGCAATGTAGTCCATACCTCTCATTCAACTCGACCAATGCAATTTAAATTTAAGAATCTTTATTCAAATGTTTATAATTTCTTTCTTTTATCCATTAACAACCACGATATCGTGACAAATTAGAATTGCCATCTAATAAAGTTAACTACCCTGTCAAATCTCACTTTGTTGGATAATGTTCGTTTATTCCACGCACTTACTTAACCATCGTAACTTAAAATAACGAAACAATCTTCACATTTTCTTCTTGCTATCCATATAATATTTAGAATATGGAAATATTAACTATCGTTTGTATAACTTAAGTAACTATTTCCATTCAATGAGAATTTCGTGGTGAGAGTTCTCGGGCAGTACATATCACTAAGCTATTTCGTCGATCACAGTTCTTGAATACATGGCGTCCATGGAATAGACAGCGAGCAAGTTTCCCAAAATATCGTTGGCTACAAGCTACAGAGCGCACGACAAGGTTCTCCAGATGCGCGTGGTCCCTTGTGCTTCAGTGCTCATGAAGAGATGACCCAAATCAACAGCTGGATGTTGGATGTTGGACGGACTGTCAGGACACCGCGTGGGAGTGGACGGTTCCCATTCCGCTATTGGACTTGAAGACAAGCGGAGACCATCGTTTTCTGAGGTGTAATGAGCGATACCATTTCGAGCTGAAAGAAAACCGTGGCTGCCGGATCGTCGAATTCTTACTTCGTCCACGTCATAGCTTGATGGAGGTCCGATGCCGATAGAATCCTATGCTGCTGCTGCTACTGTTTTGAGCAAAACACGAATTGATGGTTTTATTAATTATTGTGATGAGCCTAAGTTGGCCCGTCCGCCCATGTTGGGCCTAAAAGCCTAGCCCACAAGATTAGGGCATGGATGGAGGGATATGTTGAAGAGTTGTAACTTTTGGGGAACGTCTTTTAGAAGGGACACGTCCTTTGGAGAGGACGTATGTAAGGGGAAAAGAGAGGGAGGAACGTATCTTTTGGATTTACGTACGTTCCTCCTCCCTCTCTCCCTAAAAACACTCCAAAAAGAACAGTAAGAAAAAGAAGGCGACACTCTCTTCCCTTCAAGGCAAATTCACGTCATCGGATCGAACGGGATCGGTTTCTCTTCCTCATATCGGCGTCGGTGTTTAATCGTGGCTAACAAGGTACGTTCGATTTACGTGATGTGCCTTAGGATCGGTGATACATGTGATTTTCCCGAGCTCGTCTTCCGCACTTGTTTTAGGGGTTCGATTTAGTGTCGAATCCGGTTTTGGGAATCCGATATTCCCGACATTGGTAATGAGCCATTGTTCATGTTTCCCGATCCTTTTCATGTTTTCCCGACCCCTTTCATGTTTATGAATGATTTTTGATTGAATTTTCGTGAAAAATCGACCGACACCGATCGGGGCGAAAAAAAAAATCCCGACACCCGAGCACTTTGTTCATCTATTTTTTCGATTTTCGTAAGTCGAAATCAGTTCTGATGGCGTAGGGTCGAAGGTCTTGTCGAGATGAGCAAGACGAGTGGCGGATCGCCGCCGTAGGCCGCCGGACGCGCCCCCACGCGCGGCCGGAACGAACCGACGTTGCACGCGCCGATTCGACGACGCGCGGCGAGTGCGTCGCACGCGCGCACGGGGCCGACGCCGCACGTGCGCGTGGCCGCCGATGGCGCATGCGTGGCACGTGCCGGCGACGTCATCGTGACGTCGGCTACGCACGCGTGCCGCACGTGCCGGGTCGGTCGGTCCGACCGACCCGGCCCGGCCCCTGATTGACCTCGACCGTTGGCCGTTGACTGTTGACGACCGTTGACCGTTGGACGACAGTTGATCGTTGACCGTTGACTTAAAAAAAAAGAGAGGAAAAAGAATGTGTTTCTTTTTCAATTATGTCTATGTGGATTATATGTAATCCCTTTTTGTTCTGCATTTGTTGCAGGAACAATGCCTCCCCTTAAGTTGCGCACACCTATTCGCGCAATTACCGACGAACAAAAGGAAAGGCTTTCAAGGTTGATAGCCGATTTGAATAATTATCGATGGGAGAGCGGGGACATAATAGATCATGTTCTTGAAGTCAACGGGAAAATTCAAAAGGTCATATGGAATGGTCGTCCCATGCCACAGTCTGAGATGGTGCGATTTTTCATGAACACTCTTCCACCAGAATGGCAAGGAGTGTTGAATCGCATATGGGATGTCAACAAAGCCGCTTCATATAGGAGTATTGTGATGGCGTTTATAGATGATTATTACCTGATTGTTACAAAAGAAAAGATCATGAAATTGAACAAAAAAGGAGCTTTCCCAGTTCATATATTGACTTGGGTTTAGATATTTCGAGCTGTCTTTCTTTTAGTATACTTTATGGATACCTTATGTAAACGTTTTACTACCTGGTTGTTGTCGATGTAGCAACTGATATATAAGTTATATTATGTGAAAGCATTATTATTCTATTGGATGTCAAATATTATTTGCTTTCTATTATTGTTGACTGTTGTGGGTAGTTTATAGAAGTTTTTGTAGCTTCATAGAATTTATTTTGCATGGACAATTACATTAATGATAGTTTTAAGTTAGGATTTTTGGAGGATGATTGGAAACGTAGTGACCTTTTGATTCTGAAACCTTACTTGAAATTGTTCATTAATATGATGGGTCTGTGCAAAATGGATGCATAAATGATATGCATTAATTATTCGTGCATATATGTCGATGTGTTCGAGATCAATGGCTTCAGCCACAAAGAGCATAGTTGTCGAGCTGAACAAAGGTGAAAAGCTCAATGGCGATAACTATGAAATCTGGCACATGAAAATCCAATATGTGCTGGAAGAGCAAGAGGCACTAGAAGCTCTTAACCTAATTTCGCGATCAATTTTTCAGGTGTGAACCACCTAGGGTTTGGCTAATGGATTATTAAGCCTAGACTTAACTCAGGCTCTCCCAAGCCCACACCAATTCGCGACTTAGGTTCAAGTTCTTAACATGCAAATGATTTTCAATTAGGAGTCGCCACTAATCTATTTTTGGTGGGTCGATTAGAAACCCAAGTAAAGCAACGGGAGGTTTACTTTACTCCTACGAACCAGAGACTATGGGTACGGGGACTTGGTTACACTAGATTTCTCTAATGCCCTTTCGGTACCATTCTTTATTTAAAAAATGTTTGGCAAGCAGCTTGGATTGATTTTAAATCTATTTCCCTAACATGTGAGGCGATCATGCGGGTGCGCAATCCATCAATTTAACACCTAAGAAAGCAATGAATAAATTGCAAACTTACCTCAAAGCAACGAAAGCATCTGCGATGTTAGACTAAAATCCACATCAACAACCCTAGGTATGGTTCTAATTAACACGCAACTTTTGTTTTGCTTTCACTTAATTGATGAAAATCATGCAATATGCAATGCAATATTAACTAAATGACCTAATTCAAATGACATGTAATTTCTAATTAAATGGGCCTAACAAAAATACTAAATGGCATGCATCTCAATGAATCTAACCCTAATGACATGCATATGACAATTCTTCTTTTCTTTTTCCTTAAAAGAATGCAATCTATCCTAGAGATTGAAACTAATTTATTCTAAGACATTTTTGTATTTTTTATGAAATTCGGAATTAGAAAAATGTGAAAATTATCTAGCTAGATTAAGATCCTATTCAATTTATATTAGGAATTAGGTTAAGCTAAATCCTAATTTAAACTAAAATATTATCTTAACCCAAATAATCCTAGAATGCAGTCTATCTAAAAAAAAAAAAAAATCTATCTAAACTTAAAATTAATTAGGAAGTAAAATTAAACATGCAATCTTACCCTAATATGCAATAACGTGCAAAAGATGCCCTAATCCTATATGATATATACATGATTTTTTTTTATTAATTTCGAAATTAAAATTTAACATGCAAATCAAATAATAATAAAACTAACATTCTATATGCTTTCTTTTTGTTTTCTTTTTTCATGATTCAAAAATAAAATTCCTATTCTAAATATGTAAACCCTAAAACATGCAATATTATAACTCAAACACATCACAAGATAAATAAAGCAATCAAGATAAGACAACTCATTAAAAATCATCAAAATATCACACATCGTTTAGGTCGGGAGATAATTTTTCGCTAATAAAATCAATAAATTGATCTTAAGCCTTAAAGATCAAAATATCAATTTTGCTCCCACTTGATTAATTATTTCATCCAAAGCCTTATAGATGAAATAAAAAATCACGAGCGCGATTCTTGCGAATTAGGTGATATATTGAGATTTCGAATTATGCATAAATAGATATTCCAACCAAAGAAAACAACATATAAAGAAATAATAATAAACAAAAAAAAAAAACCTAAACTTGCCTAATAAAGCAAAGTAAAAATACCTAATTCAATTTTTTTCTTTTCTTTTTTTTTTTTAAAAAAAAAAAAAGAAAAAGCTTGGCCGGTTCGGAGGTCCGGCGAGGGAGAGCTCGTCGGCTAGGGTTCCGGCGAGGGAGGCAGGGGCGGCACGTCGGCGACGCGGCACGGGGCTTCGGGATCGGCACGGGGCGGGTGCGAGCGTCGCGGGCGGTGGATTCAGCGGAGGCGAGGCGTCACGAGCGAAGCTCGGAGGTCGCGCTTGGATCCGGACCGGCTACCGTCTGGGGGGGGCCACGAGTAGCGAACGAGAGGAGGTAGGGACGGCGAGCCGGCTCGGGATCCGCCTGGGTCACGAGTTGCGGGTGAACCGAGGGCGAGATCGGCGGCGGAGCGACAGATCGGGAGCCGGGCGCTGCAAATCGGCGACGGCGGAGGCGGCGTCGGGCGGCCCGAGGTTCGGGCGTCGGGGCTGCGAGGGGGAGCGTCGGTTCGGCGCGACCTTCGGGCGTCGGGGTCGTCGCGGCCTCAGGAGGGCAATCTGCGAGGCGTTCGTGGACGAACGGGAGAGGTGGCGTCGGCGGCCGCGCAGTGCAGTCGCGCCGGATCACGGGCTGTTGGACGGCGACGACGGAGATCGTCGAGGAACGGCGAGGGGCTTCATGAGCTACAAGATCGACGGCGGAGGCGACGAGCGGATCCGAGCCACCTGGCTGTTCGGATCTACGGGCGGCGAGCGGCATCAAGCTGCGGGCGTCGGGGGGCGGTGCGACTGCAGGTCGCCGGTGGCTCGAGCTTTGGCGCGGGCGAGCGGGGACGGCACGGGTGGATGCCGGAGGGAGCGGACAGCGATGGTGCCGGCGAGACATCCCCCGGCGAGGAAGATGAACGATCGCGCGGGGATTTTCTTTTTTTTTTTTTTTGCTTTTTCTCTCTTACCTCACTTTTTGACTCTTTGCTTTTTTTTTTTTTTGTGCCTTTTTTTTCCGACGGAAAAAGAACCCCTCATTTCTATTGCATGCGAGGTATTATATAGGTCTAAAAACATATATCTTTGTGGTATATATTTTTTCCTTTGCACATGATACCCTTAAATATATCGTTGAAATATACCCACCTCGCACAATATTCCCTTTTTATCTTTCACATATTCTATCCAAAAAATTCCCTTTTCGCACAAAATAGTATATGTGAAAAATCTTAATAGAATATGTGAAAAATCTTCCCTTCACCGACAGTCTAAAATAAAATAAAACAAAATGTTTCTAAACTAAATGCCATGTGTGTTTTTTTATTTTTATTTATTTTTATTTTTTTAAAAAAATCAACCCAAAAATTTAGGTGTCAACACCTAACCATGGAAGAGCCTGAAGATGGAAACACTGCACAATACAAGAGAGATAAGGATGCATTTGCTGCATGGAAAAGGAAGAACTCTCTTGCTCGCATTACGTTCTTTGAGTAGCATGGAAAATGATGTTATGCGAGAGTTCGGGCGTTTTGTGAATGCCAAGGAAATGTGGGAAGCGTTGGCGGCAAGATTTGGTCATACTTCGGTGACCAAGGCGAGGCAGCTCACTATTAGGTTTAACTCTTACAAGAAGCCTCATGGTCAGACCATGAAGCAACACTTGTGAAAGATGTCAAACATGATAAATGAGCTGAAGGATGCTGGCCATGTCCTGACTGATGAGTAGCAAGTGCAAGTAGTGATCCGTTCCTTGCCTCAAAGTTGGGAGCATATGAAGGTGCACCTGACCCACAATGAGAATATCAAAGTCTTTGAGGATGCAATGCGCCATCTTGAGCTGGAAGAGGACTGCCTCCTGGCGGCTAAGCCGGAAACTGAGATATATAATGCCGGTTCTAGCTCAAATGGAGCTTCGGGCTCCAAGCGCAAACGTCCTGACTGGTTCAAGAGGTGGAAAGGCAAGGGACCAAGTGGGGGGAAGAAACCAAAGGTTGACCAATATGAAAGAGGAAAGCGTCCTCGAATGAAGAAGGCGACAAGGGTGAAGTGTTACAATTGTGACAAGAATGGTCACTATACTCGCAATTGTCGCGAGCCAAAAAAGGTATACACCCCTTGTGCTTTTAAGAACTTTGCCTATGTGTTAAGTTCTGTATTTTTGACTGAGTCTAATCCTTTGTGGACTATGGATTCAGGAGCAACAGACCATGTAGCGAAGGATAGAGGATCCTTCGTGGAATTCCGACGAGTACCAACTGGAACGAAGTGGATCTATGTGGGAAACAACTCCAGAGCTGAAGTAAAAGGAATTGGCACCTGCCAATTGAACATGTGTGGTGGACGCACTTTGTTCCTACATGATGTATTGTATGCTCCGGAGATTCGTCAGAATTTAGTGTCTGTTTTAGTGTTGGTCAAGCTAGGTTTTAATATGAACTTCCATAATAGAGGTGTGGATTTGTTTTTGGATACAAATTTCTATGGTTGTGGTTATTTTCTGGATGGTTTCATTGTATTAGATATTGACTATGTTAATGCAAATGTTTGTTATTCCCTTCTCACGTCTCCTAATTCATATGATAATGATGTGAATGTGTGGCATGCTAGACTTGATCATATTGGCCGACAACGTATGAATAGACTAGCCAAAGATGGCTTGTTGGGCAACATTGAAAAAGTCGATTTGCCCATATGTGAGCATTGCCTAGTAGGGAAAACGACAAGGAAACCATTTGGAAAAGGTAAAAGAGCTGAATTTCCTCTGCATTTAATCCATTCGACGTCTCGTGGTCCAATGAATGTGAGAGGAAGGCATGGGGCTGTTTATTTCATCACTTTTATAGATGATTATACTCGATTCGGATATGTCTATTTGATTTCTCATAAATCTAAAGCATTAAGTTGTTTCAAAAGGTTTATGAACTTGGTAGAAAATCAATTAGACAAGAAAATAAAAGCATTGAGATCCGATCGAGGTCGAGAATATTTATCGATGAGTTCAGAAAATTATGTGATGAAAAAGGAATAAAAAAAGACAGTTGTCTATTCCATATACTCCTCAACAAAATGGTGTTGCGGAGAGAAGAAACAGAACCCTACTGGAAATGGTTAGGTCCATGATGACGCATGCTAACTTACCTATCACTTTTTGGAGTGATGCGTTGTTAACTGCTGCCTATATACTTAACCGGGTGCCTTCCAAATCAGTTACTTCTACTCCATATGAGTTATGGACAGGTAGAAAATCGGACTTAAGTTTTCTTAAGCCATGGGGTTGTGCTGCCTATACTCATGAGCCCTCTCACAAGTTTGGGAAATTAGGTCCCAGAGGAAAAAAGAGTATTTTCATAAGATACTCCGAACACTCGAAAGGGTATGTGTTCATAGGTGAGCATGAAAGTTGGAGTATAACTGAATTTGAATCACGGGATGTCATATTCTTAGAGAATGAATTTCCTAAGAAGGGCGAAATAGGTGAAGATTACTCCCTATTTGAAACTTTGGATCAAGATAATGATATAAGTGGAGTTCGTCCAAGTGAGAGTAATATGAGAAGTGATGAATTGAATTCAACTCATTCTCAATTACAACCACATGATGAGACGACATCATCATTATCTAATCCTAGTGGGAGCATAATGGGGAATGATGTGCAAAGTGTACAATCTCCCATACGGCGAACAAGTCGCAAAAGTATTCCCCGTCGACGTTTTGACATTGAAGGGGAAACTTTTATGATTGCCCCACAAGATGAGGATGAGCCAAGAAATATACATGAGGCTCTAAGTTGCCCTAGTAAGGAAAAATGGATGCATGCAATGGGAGAGGAAATGGAGTCAATGAAGTCAAACCATGTTTGGGAACTGGTTGATCTTCCAAAAGGACGCAAAGCTATTGGGAACAAGTGGGTTCTCAAAATAAAGCGTAAAGCTGATGGCTCGATAGAGAGATATAAAGCTCGCCTTGTGGCGAATGGGTATAATCAACGGGGAAGGAATTGATTATGAGGAAACATTTTCTCCTGTTGTGAGATTTATCTCGATTCGCATTATTCGGCAATAGTGGCAAGTATGGATCTTGAATTACATCAAATGGATGTAAAGACTGCTTTTCTCAATGGAGAATTGGATGAGGAAATATATATGGAACAACCTGTTGGTTTCATTACAAAAGGCCAAGAAGAAAAAGTATGTCGACTTTTGAAATCGATATATGGCCTTAAGCGAGTCATCAAGACAGTGGTATATACGTTTTCATAATGCCATAATGGCATATGATTTTACAATGATTGATGAGGATCATTGTGTATATATCAAAAGATCCAAAGATCAATTTGTGATCATATCATTATATGTTGATGATATACTAATTGCCGGAAGCAATATGGAGTTTGTTAATACCATCAAAAGTTGGTTATCTTCCAACTTTGAGATGAAAGATATGGGTGAGGCTGCATACATTCTTGGAGTTAAGATTTCAAGAGATTGTTCGAAGAGGTCGTTATCTCTTTCGCAAGAAACATATATAAATAAGGTTCTTGAATGATTTTGTATGCAAGATTGTAAACCCATAGACACTCCTATTGCAAAAGGTGAAGGATTGAGCCATAAACTGTGTCCAAGGACTCCACAAGAGAAGGAACAAATGAAACATGTTCCTTATGCTAGTGTTGTTGGGAGCTTGATGTACGCTATGATGTGTACAAGACTTGACATATGTTTTGCAGTTGGAATGGTGAGTAGATACCAATCCAATCCAGGGTCAAGCACATTGGAAAGCCGTTAAGAGAATACTAAGGTATCGAAGGGAGCTGGCGATTACA
Source organism: Eucalyptus tenuipes (assembly GCA_014182365.1). NCBI lineage: Eukaryota > Viridiplantae > Streptophyta > Magnoliopsida > Myrtales > Myrtaceae > Eucalyptus > Eucalyptus tenuipes. The sequence continues at coordinate 66,731 of CM024540.1, read as the reverse complement.
AGCTGAATTACCAAGGAAAGGATCTGCGACTTGAAGGCTATTCGGATGTTGATTGGGGAGGAGATTTAGATGAAAGGAAATCTACCTCCGGATTTGCTTTCTTCGAACAATGGCGCCATATCATGGAGCGGTAAGAAGCAAACGTGTATAGCCTTGTCCACGATGGAAGGCTGAGTTCGTGGCATTATCGAGCGACGGTACAAGAAGGAGTTTGGTTTAAGAGATTTTTGGATCATTTAAGTGTTATTGAGAAAGCTGCAAATCCATTATTGGTTAACTGTGATAGCCAAGCAGCTATAGCGTACACCAAAGATCCAAAATATCATGGCAAGACCAAACATATAGATACCAAGTATAACTTTGTTAAAGATATGGTTGCACGAAAGGATGTGAACTTACAGTACATATCTACGCATAGAATGGTAGCATATCCTATGACAAAGCCAATACCTAGAGATGTGTTTTGTGGTCATGTAAAATCTCTAGGATTGCGTAGAGTCTGATGTACTGGATATTGTAATTTCCCTAAGTTGTTCACATTTATGAACTTGTGTTTTTCATTATTAATGCCTATGAATCTTTGTTTGATCTTTATGCATCTTAATGCTCAGTGCATTACATTAAGTTGAGAAAGTATGTTGGACAGATATAAGATTAGCTCACTCACACGGGTAATCGCCTCTATTTACTATGTGATAAATAGAGATGAGACGGTTTTTAAGCTTATTATCCAAGTGATAATCGAGAGCTCAAGCTTAATATATATATATCGCCTTAACTAAGTGTTAAGATGAGGACATGATATGTACTATGTCCGAAAGTAAAATACCCAACATATTTTACTTTATCTGTCTAAGATGCCAGATGTGAGTTCTGATGAATTTTGTGAATAAGTAGATACGTGAACTCAAGTGAGACATTGGGTATGTCTGAACTATCATCTGTACGGTATTGAAGGTGTAGACATACGCTTCATGGGAAAGGAGTTAATACCGTAATACGTATTTAATACTACGTATGCATGAGATGACCAATAAGAGTGGCAAAAGTTTGATCTCAACTTTTATGCCATGTGAGACTCTTGAGGAAAAGAGTTCCTCAATTTTAGTGCCCTCATGACTTTTACTTATTCTCAAGATTTCTATTTAGTGTTTGCTATCTTAGGATGTTGCCAATGGTCATGAGTTGATTTGATCTAATGGGACATTTCTAGAAAAGCAAGCTGAACTGAAATTGAGAGTTTGAAGGAAAGAGGAAGATCGAATTTGGAGAATCACATTGTAGTTTTGTATTCACTAGTCAACCAATTATGACTATCTTTGGGATAATCATAATTGTGAATACAATATATATATATATATATATATATATATCATTGTTTAAAAGAGATCAAGAGAGATATAAATGTGATCGATCGATCTAGGTACGCATACTAAATCTACGAGTGTGATGCCCATTATGAGCTACTATATATTCCTAACGAGATGTATGGCAACGAGCTCTCAAAGTTTCTTTGGTCGCACGGATTATTCACCGGTATGAATGTTGAAGAGAGGTAAAGAGGATCCTATTCGGCCCACCATGTGCGAGTGGGAGATGATGGTTTTATTAATTATTATGATGGGCCTAAGTTGGCCCATTCGCCCATGTTGGGCCTAAAAGCCTAGCCCATAAGATTAGGGCCCATGGATGGAGGGATATGTTGAAGGGTTGTAACTTTTGAGGAAACGTCTTTTACCGAAGGGACACGTCCTTTGGAGAGGACGTATGTAAGGGGGAAAAGAGAGGGAGGAACATATCTTTTGGATTTACGTACGTTCCTCCTCCCTCTCTCCCTAAAAACACTCTAAAAAGAACAGTAAGAAAAAGAAGGCGACACTCTCTTCCCTTCAAGGCAAATTCACGTCATCGGATCGAATGGGATCAGTTTCTCTTCCTTATATCGACGTCGGTGTTTAATCTGTGGCTAACAAGGTACGTTCGATTCTGTGATGTGCCTTAGGATCGGTGATACATGTGATTTTCCCAGGCTTGTCTTCCGCACTTGTTTTAGGGGTTCGATTTAGTGTCGAATCCAATTTTTGGGAATCCGATATTCCCGACACGAATAAAGTAAGTACTTCCCATTCTAGGAGTGATCTTTAAATTCCCATTCAATGCCGGTAGGTTTTTCTTTTTGTCTCTTTCTCTCCCTCTCTCTCACTGTGGACTTCGAATATATTCGCTCAGTACGAAAGATGGCTGGCACGCTGGAGCAAGCTGCTGGGGGAGCCTCAGCGAGGTAACTCGGCTGCCACTCGTACTGTCGACTGGCGTCGGCGGGTCCCTCCAAAGCTGGTTTTTCTCTTCGACGTCCTCCTCTGTCAGCCTTCTGGTGTCTCTCTGTGTCTCTCCGTCTCTCTCTCCATCTACAGTAACGCCTGTGTCTTTCCTTTTTTTAACTCCTCTGCATTCCGTCTGACACTGCATGCATGGAAATTTGATATCATACACTCGGCTATGCATGCCCCCCTCTGTTTTTCTTTTCTTTCTCTTGATATTATTCCGTGTGGCACGGCCAAGTGAAATCTAAATCAACTTTTGATGAATTTCTTCGGATTCGATGGAAGAATTCACGTGTATTTTTCTTCTCTCTTCTCTTCATGTCCTCCTCCTCCCTTGCACGCCGGTCCTTACAGAACCTCGGGATTATTGGCCAACGTGTCTTTCTATCAGACTTGGGGTCTGGCAACATACCTACCGCCCCCTTCACAATTAAAGAATCTCAGCTCATTGATCAATGGAGAGTTTCGAGTTAGTAAATAAGATAAAGGATTATGGGTCGCAATACCTACGAAACTATTTGTAATGATGTTCCCTTTTGAATTCAGGGAAAAAATTTACATTCCAAGACCAAAGCAGAAGAAAGTGGTGACAATTAAATTATTTTGTAATGTCTCGAATCTCAACTTCCCATCGTAACTAGTTTTCTTCAAATCCGTGCTTTGTATGCGATATATTTTAAAAATCTTTCTATTGAAAAAAGATGACCAAAACAGATCTTTTAAAAAAACTTGAGTAATTCACGTGGTGTTACTATCTTTTTCTCATCCAATGATCATGTATTTACCAATTGATTATTGTAAATTTGCAAAGCTTAATATTGTTTTACCATTAACAAACCGAAAAAATAAAGCTCGTTAGGCTGTTTGTTAAGTAGATTTATCTAGCTTTTACACACTTTGGAGTTATATTCTTGTCTACTTTAGTTTTCCGCAAGCTTTTGAAAGTGGGAAGTGATATTTCCTCAACCCAAAATTGATATTTCCGCAAGCTTTTGTTAAGTTATGAATATAGCTCGAGCTCGCCCTCGCCGGATCCGGCGAGGCTCGAGCCTCACCGGCGTCGGCGGCCTCGCCAAATCGGCGAGGGGCGAGCTTGAGCTCGCCCGACGCCGGCGAGCTCGAGGCTCGCCCTGGCTGGTCGCCGCCATTGCCGTGCCGGCAACCTTAGGAGAAAGAAGAAAGAAAAAAAAAAGGAAAAAGAAAAAAAAGAAAAGAAAAGAAAATTAAAAAATAATTATAATTTCGTTTTTTTAAATATATTTTTGTAAAGTTAAAGAGAGAAGAGAGAGATTGTGAGCTTTTTGGTGAAAATAAATCGATTAATTTTTAATGGGTTGATAAATGGGTCTTAAGTGGGTTTGCTCTTAGACCCATTTAAGACCCATATATCTCAACATCTTTATTTTTAAAACCCATTATAGGTGATTTGGGGAATAAGGCTTGATCCATTAATAACCTATTTAACTATAAATGGGTCAATAAATGGGTCAATGACCCATTTTGACACCTCTACTCACAGGCTAGCTCAATAAGTTATGACGAGCGGCCACCGAAGCCAGGACAAAGTTTCGGTCACATTAGGAATTTGATTAGACCAGGGAAAGTTCACCCCTTCGTTCGTCAATAGCCAACTACACATGTAATTTTTTTTTTTTTTCCAATTCTAGCTGTCACCAACTCGAGGCTTCGGCTAAATTACGTAGTAGTACTAGTAATAATAATAATAATAATAATAATAATAATAATAATAATAATAATAATAATAATAATAATAATAATAATCTTTTTTTAGTACATTTAACCGCATCAAAGCTAGTACCATGAGTTCAAGAAGATTGCAAGATTAGGTCATCAAATTCTTGAACCAAACCTTCCCAACTTTTAGTGGTGAAAGGCCTCGACTTGAGGTAAGTGAAACATGTGTACGTAAATATTATTAAAATCGTGATGGCATATTCGCAAATACTCGCTCAATCAATTCATCAATTGAAAGTTAACTAGGAAGCTTGTCTATAAAATAATTTGGAGATGGATCTAATCCTGTCTAAATTCGGGGGAATTGTTTAATCAATCATAAATTTTTCAATTGCATCAATTTTGTTATAATTTTTTGCGCAAAATTTCAATATAATCAGTCTGGTTAATTATTATCAGAAATTGTTGACGTGATAATGTACCATGTCAATTACAATAATTTTTGGTTGCCAATTCTCATTACGATAACATTCAATTTACTTGATGTTACATTCAAAATGAACCATGAAATGCACCTAGAAAGGTGAATAGTTCGAATGGTTGTCAGGCTTTTTGCACGAAACTCTTTTCTGTCATTTAAATTAAAGGTAATAAATACCAAAGGAGGACAAGGGAAGGGAAAATAAACTTAGGGATGTGGTCCTCAATTTTAGCTTAATGTGCAGTGCCATTCATGAATTTTTAAATTATTCAATAAGGTCCTTGAATTTTGGGTAAATTTTCAAGTTAGTCTCTAAATTAGATAATTCAGGGACTAGATTAAATATAAAGATTTAATAATCCAAGTATTACATTAAACATTAATCAAAAGTGTATGGATTACATCGAATAAATTAAAAGTTCACAATTGACATTGCACTTTAAGCTAAAATTCAGGGATGACATGAATCAAATTAAAAGTTCAGGGATGTCATTGCACATTAAATCAAATTTTAGAAATCTTTTATGTAATTATCCATTATTTCTTTTGGGTCAAAGTTTGACATACTCAGCATTGATAATAGCTTTGCCAACTCGAGTTCATGTGTTGTACTCATATCGACTATTCATGTCATGTTGTGTCAATACAACAATATTTCAACTTAACTCTTTCTCTCTGTGTTGGGCTCTATACGTGCCTTGATTCGAAGGGACAGTAAGGCTATCTATAATGCACAACAATCCCTGCCCTCCCAGGCCGAACGAATTCCTTCAGACTCAGCACCAAGAGAGACATAACAGCACGAGTAAGTTCAGCTAAGCAGCTTCACCAAATAACATCTGGTTCCCCTCAACCCTCTCTGAAGTTGATAAGTTTCTACTTTTCTCTGTTCATCGTACTCACTTTTGTCAGATTGGCTTCTATTCTATCTTCTACAACATCGAATGAGACATGGGTTACTGGGCATCGAAGGTTCTTCCAAAGATCAAGAAAGTGTTCGAGAAGAATGGAAAGAAGACTGCGGCTGCGGAGGCTTGCAAGTCCTTCAATAATTCTAAGGCTAGCTAGCATAATTACTTACATCTTTATAGGTTTATTGATTTAAGTGGTTCCATGAACAGAGGGAGATAGACAAGGAGTTCGAGGAGAAGAAGACAGCTTCAGCCAAAAGTAGTGGAGAGATATGAGGCTTCCTCCACAGAAGTTGAGGAGAAGAAGACAGCTTCAGCCAAAAGTAGTGGAGAGATATGAGGCTTCCTCCACAGAAGTTAAGGTACGTGTTAATTTATGACTCGAGTTTGAGATTCACTGGACTTTTGATGGATTTACAAAAGAGGAAATAATTAAAAGAGGAATTTTTTCTTCTTTGGAGTGAAGCTGCCGAAGCCCCATGCTCTGCCGAAATCCTTTGGCATGAAGCCTCTGTACGTAAATTGAAAATAGGTGGGCCCAGAGTCAAAGTGTTGACTCTGGGCACACACACACGTTCAGCGAAGCAAGGAGCGTAGGTGGGCCCAAGGTTGGGCGCACGATTTCCTTCTTTGGCGTAAAGATGGAGTCCCCTGCACACGTCCTGCACACTCACGTATAAAAGCAGATCTTTGCAGGTCTTCTTTAGGGCTTTTGAAAATTGCCGCCGAACCCTACGTACGTAGCCGCACGTTCAACGATCAACGAAGCCGCAAGTCCTCCGCGAGAAGCTTGAAGAGATACGCGATTTCGTATGTACGCGAACCAGGTGTATGTAGAGCGTTGTATTTTGGAGCTTGAACACGCGGTAATTTTGTGCCGTGAGTTGGGTTTGGGGTTAAATTGGGGTTTGGGAAACACCGAGAGAGTGTTTGAGTGACTCGAGTGTGTAATCTCCTTGTATCGCTTGATTTATAGTAAAATTCGCTGCTGCTCTCCCCGTGGACGTAGCTCTTTACGACTGAATCACATAAATCTGGTGTCCGATTTATTTTCTTCTTCTGTCTATATTATTGTTCGATCGCTCGCCTTTCGCAACAAGTGGTATCAGAGCCAGGTTTGGATAAGTTGAAGCGAATCGATGGCGACAGAAGAAGTAAAAGTGAGAATCAACAAATTTGATGGGAAGGATTTTAGTTTCTGGAAGATGCAGATTGAAGATTATCTTTACCAGATGAATTTGCACTTGCCTTTATCTGGGGAGAAACCAGAGACGATGAAGCAAGCTTATTGCAATTTGCTGGATAGACGAGCTATGGGTGTTATTTGGCTGACGTTGGCTCGTAACGTCGTGTTTAACATCCTGAAAGAGAAGACCACTGTTGATTTAATGCAAGCCCTGTCGGATATGTACGAGAAGCCCTCTGCGATCAACAAGGTCTATTTGATGCGACGTCTGTTTAATTTGAAGATGAGAGAAGATGCGTCGTTGCGAGATCATATCAATGAATTCAATGTGATTGTTAGTCAATTGAGTTCAGTTGAGATTGATTTTGAAGATGAGGTACGTGCTTTGATTCTGTTATCCTCATTGCCTGATAGTTGGAATACTACCGTTACTGCTGTTAGTAATTCCTCTGGAAACAAGTTTGATGTTTGATGGGGTTCGAGATTTGATTCTGAGCGAGGACATTCGTAGAAGAGAATCTAGCGAACCTGTATCTGCTGCTTTAGTAGGTGAAAATAGAGGAAGATCTATAACACTTGTGGGTAATAGTAGTACTAATATGAGCAGACGTAGTCAATCTAAGATTGCTAATGTTGTCTGTTGGAGCTATGGCAAGAGAGGGCATCTTAGAAGAGATTGCCTTAAGTTGAAGAATGAGAAGGGTAATGGAATTATAGTTGATTTTGCAGATAATGTTGCGGCTGTAGTTGATAATGCTGATTATGTCTGGTCTGTCACTAATTATTCATCGTTTGATGGATGGATTATGGATTATGGTTGTTCTTTTCATGTCACACCAAATAAAAACTAGTTTATCACTTATCAGTGCACGGGTAGTGGTAAAGTCCGGTTAGGGAACAACGGCGAGTGCGATGTTGTGGGTGTTGGTGATGTTAAAATCGAGAATGCATGATGGTATCGTGAGGACATTGGCTGGAATGAGGCATGTTCGGAATTGAAGAAGAACTTAATTTCCTTGGGTGCCCTAGATTCAGCTGGTTGCAGGCATTCTTCAAAAGGTGGAGTTTTGAAGGTTGTTCGAGGTGCCTTGGTGATAATGAAAGGAATCAAGCATGGAGGCCTGTATAAACTTCAAGGTGAGACAGTGATAAATTTATTTGTGGAGACGTCGAATGCATCGTTCGAGAGCCTTTTTGCTCGAGGAAGACTGGGTGTTTGTGCCAAGGCACAAGTTTGATGCTGGTGTTAGGATCTCGCAGTCAAGAGCTTTGATCGAGATGGAGACTGGTGAGTCGATCAAGCATGTGCAGACTGACAATAACATAGAGTTCTGCTCGGAGCTGGCAAATAAATTTTGCATGAAAGAGGGCATAGTGAAACATCGCACTAGTGCCAATAAATCACAACAATTTGCAGAATTGATGAGCGGAACATTACTAGAGATGGCCCGAAAAAATATTTCTCATGCTGGTGTTGCTAGGAGAATCCTAGCTGATGTGCTAAGTACGGTAAGCTACCTGGTGAATAGATCCCCATCAACTGCTATTGAAAGGCGGACTCTTGAAGAAGTGTGGTCATGTAACGTTGCTGGTTATTCTATTATTAGAATGTTTGTTGCCCGTGTTATTTTCGAGTGAGTGATGGTAAGCTCGATTGGAGGGCAAGGTGCATATTCCATGGCTATGCAAAAGGTGAGTGGGGCAATCGGTTGTGGTGCCGGATATAAATTCTTTGTTGACAGCAGAGAAGTTACCCTTAACAAGTCTCTCCGATACTTCTAGCTAGGAGTGTTTGTGGCAGTGTTAATACAGATCTGGACGGTGTTTAGCTTGAGGTGGAGTTGCGACCAGAAACTCCTGAGGTAGTGAGTATGAGTACTAGCAAAGTAATCGACACGAGATGGTGCTTGTAGTGAGGTGGAGCTTATAAAGCCGCCGATTCTTGTGCAGAATCGCATGATATTGACAAGGTATGTATTCAATCTCCTAACAGATATGGATGCAACAATGGTTTTGCTTTATCTGCGGTTAAGGAGGTTGCGTCAAAAAATCCTTGCGGAGTAGTTAAAGGTGCATGTGGAATTGGTATTCTGATGAGATCCTCGGTTATGGCGAAGTTCAAGCGAGCCTTGAACTTGGATAATATTTGTGGCGATTGAGCCCATCGGGGGCTATGGGAAAGTAGCGGCAGAATTTGAATTTTTGCGAAGCGATTGCGACTTGGCTCAAACGTCGAGCCAAGGTGGAGATTGTTAATTTATGACTCGAGTTTGAGATTCACTGGACTTTTGATGGATTTACAAAAGAGGAAATAATTAAAAGAGGAATTTTTTCTTCTTTGGAGTGAAGCTGCCGAAGGCCCATGCTCTGCCGAAATCCTTTGGCATGAAGCCTCTGTACGTAAATTGAAAATAGGTGGGCCCAGAGTCAAGTGTTGACTCTGGGCACACACACACGTTCAGCGAAGCAAGGAGCGTAGGTGGGCCCAAGGTTGGGCGCACGATTTCCTTCTTTGGCGTAAAGATGGAGTCCCCTGCACACGTCCTGCACACTCACGTATAAAAGCAGATCTTTGCAGGTCTTCTTTAGGGCTTTTGAAAATTGCCGCCGAACCCTACGTACGTAGCCGCACGTTCAACGATCAACGAAGCCGCAAGTCCTCCGCGAGAAGCTTGAAGAGATACGGGATTTCGTATGTACGCGAACCAGGTGTACGTAGAGCGTTGTATTTTGGAGCTTGAACACTCAGTAATTTTGTGCCGTGAGTTGGGTTTGGGGTTAAATTGGGGTTTGGGAAACACCGAGAGAGTGTTTGAGTGACTCGAGTGTGTAATCTCCTTGTATCGCTTGATCTATAGTAAAATTCGCCGCTGCTCTCCCTGTGGACGTAGGTCTTTACGACTGAACCACGTAAATCTAGTGTCCGATTTATTTTCTTCTTCTGTCTATATTATTGTTAGATCGCTCGCCTTTCGCAACAGTACGAGCGGAACCTTAACATTCGATCCACTACCTTTGGTCCTACGTCTATCCATAAAACCTAAGAATAATGAATGTGATCGGTATGCCGTGCAACAAACAGGGTCTTGTTAAGGAGCCCAAGGAAGCAGGATTCAAGAAGAACTCGACCACTGTCAACAAGTTCCTAGAAGGGCTTGTGAAAATCGGTACATTTTTTTTCCTAACAACATGTTGCTTATATCAGCATGTGCACGATGCCTCATTTGATTCAGTGTCCGCATCTTATGTATAAGTGCCTCATCCTTATGTATCTCGTATCTCTCCGCACGTGTATCATCCTTATCTATGCGAGAAGCAAGTATAAATGATCTGATTTTGTATGTAGGCACGGTAGATCACCTCCAAGCGGCTGTGCAGTGTTCCCAGGATTGAAGCCAGTGTCGGAAGCCTAGACGAAGTATGGACCAGCCTTGGTATTGGGGCCCGTGCTATTTGTATTTGAGAAGGTGTCCACTTTCATAATCACTGATGAGAAGGATGTTGAGGCTTCTCCTGCAGAAGCAGCAACTTCTGGAGAGGCGACTGTGGTGGTGGAAGAGGAGGAGATTGTCGTATAAGAAGACAAGAACGAAGAAGCGGCGGTGGAGGCCCCGGAGCCTGCCAAGGAGGCTGCGGAGCTACCCAAACCATAGAAAAGGTTAAAAAAAAAAGGAGCAGTATCATCAATCAAACATGTACTTCTGGTTTCATTTTATTTTTCCCGAATCAATTAATTAGTTCAATTGTCACCTATTTCGAGTGTGGTCTCTGGGATGTTGCAATGTGAAAGCGATGAAGCGGTGGCTACCATATGACCTCTGCATATCTCCCGAGGGGAGGGGGAGAGGCTGACGGAGACGTTGTAGAAGTGTTTTGGTCACGAGGAGGAGCGGCAGCAGGCGGCGGGCAGCAGCAGCAGAGGATATAATCTTTTTGGATAACAACAAATCCGTACGGACACACTCCTCGAAAATCCGACGCCAGCCGAGCGAGCATGCGCGACGGAAGCAACTGCAGACGCGGCAGCGGAGGGTAACATACCGTCGGATCTCGATGCGGTCAATGTCGCTAGAGAAGGAGAAGAAACTCGTGAATCTCTCTTGCTCGGTGGGCAAGATCTGACAGGTTCCTCACTTCGACCGTCCTGTTTACCTGCCACGCAAGCGGAAACCGATCGAAACGACGGTGAGCACAAAACGGAAGCTCAAAACTTCCAGCACGCGATATCGACGACCTCCGGCTGGGATCCTTGCCCTCATGATCTCCAGTAAGTTTCCTTTTTTGGTTCGAGCCCCCCTTGGGGCCAAGGATCTCGGCCGGAGCTCGCAATATCGCGTGCCGGAAGTTTTGACCTTCCGTTTTGTGCTCACTGTCGTTTCGATCTGTTTCCCGCTTGTGTGGCAGGTAAACAGGACGGTCGAAGTGAGGAACCTGTCAGATCTTGCCCACCGAGCGAGAGATTCACGAGTTTCTTCTCTTCTCTGGCAACATTGACCGCATCGAGATCCAACGGTACGTTGCTCTCCGCCGCCCCGTCTGCGGTTGCTTCCGTCGCGCGTGCTCGCTCGGTTGGCGTCGGAGTTTCGGGGAGAAGGAATGTGGGTGGAGATGAGGAGTTTTGGGAATCTTCCCTGGCGTTTCCATTTTTTTTTTTTTTTTTCATTTTGGGGTTTCCTTCGGCTCTGGAATTTTAGCTCTTTGTAGTCTGTGAGTGCATACCTGGGGAAAAGAATGGGGAAGGAATTCTAACTAGGGTTTTCGTCGTGGTTCTAGGGAAAGCAAGCGGACGGTCGAGCACTGCGGACGTGACCTTCGAAGATCCGAAGGCGCTGGAAATCGTGCTCTTGTTATCGGTACGTGCGCCTCCGCCTCGCGTATCGAAATCGCTCCTGTGCACACATCCGTTCCGCCTACGAGAAGCGTTTCGCCCGCATCAATTGCGTTTCTTTACTCGGGCTTTTACATGCGGCACGCATTTTTCTTAAAAAAAATGCTTCGGAATTAAGAGGACGTTAGACCTTCTTCCGGACCGATTAGTGTTTTTCTATTCATGTTTCGATTAGCTTTCTGGAAGGGACTATGTCATCTACTTTACACGTCATGGGCAATAAACTTTCAGAATCTAGGCTTTGGTTCGATTTATAATAGGTGTGGACTCAATTTGTTCTTTAAGGGGCTGGGTTTATTCATGATTTAAGGAGAGGGCTTTGATATAATGGCCCAATTTATATCCATGGCTCATACTCATGAGAGACCAAACTGCAGCCCGTATTCGAACCGGGCCCATGGGCCTCTATTTTCGGATTAAAAATTAATTTCTCCAGAAACAAAAAATTTAAAAAGCCTTTATTTAAAAAAATAGGAAAAAGGCTTAAAAATTAGATTTTGAATAGTTTTCTTTTAAAATGTGCAAAAATATTTCATCAAAAAATTTTCTTTGCCCAAAAATTGAACATGATCTGCTGAATTGCTCTAGAGCAAAGCATGATTATGTGCAAGCACTTGAGAATGTACATTCATTGATTCGACCATGTTTTGCATAGATAGTCAAGAGCACGTTCTCTGTCAGTTTGTCTTAGTCCAACTTTCATGTTGTCGAGGTTATGGTTCTAGCTTCATTATCTCCCAAGACTTGTTTGGCTATAATACATAAATCCAGTTGAAGTTGCTTTGTTTTTGCCTATGCATTGTATATAGCTGATTGAAATATGAATGAAGTTGCATATAGGTTGGAACTGCTTGCTGTCCAAAACTTGCTGGATAAGTACTAACATTCAGGTATGTTCAGAGTATGCTGATTTCTTTGCTATGAGTGCTGTCCATGGTTTGAGTTTGTTCGTCATATTTTCATGTCTGCTGTTTGCAGCCATTTCTGTACAAATAATGAAGGTTTGGTTTCAATTAGATTTTTATCTTGACTTTGTTTAAAAAAAAAGTGTCATTATGGGTAAGGGTTATATGAGATTTATGACGATCTCTTGTCGAACCATCACACATTGATATTTTGAATACTCTGAACATCTTATGAATGCTGGACCTTCCTTAATTGCACGTGAGTTAAAAGGATTTTTGTTTCATTCAAATGTTGTTTCGTTTGCATATAATGTTACATTAACAAACCATTGATCCATCACCTTTTTGACATGTTTGGGCATCACGCTTGTGAGTGAGATATATGTCATTTGCATTGGTAGTTTGCTGAATATTTTGGGGTAGATGTGATTTAGTTGGGTCATGAGATTGTTTGAGGGCATATTAGTTGCTAAAGTAATACATAGACATGCTATTCATTTCTCATCATTATTGGGGAGTTCGCCATCATCATTTTTATAGGAAAACGTCGAATGTGGCCTGTAATTGTTGGTTTACTTGATGGTTGTTTCCTCTAGGATGTGGTCTTGAATAAATTTGGCTTAGTTTGGATGTCACTTTTCTCATTCACAATTACGGAGCATATGAGTCATTGAACGAACTTGCTTGTTCTAGCTATGAACTTTTTGCTATCTCAGCATGAATGTTATGAATTTGCATAGTTTGTTTCATTTTAGTTATTATATATCCACACATCTCTGTTATTATTATTTTTTCTTATATTCTTCTTTCTTCCTTTTTTTGTCGAGATTGTTCTTGAATTCAAAGGATAAATATGTATGGTTGTTGTTCTCGTAAATATTAACTTAAAAATGCGCACGGGTGTGTAAATTAGAGCTTTCGGGCTTCTCATGGTACTTAATTGATTTGACCGAGTTACCATTGAGGTCTCAACACAAGAGGGACGTTTTTTTTTTTTTTTTTGGCATAGGACGCTAAATACCCTCAATCAAATGTTTATAATTTCGTTCTTTTATCAGTGGACATCCACAAAATCATAATTCTTCCAACTACTAATAACATAGTAAACCATATGAATTTTTGTGGGAGTGAGAAAGAGAAAGATGGGAATGGTTCCAAGTACAGATAGCATAACTAGCAATGCATTCATTTCATGCAATAGAAAAGCATTGCCATCATGCAAAACTAGTCACGTAGAGAGCCTGCAATGCCCTTAAATATCCTTGAGAATGCTAGCAAACTAAATAGTTAGTTGGGCTGCTAATTAACACACAAGAATTTCACAGGATACCTACTTTATTGTATTGGTTGAAAGAAACAGATAGTCTTAATGCTAGTTAGAAAGAAAAAGGAAGAAAAATAAACAAGGGTTACTATGTTATTAAATATCCTGCAATGTCCTTAAAAATATCCTTGAGAATGCTAGCAAACTAAATAGTTAGTTGGGCTGCTAATTAACACACAAAAATTTCACAGGATACGTATTTTATTGTATTGGTTGAAAGAAACAGATAGTCTTAATGTCAGTTATGAACTGAGAAGAAAGATTTACTCATAGCAAATAATCAAGTATGGCGATATTTTTCTAGTTATGAACCGAGATCCTACTACTAGTTATTATATATGAATTGTTATGGAAAATGGTGGATATCATAACTAGGTTGTACAAAAACCTCAAAAAGAGCTAGAAGCGCATTGTGAGTACACACATGAAGTAAAAGAAATCATGAAGAAAGCGGTAATTGAAACGATAAATTTTGAGCAGATAATATCTTGTATGGAGAGAGAAATTGTTGATAAGGTGACATCTCCTATAATTAGTCTAAGCTCAACCACTATGATTCTTTTTCCTTGGAAGTTGTATTGAATAATTCCTGCAAATGTAGAGAGAGTCCTAAAAGCTTGGGAACTCGAGGAATTGAGAGAGATGAAAGAGGTAATCTAAAGAAACATAGAGTTATTTTTGCCCAAGTACTATTCACGTCGTCCCTACTAGCATTGGGCTTTCAACCTTCCCAATGTTGACTTTCACTTGAAAGCTACTTCAAAATAGTTGTCAAACAGTCCAGTATTTCCCCAAGGGGCTTTGAAGGCTGAAAGTCCCTTGGGAATGCTGAACCAAACGCACCCTAAGTCCTTTGTAAAGAAAAAACTTAAAGAAGAAAGTTTGAGGAAGTGGTATTTTAACACCATTTCTCAGTTTGGCTTGAATATCTTTATAGTGGTTTTATTATAAGGAAAGTCTTGCGACTTTGTTATTCAAGTGTTATATGAGAAATTTCTATCCATTGTTGGATGGCGACAAGAGAGATGGTGGTTGAAAAAGAGAAATATGTCATTTGATGTGTCGTGACCTATCCTATTGGGAGAAGGAATAGGTTTAGGAGTAATGCCTAAAAGACGGGCCTAACGGCTCATGATTTAGACTTGAGCCCTCCCAAGCCCACCTCGCACGATGTTGGGTTTTAAATTGCCACTATGAGAATTTTCTAAAAATGAGTTGTTATTAACCTGTTGGAGTTAGTTGGAAACCAAATAAGGCATGAAGGTATACTTAACTTTCTACGCAAGTATAGAATCTAAGGTTGGGACCTTAATTAAACTAATTAACCAATTGTGCTCTTTCGGTACCTAATCTTCATTAAGATTTTTGTCAGGCAGTTTGGATTAATTTTAGACCAATCTACTAACATATGAAGTGATCATGTAGGTTCTCAATCATTAAAATAACAATCAACAATCAAATGAAGCATTAAATAAATTGCAAGGGAAAATAAGCATCTAACACTAAGAGATAAACAAATGTGAATCTTAACTAAGCTAAAGGGAAGTCATAATAAATGGCATTTATCTCTAAGGACCATTGAAACCCTAAGGTAGAGCCTTAAGGGCTTATACAATTTTGAGCGGGTAGAGCCTTAAGGGCTTGTACGATTTTGAGCATAGTCTTAGATCAAAGGCTCCCACTTTTTAAGAGAAGATTACTTGAAACCTATTGTTTAAGCTTTTTTAGGAATTCTATTTTTTTTTTTTTTTTTTGGAAATTTTCTTGATTTTATGAGAATTTTTAGGATTTTTAATATTTTTAATATTTTCGAATTTTCTAAAGAATTTTATTTTCAAAATTTGTTATTATTTTTATGGTTTTCGGAATTTTTTTAAGTATTTCTTTTGAATCTCTTTTTTTTAATTTTATGATTTTTTAATTAATAACTTTTTTTTTTTTTACGAATTTTAATATTATAAAAGAGAATTCGGACCGGAGTCTCTTGACCGGGTCGACCAAACCGACCCGGACCCTTCCCTAAAAACGGGCCATCTTTAAGGCCCAATCGAAATTAACTAAAAAGGCCCACGAAAGTTTTTCTTTTGAGAAAAAGCCCACTCCATTCTCTATTTCGCTAGCCCATCCTAAACTAAGTGAAGCCCAAACGCCCCCAAAATAAACTTTCAAGCCCAAGTATCACAAACAGCCCCAAAACGATCAAACCTAATTGGGCCCAACTCCTCATCTTGGTCTCTTACTAAGGAGAAAATATTCGGTGGTATGTGTGCACCACGTCATCCGCCGACGTGGTGTGCACTAACCACTCGAGATCGACACGCGTCATGTGGGACCCGCTGGAAAATGGAGGGACGGGCTTGGCTTGGCTCGGCTCGCTGCAGAAGAAAAGACAGGTCACGACTCCCGCCTAAAAGATTTCTCTCTCCTCGATTGAATTTTCTGCAATTTTTTTTCTCTCTCTCTCACTTTCTCTCCTCCTCCTCTCTCTCGCGACGTCCGCTCGCTCTCTTTCTCTCCCCCTCCGCGAAGTCATCCGACGCCGACGCCGACGCAGCCTCCGCCTCCTCCCCCGAACCCGACTTTGACGCCGACGCAGCCTCCGCCTCCCTCTCGTGACCTCTAGTCGCTCTCTCTCTCTCTTTCGTCCTCGAAGTCGCGCCTCTCTTCCAAAGCAAACCCCGACGCCGACGCCCCTCCGCCGGTTGCCTCCGTCGGTGTCGGAGTCCGTCGCCCCCGTCTCCTCCGCCTCCGCCTACGCGCCGACGCCAACGCATCGAACCACGATGGCGAAAATGGAGGAGAGAGAAACGACAAAGCGTAAGACGGAGACGAAGAAGCGAAGCGCGAGCGCTTGGGGTTCGGGACATGGGTCGTCGCGTCGGTTGCAATCCGGCTCGCCCTCGTCTACCTCCCTAGGAACCTCCGCCCGTCCACCCGCCCCAAGGTCGCCACCCCTCTCACCGGCATTCGCCGTAACGCCGCCTCTCTTCGCTCCATTGATCGATTCCCAATCCCCGATCCCCCGCCCCTTCCTCCCTTGAATCTCGGAGGTCCAATTTGGTACGATTTCTGGTTTTTCTTGTTTGTGCCACCTGCGGTTGGCGAAGGCAAGCGGTTGAAGCGATCGGTGATGTCTCCCTACGCGGGTTCGGCTCCGTTCGATCTCGTAGGAAGGAAGCTGCTTGTTTGCCTGCGGGTGTGTTGCAGTTTGATGCTTTGATCCCTTCCACAGGTTCCATGTATCACGGTTCTCCTTTGATGTTGCTCGTTCTCGGACCTCTCACTGTCAAAAGTAACTACCGGAGTATAATCGCCGATGCATTTTGAAGGCTAGGTTGATTGTGAGCTTTGCTTGTTATCTCCTAGAACCGAACTAGATTTATCTAGCGTTATCGAAGCGAGGGCGTGGCTTGTGCGAAAAGTTGTTTTCGATTCCAGAAATTGAATTTCTTTTAGGGAGTCTTAGTTTCTTGCGTGTTGTGAAGTTCATTATGTTCTGTAGCTTTCTCGCTATGCAGAATTGAAGGGCAACCAGAGCATCTTCTATGCATGTATCTACCTCTCTCGTGTCTCGCTTGCGTAGGTAGTTCGCAATTTACTATTTTCATGCAATGTGATGTGTGGTGATCTTTGTTGTACTCGTCTCTTGTTCAAAGCATGAGTAATTCAGTGTTGTCAAATACGGAAGGATCTAACCTAAGTCTGATTACAATGCTTCGGGGTCCTATCTTTGATTCTCGAGTCGAACATGACTCGCGGAAAACTTCGAACTTGGAAATTTGCCATTGTTTCATTGTTTAGCTTTCGATGGATTACATTGAGCACAATCCGTGATTGTTACAATGTTGCAAATTTTTATAAACGTCTGCTGTATCTTATCTTGTGAATCTTGTCTTTCATAAGTTGGTATAATATGTTAGATCTTCTCAAGAGCAATCTAAGATTATCCCCTGCATTCTTTATGTAATTATCTTCTATGTTGATAAGTTGCTCAGTCCATGAGAACAGCTCTTTTGGTTGTAGTCTACTTCTTGTGATTGCAGATATTCTCAATGCAATGCTTATTCGTGCCATCGGTCGAGTCGCGAAGGCGTATGCCCAAAGATCCGGAAGCTCTGGATCTTTTCAAGTTGTCATAAGAATCGGGTAAACTTGTTTCTCTAGAATCTAACAACTAGTGTTATATCCTTCTCGCTTCTCTCCCTTTCGTAAGACTATTATTGCAATACATTAAGTTACACAAGCTAGTATCTCCTAGGCTTAGAACTATGGTGAGCTGGCTGCATTGAGGTTGCATTGGTCTAAAATTGGTCTAAATTGAGTATGTCATGCATATTTGGAGTCACTGAAGATTATTTCATAGTTCATTATCCTAAACAAGGCATGCTGGCTTGGCGAGGTCTGTTTAAGTGAGATAAGGGATTCTAAAGATATATATATATATATATATATATATATATATAACCTCTTGATATATTTAATACCGGTTTGGTTTGGGTATACTTACAATCTCTTCCTGGAGGCTTCTTTTTCTATTGTGGAACTTCTTTGGCCATTTCTTTCTGGGGACTTCGTGTATTCACTAATTCTTATTTTTCTAATTTCCATTGTATGAAGCTTCATAGATGATATGCTACTTTGAGAAAAGAGCTAGTGAAGCTGCAACACTATGCTGCTTAAGTTTAGGTCTTATTTTGTTTTAGGGATGTTACCATCGGGAGACATTGCAGCCCCGGGTCTATCGTGGAACCCTTTCACAATAGTTGCATGTGTGGGTCTATCGACATCCCCTATTGAAAATTTGGCAATCCTCTTAGCCCTTTATGGTGCTGTAACACAGAGCAAGCTTTGCTGTCTATGAAGATCTGGAAGTCCCACCGTAAGACTCTAATCTTCATTGGCCGTCGCTTTGTCATTTTCAAGGAGGTTGAAGTGTGAGATTTGCCTTAAAAACTCGATTAAGTTTTGGAGGAGCGTTGTCCTCCTTGGCCTTAGATATCAAATCCTGATTTGTATTCATCAACTTTCAGAAACAAACTCCAAAACAAGGCCATTCTTCGGTGGAGTCGGCATCAACCGAGACATACTGGTGGTGGATTCGGATGATGATAATCATGTCTCATCACCTAACAGCACCGTGTCGAGCATAAGTGGGAAGAGAAGTGAGAGAGACCCGCATGGAGAAAATGAAGTTGAGGCTGAGAGAACTTCGTGCTCTTGTGAGAGCATTGAAGAAGATGGCAGCGGAGGAGATGGAGCGAGGAAGAAGCTCAGGCTGTCTAGAGAACAGTCATTGGTGCTAGAGGAGACATTCAAAGAGCATAACCCTGTGACTCACAGGCTGTGAGTGGCCATTTTGGTCATTCTATTACTGATTAATATATGCTTTCTTTAAATGTGCGTGAGCATGTAATCACCGCTTATAAACCCGACATGGATGTTTGGTAGGAAAAATTGAATTTAAAGTGCGTTTCGTCATGAGATTGATGTTTATTTGTAGTTGTCATTTACCGGTAACTTGGTCGAATTGGGGATTTGAGACCTTTTCCTTGTTTTCTTTTTTGCAATGATTGGATCTGTGTGAATCACAAATTGGTTTTCATTTTTATTTATGAATAATGAGATCATCTTTAGGTTTCCCTTTGGATGTAATAAAGGGATGGTTTCGATGAGTTTAACGGAGATTGTTTTGAGTTTCGAAGCAAAAGCTTGCCTTGGCCAAGCGGCTGAATCTTAGTCCCGCACAGGTAGAGGTTTGGTTTGAACGGGCGTGCCGGGTAATTGATAGTTTTGAGTTCTTTTTGCCCAAATACATGGCTTTACATCTGCGTCTCATCCGCATCATTCGATCATTGTGGAAGAAAAATGTCGGGAGTGGGAGAGAAGCGGGTAGGGGTGGGGGTGGTTGGTTCTCTCTTAATCATTTGATGGTAGTTCGACAGCGAAGTTGTTGTTTTTCTTTATAGTGAGTGCATGTAATCTTTGGGTCCACATGTATCCCAGTTGGGCCATCTTGCACACAGCGTGTAGCGGGAGTCCGGTGATGTGACTTGTCACTTAATCTAGGAGTACACGTCGCGTTCTCACTTTAGTATGGAGCACCGATATGAGGGATCCATAAATTCTAAGCCGCCAGGGGAGGAAGTGCAGTTATTAGGGAGTAATCAAATACCTAAAATTTTGTTATGCGAGGGCCTCAGTTTAGATTCATGCACTCATGATTTACAATGCAGCTCTGGAAAGCTCTGTTTATGGTTAGGATAATGATCGTTGGGTCTTTTGCATCAAAGAATTGGTTTGATGAAGCAGCTTCTCTATGTTAAGTTTGAGCAAATGTGCAATTCTTTTGTCTAATAGCTGCCATCTTGATTTTCTTAATCACATGGAAATGGGCTGAAGATTGTTATTCATACCTTACTAGATTGAGCTGATAATGTGTTATTATCATGCTGTAGTTTGGCACCAACAATTTGTGTGGGTGTTGACACCTAAATTTTTGGGATTTATTTTTAAATAAAATAAAAAAAACACATATGGCATATAGTTTAGAAACATTTTATTTTTTTTAGGCCGCCGGTGAAGGGAAGATTTTTCACATATTCCGTTCAGATTTTTCATATTTTTAGGTAATATACACTAAGGGGTGTATTTTGTGCAAAGAGGGAATTTTTCTGGATAGAATATGTGAGAAATATAAAAGGGAATATTGTGCGGGATGTGTATATTTTAACGACATATTTAGGGATATCGTGCGCAAGCAAAAAATGAAAAAATATATGCCGTGAGGATACATTTTTTGGACCTATAAAAATGCACCGCGCGCAAAGTAAAAAGGGGGCTCTTTCTTTCGGGTGAAAAAGTACACAAAAGTGAAAAGTTGAAAAGGTGACGTGAGAGAGAGACCAAAAATAAAAAAAGAAAAAAGAAAAGCCCCCACGCGACCGTTCATCTTCCTCGTGGGGTGTCCGCCGGGTCGGCGCCGCCGCCCGCACCATCGCCGTCTCGCCCGCCGCCGCCGCGCTGCGACTCGGCCGCACCCGCGACGCCGGACCGCCGCTCCGAACCTCCGTCCGCGAGCACCCACGCCAACCCCGTCGCTGGCGTTCACAGCCCAACACCCCGCCGCGTCTCCTTCACGAGCTGCCGCCTGCAACTTGCCGGATCTCCGACCGACCGTGCCCATCTCTCCACCGCGACGCCTTGCTCCGCCAGATTTGGCCATCGTGACCTCCGATCGGTGACCCGACGCCACAGATCCAGTGACCCGACGACCCGGTGTTGCTCTCCGCCCTGCTCGTGACCGATGCCGGGAGATCCGAAGTAGGGGTGAGCGGTTCCGGGTTCGGTTCGGTTCCGTCCGGAACCCGGAACCTACCCTCTGCACGAGGTTCCTCAATTTTTGGAACCCGGAACCTACCCGTCAGTAACCAAGAACTTGGAACCTACCCCGTCACGGGTTCCGGTGGTCGGTTCCGGTGTTCCAACAGGTTCTTTTTTATTTTAGTTTTTCTTTTTTTCCCTTTTTTTCAATTTTTTTTTTCAATTTTTTTTCAATTTTTTTAAATTTTTTTAATTTTTTTAATTTTTTTTTAATTTTTTTTTAAATTTTTTTTTTCATTTTCATATTTAAACTATAACGTACACGCACACTCTATAGTAGCGTCGGTGACGGGCAGAGGCAGAGCACAGCAGCGAAGGGCATCAAGCGGCGAAGGTTCGTGCGAGCGGCGTCGGCGACTGGCGTCAACGGTGGCTTTGATGTGATGATGGCTCGGTGGAGCCGAATGTTTGGCTAAGGTGTCGCGGTTGGTGACGGGGACGAGCTAAGGTGACAAGTCCTTGCAATGGTGTGGTGAGGCATAGCGACTAGATGACATGGTGGTGGTGGCGCGAATGGCATGATCCAATGACGAGCTTGGTAGCGTGGCGATGATTGCTAGTCACTTAAGGCTCACGATTCCATCAAGTGAAAACCCGAATGTCACATGCGAGGCCCTTGTCTATGGTTGGTGAGGGTGGTCAACCCTCGTCAGACTTGGTAGAATAAAAAGTAAAAAAATAAATCATTCTTCTTACAAAAATATATAAAAAAATTATCCATGTCAATTGTAAGCCGTCCTACGTGGTATTATTGGTGTCCACGCTAGTGATATCCAATTAAAATTAATTATGGATTCAATTAGTAAAATATAAAAAAGATTTATAACTCAATTGATATAATTAAAATATTTAAGAGTGAATCGGTTAAAATATAATAATTTTAGGGCTTTATGGATGATTTTCCCCGTATCGATAAATTAGGGCTAAATCGGGCAAAGAAGCAAACCCTAACCCTACCCATTGAAACTACTTGTAAAATTGTAGTTGATTATTTGCAAGAGAGTGCCCGAAAAAGCACATTCAAGGTCATTATGTAAAGCTTCCCGTGGCTATTGAAGACGGGATTGTTGGGCGCATATATTGACCATCAGCCGAGTGGGGGAGGGGGCTCCTTTGGAGCTTGAATCGGTTCCAAAACCGGTTCCGAAACCGGTTCCGGTTCCGCTTGGAACCGGAACCGAACCGAATCGCCGGTTCCCGGAAAAAGGAACCGGGAACCGGAACCGGTCCTTTGAGAACCGGGAACCGAACCGGAACCTCCGGTTCGGTTCTCCGGTTCCCGGTTCTACCCGGGAACCGCGCTCACCCCTAATCCGAAGCCCCTGCTCCGCCCGTGACGCCGCCCGCCGATCTCGTTGAGCCGCCCCGACGCCGTCTCCGCCTTGCCTCTGCCCGCGCTCGGAGTCCCTCGCCCGCGACGCCCGCACCCAGACCCGCGACGCTCCCTGTTGCCTCGCCACCGTCGCGCCGCTCCCGGTGTCCTCGCCGGAAACCCTCGCCGGCGACTTCCCCCAAAACCGGCGGCCAAGATTTTTTTTTTTTTTTTTTTAAAAGAGAAATTTTTATTAGGTATTTTTACTTTACTTTATTAGGCAAGTTTAGGCTTTTTATTTTTATTTTTTATTTTTATTATTATTTCTTTATATGTTGTTTTCTTTGATTGGAATATCTATCTATGCATAATTGAAAATCTCAATATATCACCTGATTCGTAATCGCGCCAGGGTTTTTTATTTCATCTATAAGGCTTTAGATGAAATAATTAATCAAGTGGGAATAAAATTGATATTTTGATCTTTAAGGCTTAAGATCAATTTATCGATTTTACTAGCGAAATATTATCCCTTGATTTGAATGATATGTGATATCCTTTTTAGGGTAATTTTGAATGAACTTGATTATTTTTATTTATCTTGAGAAATGCCTGAGTTAGAATATTGCATGTTTTAGGGTTATTTGCATATTTAGGCAAAACATTCTATTTATCATGAATTTTCGAAATAAAAAGAAAAATCAAAAAATGTTCGAATTAGGATTAGGTTTGTTTTTTTATTATCATGCATATTTAGAAGAGGAATTTTATTTTTGAATCATGAGAAAGAAAACAAAAAGAAAGCATATAGAATGTTAGTTTTATTATTATTTGATTTGCATGTTAAATTTTAATTTCGAAATTAATAAAAAAAAAAAAAATATGATGTATATATCATATAGGATTAGGGCATCTTTTGCACGTTATTGCATATTAGGGTAAGATTGCATGTTTAATTTTACTTCCTAATTAATTTTAAGTTTAGATAGATTTTTTTTTTAGATAGATTGCATTCTAGGATTATTTGGGTTAAGATAATATTTTAGTTTAAATTAGGATTTAGCTTAACCTAATTCCTAATATAAGTTGAATAGGATCTTAATCTGGTTAGATAATTTTCACATTTTACTTAGTTTCGAATTTCATGAAAAATGTCTTAGAATAAATTAGTTTTCTTTTCTAGGATAAATAGCATTTTTAAGAAAAAAAGAAAAAGAAAAATGTCATGTGCATGTCATTAGGGTTAGATTCATTGAGATGCATGCGATTTAGTATTTTTGCTAGGCCCATTTAATTAGAAATTACATGTCATTTAAATTAGGTCATTTAGTTAATATTGCACTGCATATTGCATGATTTTCATCAATTAAGTGAAAAAAAAAAAAGAAATTGCGTGTTAATTAGAAACCATATCTAGGGTTGTTGATGTGGATTTTAATTTAACATTGCAGATGCTTTCGTTGTTTTGAGGTAAGTCCTGCAATTTATTCATTGGTTTATCTCGGGTGTTAAATTGGTGGTTTGCGCACCTGCATGATCACCTCACATGTTAGAGAAATAGATTTAAAATGAATCCAAACTGCCTGCAAAAAACGTTTTTTGAAAAATAAAAGAAATGGTACCGAAAGGGCATTAGAGAAATCTAGTGTAACCAAGTCCCCGTACCCATAATCTCTGGTTCATAGGAGTAAAGTAAAACTCCCGTTACTTTACTTGGGTTTCTAATCGACCCACCAAAAATAGATTAGTGGCGACTCCTAATTGAAAAATCATTTGCATGTTAAGAACTCGAACCTAAGTTGCGAATTGGTATGGGCTTGGGAGAGCCCGAGTTAAGTCTAGGCTTAACAATCCATTAGCCAAACCCTAGGTGGTTTACCCGAAAAATTGGTCGCGACAGCTTGGCGACTCTGCTGGGGACTTGAGTTAAAACTCTTAGTAGACTTAGGCCAATTTTCTCTTATTTGAAAAAAAAGTTTTTGTTTGGCAGCGAGGATTCCAGGTACGTCCCTAACACCTAAGGTGTTAAATGTTTTTGTAGATTGGGAGGTATAAGGGGAAGTGTTTGCTAACCTCTGTTTTGTAGGGAGGTGAAGGAATGTATGGTTTATTTTCATGTTGAAGTGTTGCTTGATATAAACTGTTGTGCATGCCTTGCATTTGCACTACACTTTTGCACACACAACCTGCCGCCGGACCTGGGCCGCACTAGGATACTTAGGATGGTATTGAGTTGGATACGACTTCGACCGCGAGGCCGCGTAGTAGAGGTTGCCCAACTCAATCCCGAAAGTTTCTTTTTGGTGTCAAGAATGTTTACCTCTGCCCGCGAGGCTGCGTCGCATTGGGGTATCATTCTTGACTGAGCCGGAGTTAGGAGGACTTGACTTAGTATGCGAGGCTGCAACTAAGTCATCCCACCCTTTTAACTCCATTTTGCTTAGCCTTCCTAATTAGAAATCGAACCACACATTTCATGCGCTTGTCTATGTGGTTGCTTTAATCGTTTGGTAAAGTAAGCTCCCTACCCTTTACTCTTGCAATTTACTTATTTTATTATGTCTTTGGTCGGTCCATGACATTAGGTTGGTCGAGTCTTGGTCTATAAACAATGGGAAGATCCGACATTCGATTCGTGCCTGCACCAAAGGTTGAACTCAAATCATGGTGGGATCGTCTAGGCCACGATGGTCAAAGCTATGTGGAAGATAGACTTGGTCGCCTTGTTCCCCTCCTCGACATCGATGTCTAGAGTGGCGTCATGCAAGCACTTCCTCATTTCTGGTGCCCTCAAACATCAACATTCATATTTGGTAAGCACGAGTTGACGCCGACTCTGGAAGAATACAGCATTGCCATAGGAAAACCTTTGGAATTGGAATTGATAAATCCACCTCTTGGATTAGAGCCTGAATCAATTTTGTCGACTTTCTTAGGATGGATAAGAATCGATAAAAAGAGTTTTGAAAGATAATTGTCATGCATGTCCTTTTTCTTTCCTAGATCAAAGTTTTGCTAATGCAAACACTCTTTTAAAAAGCAAGATCTTCATTTTAGCCTTCTTTGGTTTTATTATTTTCCCTCTTCGTAAATGCGCTATTAATCCTTTTGTCGCATGGGTGGTCAAACAAGTGTGTGCTAGAATTAGTTTTGTCAACACTATTCGAGCTGAAACATTTTTGTCACTCACCCGATTTAAGGAAGATCAAGATAAAACTTTTCACGCACCAATCGAGCTTTTACAAATCTGGTTCTTTTCTCATATGAGAAGGATTGACATTCGCATGAATATTATTAATGTCACTGATTCCCACCATCCCATTGAAGTATTCAAAAATCATCAGGATCGAACTCCAAATCTTTCTTACTCAAAATGGGTTAAATTGTTGAAAAATCCGAATACCAAGATTTTCCTATGGCATGCTAAATGGTTCCAAGTCTCCAAAGCTCGTCTCTCTCATGGTGATGATGAGCCAATCCCACTATTAGGGATCACGGTGCCACCTCCTATTACCCACTCCGAGTGGCTCACCAATATCGAGTTGTGCAAGATCTACCACCCCCTCTCAAGCTGGGATTGTTCCAAGTCCGATTCATTGCCAAGGATGGTGATCACAAAAAGGAGCTTCGCTGTGTCGAACAAGCTTGGATCGCATGTCGTGAACAAAAGTTGAGCTTGCCTGAAGAGGAGCTTGAAGGGAAGGAAAAGACTTACTATGTCACGGCTTGATACATCCGTCGGCACAACATTCGACCGAGTATCTCCCGAAGGTGCCAGATGTGACTGAAAAGCCCACTCGGCAAGCGGAGCTTAATCGTCATAAGAGGAAGATTGAAGAACTCGAGAAGCAAGCTAAGAAGGATGCTAAGGAGAAGAGACAACTACGTTGAGTGTTGGCCTCCCATGTGTTTATAGATCGGGCCAAATAAAGTGGTCTTTTTACTTTAGCTTAATGTTTAGGAAGTTGAGTCATTTACTTGATTAGTCTAGGGCCTTGCAAGTTTCTTTACATTGTTAATGTCAAGCAATTTCATTAATGAATAAAAGTTGTTAGACTTTTGTCATGGACCGGCATTGTTTTATATAAAGTGCTTATGTGTATTCATTTCTTCAAATTAGGTGATAACGGATCCTCCACGCTCTCCCATCATCACTCGATTAAGAGCTAGAATGGCCGATCAAACTGAAATGCGTGATCGCATCTCCACTATGGAAGAGCAACTTCAACAGTTAACCGCCTCTATGCAGCTACTGACGACTCAGATCCAATCCCTCCGAGCGAATCCGAATCCTACACCTGCTCTTCCAGAGATAATCGTCCCGAGGCAGGCAAACAAAGCCCAAATAGGCGATGACGACATCCCTGACCTAGAAGATGACCCTTCGCCGATCAAGGTGCAAAAGGCTAAGCTTGACAACATCCCTAAGATGGAGCATGATGAACGCTTCACAAAGCTAGAGGAAAAATTGAAACAACTGCAAGAGTCACAGAATTCACTCCCGTTCGACCAATCTGTGTATGAGAAGGTCAATATGCCAAAGAAGTTCAAAATGCCAGATTTTGAAAAATACGATGGTACTTCCTGCCCAAAAGCTCATTTGCAGATGTACCACGTGCGTATGGCCCAATATGTCAAGAACGAGCCCCTCATGATCCAATCGTTCCATGCGAGTTTGACTGGACCTGCACTAAACTAGTATGTCATGAAGAATGTGAACCTTCTCGACACTTGGAATGAAGTGGCTGACGCATTTCTTAAGCAGTACAAGTTCAACATGGATATTGCACCTTCCCGAGAGGATCTTGAGAGGATGGAGAAAAAGAGGAACGAGTCGTTTAAAGAGTATGCCGTGAGATGGCGAAATCTGGCAGCTCAAATCACTCTCGAGCCTATTGACAAGGAGTTGATGAAGTTGTTTATCAAAACCCTCCCTTCCGAGTTCCGTAACCGGATGGTCAGCACGTACGTTGAAAACTTCAATCAGCTTATTCCGGTGGGAGAACAACTCGAGATGGGGATAAGGGAAGGATGGTTTCTTGAACCATCGAGTAGAAGATTCTCTCGCCAAAAAGAGAAAGAAGCTGCTGTAGACGTGAATGTGGCTTATGGCCAAGAAAAAACTAATCGTGCCCCGGTTATCCAGATGAATCAAGGGCAACAACAAACTACCGGCCGTCAATCATTCGCCCAAGCAAGAAGGCAATTCACTCCTTTCCCTGGATCTCCATCCCAAGTGTTGGCAATCCTAAAAAAGATAGGTTTGCTTACTAGTGAACCAAAGCGTCCTAACCGTGAAAGCATCCGAGGCTACGACCCGATGAAGAAGTGTGATTACCATAGCGGCGAACCGGGGCATTCAGGCGATGAATGTTTCACTCTCAAGCATAAGATCCAAAACCTCTTGGACACGAAGGCCTTTTCATTTCAAACTGCTCGGCCGAATGTCCAAAAGAATCCACTACCGGAGCATGAAGGTACGGTCAATGCTATCTTGGAGCCTGAAGTCGGTCGGATCAAGAACTCAAAGGTGCATGTGGCAGATGCTTACAACGGGCTGGTGAGAGCCGATATTATCCGGATCGGGAGGATGTTCCTCTATCACCGATGAAGGAAAGAGTCACCGGGATGGTGGATGACGGCATCATCGTATATGCCGACCATAACCGCATAGTTTCCACTATTTCCCACATCGTTATCGATTGGGAAGAGGAGCAGGCTGCGCTCGATACTGGTGAGGAAGAAGTTGATTCATCCCTCGTGGATATGCCCCCACTTGAAGATGCATTTGATGATGAGATAGTGATTGAAATGCCTCAACCGTATGAATATGTTAACAATAAGGCAGTCCCTTGGTCCTATGATCTAGATGTTGACCTCGTTACAAGGTTTGGTCGGACTTATCCTCAAGCCAATGCTCAACCCGCGAAACCTGTCACCGATGAAGAGGTTAAGGAGTTTCTGGCCGTAATCAAAGCAAGCGAGTATAATGTGGTCGAGCGATTACGAAAGATGCCCGCCTGATTTCTTTGCTCGAACTCCCGCTTACATCCCCGTGCATCAAAAGTCCTTGATGAAGGTGCTGAGTGAAATTCGTGTACCCGAGACAGTCGAGGCGGACAAGCTGGAAGATTTTGTGGGATCAATCCTTCTCAAGGACATGATTGCCTTTTCTGATGAGGAATTCCCTCTTGAGGGTAGAGGGCATAACAAGGCACTCTATATATTTGTCAAGCATAAGGCTTCTCATGTGTCCCGAGTACTCATTGATAATGGAGTGCTCTAAACATATGTCCACCGGCCACTCTTCATTGCCTCAAGGTGGACCCGTACAAGATACATCGCAAGGACTTCGTCCGAGCTTTTGATGGTACGAAGAAAGAGGTGCTTGGGGAGATTCACCTCGATGTGCAAATAGGGCCGGTGGTTTTTAATATTCCCTTCCAGGTGATGGATATCCCTACTGCCTTTAATTTTCTGCTGGGACGTCCCTGGATTCATATTGCTGGAGCTGTACCGTCAAGTCTGCATCAAGCTGTGAAGTTCGTGATTAAAAGGGAAGTTGGTCACTATCTATGGCGAAGAGGATCACCGAATTTATCATGAGATGGCTATCCCCTATGTAGAGCCAGACTTCGAGTTCGAGTCGAGTTACCACTCATTTGAGTTGGTATCCACCATACATGCTTCTCGAGGTTCATCACCACCTACTCCTGAAGTTTCAGATGCTGCCCTTATGGTGGGAAGAGTAATGGTTGGGAATGGTTTTGTTCGGCAATGGTCTTGGAAGAAATGGTCGGGCATTCGAAGTCCCATTGAAGCCCCTCAAAGGTCCCGTTCGCTGGTTTAGGGTACCATGGAAGAGGTGGGGAAAATTCTGGAGAGAGAAGACAAGAAAGGCGAACTCGCCACCTAACCAAGGGCGAGGGAGGCAAAACTCACCACCCCCAAACATTTGCGAGACATTCCCTGGTCCTCCAATAATGATGCAGGATGAAGCAGAAATAATGGACACCCTGGGACAACCAAGTGGAAAATTCGACTATCTTGTGAAGTATTCTCGCTCCTTCCGGTTTCTACATTGATCCTCGCAAAGATTATCCCAGATGGATGGGGTGGCATGGATGATTTGACACCCCCGGAGACGGAAAACCCCGAAGATGCATTGGAAGGAATCACTAGTCTCTTCGATGATGTCTTCATAGGGACCATTGACGAAGGATCTCCGGAGGAGATGGGCTCTGGCCCACAAGAGTAACTCATTTACTGCTTTCTCACATTCCCCTGCGCGGGAATTTTTATCGCTTTCTAGAGCTTGTTTTTTATTTCTTCTCTTTCACTTTCTTTTTTAGGACTTGAAAGTCGTATTTCCATTCAATAAATGTAATTGATTGATGAATATCAATAAAATTACAAGTTTTATTTTGAGGGCATGATGAGGTATACCAAACCAGCCCGGTGATGATATCAGCCGATAAAAAAGAGAAAAATTCAAGGAGAATTCCGAGGCCCGGGCTTCATCATGCTTTTCGTGTCAAAATATTTCAAAAAAAATTGTTTTTGCCCAGATTCTTTTTAAAAGAAATAAAAAGAAACAAAAACAAAAGATATAGATTATTCTGTTTGTCTTTCTAATTTATCTACTTCATGTTTCAGGAACAATCTTATGGCATGCAAAGGTGTGGAGATGGTTGAGTCCAATGCAACAAGTGCTAATAATGATGATCTTGAAGACTTAATCGAAGATCCCATTGAGGTGCAGCGAAGCTGGGAACAACATGAAAAAGTCAAGGCTCTCACATCTGAGTAGACCGTCACTATTAATTTAAGTGACACTGAAGAAGCTAAGGAGGTGAAAATTGGGGCGAATCTCCCCAAGGACGAGGCTGAATGCCTGATTCAGTTACTGAAGGAATATCAAGACATCTTTGCATGGACCTACGCTAACATGCCTGGGCTAGACCTGTCGATTGTGGAGCATTGCCTACCTACTAACCCGGACGTACCACCTAAGAAGCAAAGATTTGCGGAGAACTAAGCCCGAGCTCTCGAAGAAGATAGAGGAAGAGGTGATGAAACTTTTGAAAGTGGGATTTATTGAAGTCTCACGCACCCGAATGGGTGGCTAATATCGTACCGGTGATGAAGAAGGACGGTCGAGTTCGAGTTTGTGTTGACTATCGGGATCTGAACAAGGCTAGCCCGAAGGATGATTTCCCGTTACCACACATAGATGTACTTGTGGATAGTACCGCTGGTTTTGAACTATTCTCATTTATGGATGGTTTCTTCGGATACAATCAGATAAGGATGAAGGAGGAAGACAAGGAGAAGACTGCATTTATCACCCCGTTGGGAACTTTCCATTATAAGGTCATGCCCTTTGGACTCAAGAATGCGGGGGCAACCTACCGGCGAGCCATGATCGCGTTATTTCATGACATGATGCACGAAGAGATTGAAGTCTATGTTGATGATATGATTGCAAAGACTCGACCTGGAAGAAGCCATGTTGAAACCCTGAAGAAGTTGTTTGATCGACTTCGTGAATTCAAGCTCCGGCTAAACCCTGCTAAATGCGTGTTTGGGGCAACATCCGGTAAATTACTCGGATTCATTGTAAGCAGTAAGGGGATTGAGATCGACCCATCCAAGGCTAAGGCCATATGCGAGTTGCAACCTCCATCAACGGTGAAAGAAGTTCGAAGCCTTTTGGGAAGACTAAATTACATAGCTCGGTTTATTTCCCAACTCTCAAACCGCCAAGCCATTCTTCAAGCTCCTAAAGAAGAATGCACGAATCAACTGGGATGATGAGTGTCGAGAAGCGTTCGACAAATTGAAGCGTGCACGATGAATCCACCAGTTCTTGTCCCGCCATCACCGGGGCATCCTTTGATTCTCTACCTCACCATCCATAGTGAATCGTTAGGTGTAATGTTGGCTCGGGGAAAGTCATGTTGATAAAAAGAACGAGCCATTTATTATCTAAGTAAGAAGTTCACTGTATCAGAGCTGAAGTATTCTGATGTTGAGAAGACTTGTGCGGCATTGGTGTGGGTATTGCATAGATTGCGACAATATACACTGCATTACCGGACATTCCTTGTGACTGAAAACGACCCTATCAAGTACTTACTTGATCGGCCAGCTTTGGTGGGTAAGTTGGCCAAATGGCAAATTTTGATTTCCGAATTTGATGTGCAATTCATGCCACAAAAGTCGATTAAGGGCCGAGCGATCGCCGATCTATTGGCCGAGAATTCAGGAGCCTTTAATGACGATGACGGTTTCCTTGATGACCGTGTTTTGAGTGCAGATGAAGACTCATGGAAGATGTTCTTTGATGGAGCTGTAAACTTGTCTGGTTCTGCACGGGGTAGTTCGATATCCCCGGATGGACAACACCATCCGGTGGCTGCAAAATTGATATTCCCATGCACTAACAATGTGGCCGAGTATGAAGCTTGCATCCTCGGGCTTCAGCCGCAGATTGAGATGGGTGTGGCTAAGTTAAAAGTGTTCGGAGATTCCACACTAATCATACTGCAGACTGTAGGCGAGTGGAAGACCAAGGATGCTAAATTGCTCCCATACCACAGGTATTTAGAAGGTCTCATGAAAAAATTCAAAGAAATTTCGTTTGAATACTTGCCGAGGTCTCATAATCAATTTGCAGATGCACTTGCGACATTGTCTTCTATGCTGCAAGTCACTAATGGGTTAGAGGTTGAGCCTATAAAAATAGAAGTCTTGCCGAAGCCGGCTTATTGTATGATTGTGACTGAAGAACCTGATAGAAAACCATGGTATTACGATATCATGAGCTACATCAAAAAGCAAGAATTTCCTAAAGGAAGCACCCCAACTGATAGGAAATACATCACGAAGTTGGCCTCGAAATTTTTCGTCAGTGGCGAGAATTTGTACAAGAGATCTTACGATTCAGTCTTGTTGCGGTGTGTGAATGCAACCGAAGCCACTCAAATCATGCAAGAAGTGCACGAAGGAATATGAATGGGCACATGATGGCTAAGAAGATTATGAGATTAGGTTACTATTGGCTCACACTAGAAAGTGACTGCATCAAACATGTATGAAGTTGCCACCGTTGCCAGATTCATGGTGATAAGATAAATGTTCCTCCAACTGAGTTGCACCAGTTTTCCGAGCCATGGCCCTTCTCAATGTGGGGCATTGATGTGATTGGCCCGATAAATCCCAAAGCCTCAAATGGGCATCGATTCATCTTGGTGGCGATAGACTATTTCTCCAAATGGATCGAAGCTATGTCCTTTGCAAACGTCACCGCCCGCAATGTTGTGAAGTTCATCAAACGTGACATAATTGCTCGCTATGGCGTTCTGAAGCAATCATCACGACAATGGAACTAACTTGAACAACAAACTTATTGATGAGTTGTTCAGTGAGTTCAAGATCAAGCATTTGAATTCATCCCCTTACCGCCCTCAAATGAACAGGGCTGTTGAAGCGGCCAATAAGAACATTAAGAAAATCTTGGCCAAGACGGCCGAGAATTATCGAGATTGGCATGACAGGTTACCTTTTGCACTAATGGCATATCGGACATCGATCCGCACGTCTACCGGGGCAACTCCTTTTGCTCGGTATACGGCATGGAAGCGGTCCGCCCGTGGAGGTGGAGATTCCTTCTCGAGAGTTTTATCTCAAGTGGACTTGTCTCGAGGCGAATGGATGCAGCAAAGATTTGAGCAGTTAAACTTAATAGATGAGAAAAGGTGAAGGCTCTCTCGCCATGGCCAAACTTATCAGCAGAGAGTTGCTAGATCCTTCAACAGAAAGGTACGACCGAGACATTTTGAGGTAAATGATCTTGTTTCGAGGAAGTGTTGCCAATTTTTCCAGATCCTGGGGGCAAGTTCGCTCCAAATTACGGCTGCCCGTATGTGGTGAAGAAGGTACTTCGGAGGTGCCCCGATCTTGGCGAGAGATGGATGGTCGTGAGTTTTCTACTCCAGTCAATGCTGATGCTGTCAAGAAGTATTATCCGTGATAGAATTTTCCATGTCTTGTCTCGAACTACAAGTATTTTATAATGAATAAGATGCCTCAATAAGTTGAATTGTTCAAATTTGTCATAAATCTTGCATTTTTCTTCCTTGATGAATTGTGTGAGATAAACTGAATGTGTCAAATGGGGTATCTTGGAATGATGAAAGGCAAACCTTATTCCATACACTATACCATACACTGATCATCGGTGAGTTGTGTGGAGAAATTCCATGCTCGCAAGGAAAAGGGTGATCTCGCAAGGGGTACGCTAGCCGAGGTGATGAGAGGCAGTTTCTTCTTCTACCAAAAACACTACAGGTATACCTATTGTTTAGCCCTTTGAGCCCATACACGTAAAGAGTTTTTAAATCATCCCTGTCAAGGATCATCCCACATTGGGACAATATTTGAGATGAATGATAGGAATTTTCTTACTCACACTTGCATCAATCTTCGAGTATTGCTTTTGCATTGTAACTCGTACGATAATTCAAAGTGCCCTAGGATGATGAAGAGCAGTCATTTCTCTATCCTATACACTTTTATCCATTGCGTAGCCCACTTGAGCTTATGAATTCATATTAAACCCAGTTGGTGATCATCCCCCACACTGGGGCAAGACAAAAACATTCAAGTAGCATGAACTAGAATGCTGACAAAATGGAGACTCTGTTCAAGGAAAATAAGTGCAAAAAATGGGGCATGAAAAAGCAGTGTGCCTGGTAAAAGCAAGGCCAATGCCCAAAAAAAAAATCAATCAAACTCTTGATATAATGAGTTGTATCCCCAACAAGGCGGTACTAAAACTCAAATGCTGTTTTATCTTTGACAGTGGAAAAGGAAAGTGGTGGAAATGTCAAGATGATCACCAACTTTGACCCTCTAAACACTTTTTGAGCCTAATAATCCTTTCATTTCACAGCCCATGAGCCGAGCCTACGTTACATCCCTTGCAAAGTCTCTTCAGATTATGGCATTTGAATTAACGTAAGAGTTTACATGCTTGAAAGCATCGCTTGAAGAAGTGCGAGTAAGATAATTTCTGCCTCATTTCGTGTGTTTCTTGACTTG
The DNA here is from genome assembly GCA_014182365.1 of Eucalyptus tenuipes. NCBI lineage: Eukaryota > Viridiplantae > Streptophyta > Magnoliopsida > Myrtales > Myrtaceae > Eucalyptus > Eucalyptus tenuipes. Next base: position 32,220 of record CM024540.1, on the reverse strand, counting down.
TAAATCCCAAGACAATTGCGAAATGTCATCTTTCAATAGCTTCGACTCAAAGAGTCCCCTTTGTTAAGCCATTGACCAAGCCAACAGTGCGGTCCCTGTTAAAGACCGCTCAGATTGGTAAGGTCGTACCACTTGCGAGATTGCTCGAACCCTTGTCTGGCATGACGATGGTGAGATAGAATGATTGACAAGATCCTGCATGAAAGGTCAGGATAAAATAGCCCCTTTTAAAGAGGATGAGTGAAAAGCCCTTTCAAACTGAGGGATCCCTCATTTGACACATTCATGACACTCATACGTTTAGATAAGAATCATCTTTCGAAATCATTGGAATAAGGATGATGCATAGTTGATAGAAATCATTACGCATGAACCTTACTGGAATTAATGCATGTCTGTGATTACAAATGCATGTTGCCTCTCCTACAATCATGTTTTGCAGGAGACATATCCCCAAGGAACAGAGACGTCGCCAGGTAAGTATATCCCTATCCATATCTTAAATACTTGTCGTTGCACAGGTATTCCCCTTTTGAATACATTGACACTCAATTGAGTTGTCTTCAAAGATTTTTCTCAGATTGCCCGATTAAGGTGACCGAAGAACGATTCGGGTCCTAGTCGATGATCTCGTTGCAACGCTGGGCGACCAAAGAATGGTTCGGGTCCTAGCCAAGCAGAATCCCCGTTTAGGCGACCGTAGAATGGTACGGGTCCTAAATAACATTTATTGCTCTAACAGGCGACCGTAGAATGGTCCGGGTTCTGGAAAAGCAATTTCCCCATTCAGGCGACCGTAGAATGGTACGGGTCCTCGACAACACCAATTCCTTATTCAGGCGACCGTAGAATGGTACGAGTCCTGGAAAGTGAATCCCCGTTTAGGCGACCGTAGAATGGTACGGGTCCTAGACACAACCAAACACTGTCATACTGGGCGACCGTAGAATGGTACGGGTCTTGGGAAAGCAGTCTCTTTAAAGTCATGTTACCATTTTAGGCGACCGTAAGGGTCCTAGACATGTAACACCAACTACCTCGAACTACTCTATCCTCCTTGAAGGTAAGTTATTCCAGGTAGGTTCATCTATCATTTGCATTAGCATTTCCATGCATCATATAAATTGTATTCAAAAATGGAATTCATTTTCCGAAAAAAAATCATTCATTGCATGTGCATGATCAAAATTTAGGTCTCAATTTATCTTTGAAGGCAACCTCTGTGAGCTCACCTTCAAAGAGGGGCAGCTGTTGACACCTAAATTTTTTGGATTTATTTTTGAATTAAATAAAAAAAACACGTATGGCATATAGTTTAGAAACATTTTATTTTTTTTTAGGCCGCCGGTGAAGGGAAGATTTTTCACATATTCCGTTCAGATTTTTCATATTTTTAGGTAATATACACTTAGGGGTGTATTTTGTGCAAAGAGGAAATTTTTCTGGATAGAATATGTGAGAAATATAAAAGGGAATATTGCGCGGGATGTGTTTATTTTAACAACATATTTAGGGATATCGTGCGCAAGCAAAAAAGGAAAAAATATATGCCGTGAGGATACATTTTTTGGACCTATAAAAATACACCGCGCGCAAAGTAAAAAGGGGGCTCTTTCTTTCGGGTGAAAAAGTACACAAAAGTGAAAAGTTGAAAAAGTGACGTGAGAGAGAGAGACCAAAAAAAAAAAAAAAGAAAAAGAAAAGCCCCCACGCACTGTTCATCTTCCTCGTGGGGTGTCCCCGCCCGCCGCCGCCGCCCGCCCGCACCATCGCCGTCTCGCTCGCCGCCGCCGCTGCGACTCGGCCGCACCCGCGACGCCGGACCGCCGCTCCGAACCTCCGTCCGCGAGCACCCACGCCAACCCTATCGCTGGCATTCGCAGCCCAACACCCCGCCGCGTCTCCTTCACGAGCCGCCGCCGCAACTTGCCGGATCTCCGACCGACCGTGCCCATCTCTCCACCGCGACGCCTTGCTCCGCCGAGATCTAGCCATCGTGACCTCCGATCGGTGACCCGACGCCACGATCCAGTGACCCGACGACCCAGTGTTGCTCTCCGCCCCGCTCGTGACCGACGCCGGGAGATTCGAAGCCCCGCTTTGCCCGCGACGCCGCCCGCCGATCTCGTTGAGCCGCCTCGACACTTGTCTCCGCCTTGCCTCGCCCGCGCTTGAGTCCCTCGCCCGCGACGCCCGCACCGGCACCCGCGACGCTCCCCGTTGCCTCGCCACCGTCGCGCCGCTCCCGGTGTCCTCGCCGGAAACCCTCGCCGGCGACTTCCCCCAAAACCAGCGGCCAAGATTTTTCTTTTTTTATAAAAAAGAGAAAAATTTTATTAGGTATTTTTACTTTACTTTATTAGGCAAGTTTAGGCTTTTTATTTTTTATTTTTATTATTATTTCTTTATATGTTGTTTTCTTTGATTGGAATATCTATCTATGCATAATTGAAAATCTCAATATATCACCTGATTTGCAACCGCGCCAGGGTTTTTTATTTCATCTATAAGGCTTTAGATGAAATAATTAATCAAGTGGGAATAAAATTGATATTTTGATCTTTAAGGCTTAAGATCAATTTATCGATTTTACTAGCGAAATATTATCCCTTGATTTGAATGATATGTGATATCCTTTTTGGGGTAATTTTGAATGAACTTGATTATTTTTATTTATCTTGAGAAATGCCTGAGTTAGAATATTGCATGTTTTAGGGTTATTTGCACATTTAGGCAAAACATTCTATTTATCATGAATTTTCGAAATAAAAGGAAAAAAATCAAAAAATGTTCGAATTAGGATTCGGTTTTTTTTTTTTATTATCATGCATATTTAGAATAGGAATTTTATTTTTGAATCATGAAAAAGAAAACAAAAAGAAAGCATATAGAATGTTAGTTTTATTATTATTTGATTTGCATGTTAAATTTTAATTTCGAAATTAATAAAAAAACAAAAAAAAATATCATGTATATATCATATAGGATTAGGGCATCTTTTGCACGTTATTGCATATTAGGGTAAGATTGCATGTTTAATTTTACTTCCTAATTAATTTTAAGTTTAGATAGCTTTTTTTTAGATAGATTGCATTCTAGGATTATTTGGGTTAAGATAATATTTTAGTTTAAATTAGGATTTAGCTTAACCTAATTCCTAATATAAGTTGAATAGGATCTTAATCTGGTTAGATAATTTTCACATTTTACTTAGTTTCGAATTTCATGAAAAATGTCTTAGAATAAATTAGTTTTCTTTTCTAGGAGAAATTGCATTTTTAAGAAAAAGAAAAAGAAAAATGTCATGTGCATGTCATTAGGGTTAGATTCATTGAGATGCATGCGATTTAGTATTTTTGCTAGGCCCATTTAATTAGAAATTACATGTCATTTGAATTAGGTCATTTAGTTAATATTGCATTGCATATTGCATGATTTTCATCAATTAAGTGAAAACAAAGAAAAAAAGAAATTGCGTGTTAATTAGAAACCATATCTAGGGTTGTTGATGTGGATTTTAATTTAACATTGCAGATGCTTTCGTTGCTTTGAGGTAAGTCCTGCAATTTATTCATTGGTTTATCTAGGTGTTAAATTGGTGGTTTGCGCACTTGCATGATCACCTCACATGTTAGAGAAATAGATTTAAAATCAATCCAAACTGCCTGCAAAAAACGTTTTTTTGAAAAATAAAAGAAATGGTACCGAAAGGGCATTAGAGAAATCTAGTGTAACCAAGTCCCCGTACCCATAATCTCTGGTTCGTAGGAGTAAAGTAAAACTCCCGTTACTTTACTTGGGTTTCTAATCGACCCACCAAAAATAGATTAGTGGCGACTCCTAATTGAAAAATCATTTGCATGTTAAGAACTCGAATCTAAGTCGCGAATTGGTATGGGCTTGGGAAAGCCCGAGTTAAGTCTAGGCTTAACAATCCATTAGCCAAACCCTAGGTGGTTTACCCGAAAAATTGGTCGCGACAGTGGGGTAGCTCTGTATAAGGATGTACCGTAACATCTTTTTTTCTTTTTACCAATTTGGTGTAGGACTAAGACAAAGCAAACTGAGGTGGACAGTGAGTACCTTAAGAAATGCTGCGACAATTTTACACAGGAAAACAAGAGGCTGCAGAAGGAAGTGCAGGAGCTTAGAGCACTGAAGCTCTCCCCACAGCTCTACATGCATAAGAACCCTCCCACCACGCTCACCATGTGCCCTTCATGTCGGCGAGTGTCCTGTTCCTTCGGCATCATTGTCGCCTCCATCTTCATCTTCGATCCTTTGCCTCGGTGATTGGCCCCATGGGGCCGGTCCATAATCCTTTTAGTCGGCCTGGACCATCCATTAACCCTTGGGCAAGGCTACGAGATGCAACAAGGACTGAACAATTTGCACTCTTAATGGCTTTTCGACATCCGCACGGCATGTGCCAAGGCGTAAAGCAAAGAGTATCAGCTCATCCCGACGATACATTAGCAAGTATGATGTAGAAAGATCCAATGATTGGCAAAATAGAGCGTCTATTGTGCTTTTTGCTGATAATAGGACATTGATTGCTGGGATAGACAAATCTTATCCCCTGTTTTTAAGGTCGAAAACATGTAGGGAATGAAAAGGTGAACGTTAGTTGTTCATGAAACTTGTTCACTTAGGTAATTTGATGATCTATCATGATGTTGGTGATTGTCGAATCTATTCAAATGTCGATGAATCATGGTCTCATCTACCATGTTGGGTCATCAGCTGTTTCAAGCAATTCAATTGTGATATTTGTTGACGGGTGACACAGAATATGCCTTTCGAAAGTAAATGTAGGAGCAAAGTACTGAAACACGGGTAAGAGTTGTATGATGTCCCCTAACCATGGATATGTACATGGCGGTCACATTCTATGATTAGGCAATGACCATATCAGAATACTGACAGTTCTCTTTCATCTTATTGTTTAATAAATCTCGATCGCTGACGATGCTTCTGGTCTAGGAGTAAACTGGTTAGGTTTCTGGAATGCTAAAGTCAATTTCTTGACCAGCCCATTTGGTAGAGCAAGTAGTTACATCACATGGCATATGACAGCGACTTAAGGTGTAATAAACCGATCGAAAGTGAAAGATTTCGGAAATTCAAGCATCGATTGAGTAGGACAAGGTACATAGTGCACATCGGTTGGGTGACTGATAGATGAAGTACCTTTCCCATAAGGTGGCTTCAAGAAGTGGAAAAGATGGTTTAGAACACGTGTATGTTTCAGCTTGTATTTGACCTGGTTTTTACGACTTCAAAGATTCTACGCACCACCCGTCATGTAACAATGGCCATTTCGTCCTCCTTGTACAATCGATGCACGAAGTCGCCTACCAAGATGAGCTATGGAGATTTCATTTTATTTCAGTTTGACAAAACCGGACTTAATCAAAATGTTGCTTTATTTGTCTCGTCCCCAAGTGACGATGCAGAATCGTCTACGTGAAATTTGGATGCAGTCTAAACTGTGTTAATTATCAGTTAGCCATACTTAAGTCCAGAACGAAAGTTTCTCATGTTCGTGTTGAGTTAATCTCAAGGGTAGACAAATGCTCAACTCCTCGAAATGATAGAATGCATGTTCTCTGGCAATCCGAAGCAAGTTTAGCTTTGTAACGACTCAGAGATGATACTTCGTAATAAACTGTAATACCGATCACATTCATGTCAATGACGGATACACCGCAGCCCAAATCTACAAGAAAGGGAGGCGAGGAATCATACAGTGGGCACTTTTCTCTCTTCAGATCACGATAGCAATAATCATCATACTGTATTTGTGGTGTCTGCTAGGGAACGAAGTATGCACCCCAAGCCGGCCCTCTCCGTGAGTCTTTCGTGAATCCGCAGGCACTAGTCACAGGTGGGGCGATCCCCGTAGACAAGCCTCTCGTACAAGTATCTGGCAAGCAATGAGAGGATCAAATTAATGAGGTAGGTTCTGGTTTTGCAGATATGCTGTACGTGGGAAAAGAAGAAGGCATTAACGAACGAAACGTAGCACACACGAACTACAACAGCGATAGCATTTGCACACTGAATTCTCTTACTAACTAGAGAAGGAATGCATGTTTAACTCCATCAAAGGCCTTAACAATAACGGTAATCCAAGCAAGATGGTAACGATCAGATGAGGAATAAATAATACATGGGGAAACTCTGTTCTCCTTGAATCAGACTTATTGGCCAGCCAAACAACAAAACCAACTGGTCAATAAATATATCTACCTTTAATCTCAGTTAACCATGGTAAAATTAGAAGACAATGCTCAATTTGCTGGTCATGAGACCATAGTTGCATGATGAGCCTGAAGGTCAAAGTAAAATACATGTTAAGCGTACATACATGAGGCAAACAACAGATGCCATCAAATCCCATCTACTTAATAACCAGTCCTAAATGACGATGTTCACAGCCATAAGAACATTCAAGTACTTTGACGATGACCTCAAGACAATTTTTGTTGTATACCATCTTGTCAGTTTAGACTAACTCAAGTACCAATAGCGATAAAGAAACATCCCCAGAGCATTTGCATATAATTCTTCAAGGAGAGTTAGATAATGCTCTAAGCCAGTCTTAAGCATTGACAAGCCAATAAGTTATATTTGCAGTATCCATAGAATAAGATAGGTTTCGAGTGCTGATGAAAAGAAGGAACATGTTCTCCAAACAGAAAGAAAAGTATCGTGCTATCAAACGCAATTTATCTGGTCAAATGACACTGTTATGGACAGGAAGGAATTTTAAATACATTATTGCAGGGAGACTGGGGAAAACAGCATGCAATTGTCTTGTATGATCATTATATGCCAAAATTCAGTGAGTGAGAAGAACACACGAGACAAATGAACATGGTACTAGTTTTTTTCTGGCTGAGTTGTGAAGACTATGGCAAGCCAATAGAGTATGGCACCTTGGTGAAAATGGAATCTAAACCAGAATCCTGCAGAAACAAAATTATTCTACTCCTGCTTGAAACCGGCCTTGAGATCAAGCTAACCCCAAAAGTTGTCAATTTAATTCCTCTCTCCTTCCAACCACTCAGAACAGATATACCATTAGATCAACCTACTCAGAAGTCTCAGGGATTTGATCTAGAAAGGAGATCTTTTAGGACTAGATTGCATGACTAGATTTTGGCACTCAATACAACCAACAAAGAAACAACCAATAAGGACTTTGTCGATAAAATTGATGAAATGCCTTGTCTAGAATTCAGGGAAAGCTACACGTCATCATAGTTTTGAGACAATCTAAACCGGGAGTTGCTTTCGCTACTCTAGATCCACAACCACCCCAAGCATTAACACATGTAACCCCGGGACAGGAGCAACTATCATTGAGCATATCTTACCATCTATTCCAAATTGACAACCTTACCCGCCCCGCTTTATCCTCTCCAGTCTATCATTCTTATACTTCGTTTAGAAGGCAAGGATGGGATGAAAATGGAAAGAAAATTTAAATTTCTGTCCTCTCTGAGCCAAAGTTTCAAACTTTACCCCAAGTTTCCTTCCCCTCCCCCTCCTTCCCAAGGATCGGTACCAATGCTTTGTGGCTTCTTACTTCCCAAACAGATTCCCCTACATCTATATATAAACGCTGGTTTATCAAGAATACGCAAGAAAAGCACTTCGAATTGTTGATTCATCGCCAGAGATGGCTTAGAATCAATAGTTCATTATCTAATGGATTTTTCCGTTCTAATACTCCATCCGAGAGTTATCGGTATTTATCAAATCTGTTCCTATCGAACGGAAGGCTATTGGATCAAATGACAAAGACATTGTTGAGTAAAAGATGGCTTTTCCGGATGAAATGAAAATCGAATTCATGTAACAAGAGAAAGGTTTCCCATTACTTAGCCGGAAAAATATGTGGCCATGAAATAGGGATTAAGTGGAACAGAATTGACCGAGTGGTAGAGTCGTGGAAACACCTCTTTCTTCCCTATTTTGGACCTTAGCTCCACGGAACAATATGCTACCGCTGAAACATGGAAGAATTGAAATCTTAGATCAAAACACTATGTATGGATGGTATGAAGCGCCTAAACAAGAATTTTTGAACAGCGAATAACCGTGAGCTATTACTCACTACATCAAAAAATTTCCATTAATGAAAGATGTAAATCCATTGGAAAATCAAAACTACGCATGTCGGATGAAATGGTTGTTGCTATCTGCTCCAATAACGAATCATTGGTTTAAGTTTAACTGAATAACTAAATAAAATAGATAGACTTTTCTCTTCGTCTCAAGTCGATGGATCGTCTCAATTGGAAGATCCCCTATGTGGATAATACACATTCCAGTTGACCGAGCCTAATTCTAATTGTTTTGTTCCGAAGCAAAGATATCCACGGAACGGTTCGTACTATTTAGATATTCACGACCAAGAAGTACCGTATTCTCTTTCGGATAGGCCCGAAAGGAGAAGGAAGGCTGGAATGCCAACAGCGTCTAGTATTGAATTCACCCAATGTGAAACATAATTTTTTTTTTGTCAAAAATTATTATATTATTATTCTTTCTTTTCTTATTTTTTTCCCTTTACTGGAAAAAAAGAAATAAGGAACTGTGGATTGTTGTGCAATGCATTCTTATGTCATAACATAAATAGTTTTATCGAGCCCTATCTGTTCTGTCAAAAATCCTCCAAAGCAAAAGAAAGAACTTGTTCTTTCTTTATTTAAATTTTGAATTAGGAGTGCTCTTTTACTAATCGATTAGGTTTACTGAATAAAAAAATAAGTAAATAAAAATGAAGTAGAAGAACCCAGATTTCAAATGAACAAATTCAAACTTGAAAAGGATCTTTCTAATTCTCGAAGAATGAGGGGCAAGGAGATTGATCGAGAAAGATCTCTTGTTCTTATTATAAGATTGTGATTGGATCCGCAAATGTTTGGTAAAAAGAAGAATATTCTCCTTTGAGAATAATCCAAAATGGAAAGTGTTCAATTGGAACATGAAAACGTAACTGAATTGGTCCTAGTTACTCTTCAAGATGGGATCTTTCTAAGTTTGAATTTGTTCATTTGAAATCTGGGTTCTTCTACTTCATTTTTATTTACTTATTTTTTTTATTAATTTTCCCTCTCTTTTTTTTAATTCTTTTCTTTTTTGATTTCTTTTTTTATTCCCTTCCATCATTCCTATGGCTAAGAGAAAAAAGAGAAGGGGTATTACTGGCATAAAATCTACGATTGGATTCAAAAAAGCGTAGGCCTCAGGCAATTTGGCTAAGAAAAACTACTTGAATAAAGGGTGGAATGAAGACAGATACTGAGATCAAACTAAAGATATTAAGCATAACAAACATTTTTTTTTCTTGGACTTGGAGATAATTGTATTTTGATTGAGTTATTGTTATTGATAATTGATATCCCTTAAAAATGAAAAAAAAAAGGTAAGGGATACCAAAAAATCCTTCTTTGAACTCACCCAATCAAAAATCCTTCAATTCTAAAAAAAAAATAGAATCTTAATATAGATTAATCTACAATATGTATCTTTTTGATATATGTAATGTACATAGCATCCCAATTCTATTTAATTTGTCTTGATTCCAATCAATCGAAAACAATCGAAAGGCAATTCTTAATAGTACGCTTCGAATTCCTAGATTTCGAATTATTTTCAATACGAATCCCTGTATTCGATCGAAAGAATCAAATCCACGGGCGACGGGGGTATGGAATATAGTATATTAAAAAAGGAAAATCGATTAATTTTCTTTTAGCATTCCGAAGAAGTAATTGATTGAGCAGTTAACAGATGATCCAAGAAGTTCTCTAGAAATTTCTTCGGATTTCGAAAAGGAATAAAATAAGAAAACCCACCATTTTATTTAAACTCTTGAACCATGATATGAATTTATTTAGCCGCTTGTGAACCTTCAGGTACTATCTTATTCAATGTTTGTTCAATTACTCTTTTACCTGCGAATGCAATGTAAGCATTAGGTTCGGCAATAATAATATCCCCCAACATCCCAAAACTAGCCGTTACCCCACCAGTAGTAGGAGATGTAAGGATTGATACGTAGAATAACTTTTTATGGGATTGATAATCATATAAAGCAGCAAATATTTTAGCCATTTGCATCAAGCTCAAGCTTCCTTCTTGCATATGTGCTCCTCTGGAAGCACACACTAGAATCAGAGGTAAAAATTTATTGGTAGCATACTCGATCAAACGGGTGATTTTCTCGCCTACTACGGATCCCATACTACCCCCCATAAACTGAAAATCCATAACTCCAATTGCTATGGGAATACCGTTTAGTCGACCTGTGCCTGTTTGAACAGCATCGGTTAATCCTGTCTTTCTTTGATAAGAATCAATACGATCTTTATAACTTTTCTTTGACACAAGAAATGAATTTATAGCATTGAAATCCATTTTTATTGACCAATTAGAATTGCCTCCCAGGACCTATAATTGCCTCAAAAGGTACAATATACATACATAATTTGACCTTTTGAATAAGAGTCAAGAAGACCTTATGAAAATGGAATATTTTCGCATAGAAGATGTAAAACAGATATTGGACAATCTAGAAATAGAAAAAGCATTTCACAACCCATTTACCGAAGAATAAATTGGAAATCGTCTTTTTTTTCTTTAATTTCTTTTATAAAAAAAAGATGAAATGGGCTTTTATTTAAGAGAGCGTGTAACTTATGTGCGCGGTACAAAGTTCATAATGTGGAACTCTTTTAATTCATCCTATTGGCTCAGCTCATTCAAAATAAAAAGAAAGAAGTATACTCCAAATTTGAGAATTTCAATGAATCCCTAATTGTATTGTCTTTTTTTATTTAGCACATCCATATTACGAATGATGCTTCAATTACTCCGTTTGATTTCGAAGAGAACATACAAATACTCCTTATTGAACCCATTTGACTCCTTAAATTAACGATTTATCCTATTCTGTTTTTTTTGAAAATAAAAAAAATTGTTTCTTTTGTCCCTTCCAGGCGATCGGAAAATAAAGCAATAGTTAATATATTCAAGATAGAAGACCTTATGAAAATGGAATATTTTCGCATAGAAGATGTAAAACAGATATTGGACAGTCTAGAAATAGAAAAAGCATTTCACAACCCATTTACCGAAGAATAAATTGGAAAATCGTTTTTTTTTTTCTTTAATTTCTTTTTAAAAAAAAGATGAAATGGGCTTTTATTTCAACTTTAGCATAATTTAATTTATATATTCGGAATAAATCCAGAATTTAATTGAATAGATGTATCTAGGGAAAATTCACTTTGAAGCGACTATAAAAAAAAGTATTATGATTATTTATTATAATAAATATAAGACTAGAAGGTAAGACAATACATAGGTGCAACTCTTTTTTTCATATACCATACATATATGGAGCCGGGCCTTCGTTTCGCACTATTACGGATACGAAAATAATGGGGATCCTTCTTAAGCTTTCATAATATTTTATTAGTCTAAATAAAAAAGAAATAACTTTTCCCGACTTTGAAAAAAAAAAAAAAACTTCATTTCATTTTTTTTTTTCTGATAATTTTTTTGAAAATTTATTAATTGATTTAGAACATCTCTTATTCGCGATAGTATCTTATCTATCTTTCAAAGTTCGAAGAAAGAAGGAATCGCTTGATTTGATTTTCCTGAATGACACAATTACAATATATATTTCTATCAATCAGATATTATCCAAAGCAAATCCTTTTCGAATAGATCCTTACTCTACTCTATTTAGTATCTCATCAAAGTTGAATTTTTTTCTAAGTTCATTAGAATAAGTTCTATTTTATCAAAAGATTTCCCTCTATTTTTTGTTTGTTCACTACTTTATATATGTATACGTAATAAATATAAAGTAGGGGTTCTGATAAACCTGGAAAAAATATAAACTAAAGATAGTAATCTTTTACTAACGGGATCAAAAACCGGTTTTCTTTGACACAAGAAATAAAAAAAAGAGAGGGAAAAATAATAAAAAGAAGAATGAGGGGCAAGGAGATTGATCGAGAAAGATCTCTTGTTCTTATTATAAGATTGTGATTGGATCCGCAGATGTTTGGTAAAAAGAAGAATCTTCTCCTTTGAGAATAATCCAAAATGGAAAGTGTTCAATTGGAACATGAAAACGTAACTGAATTGGTCCTAGTTACTCTTCGGGACGGAGTGGAAGAAGGGAGGAGATTCTCGAACGAGGAAAAGGACCCAATGACTTCGATTTTTTAACCAAAAAAGACTTCTTGTTTGTATCACAAGCAATCGAACGAACCCATATATAGATAGATATCTTTTGTTGAATGAAGTAAAGTAAAAAAACGAAATCTAAGAAAGAAAAATATAAGGAAGATAAATAAATCCATTTCTACACGATCGAATTATATTTGTTCAATACACTGTTGTCAATATGAATAATTAGAAAAGAATACAATAAAAAAAAGGTCCCCCGGAGGAATATGTGCTTCTAAAAGATCTTTTATACTGTGCCCAATCCCGAAGTTAGTTCTATACATATGACCAGCAACGAGAAAAATAAATGCAATAGCCAAATGATGATGAGCAATATCAGTCAACCATAAACTTTGCGTTTGTGGATGGAATCCCCCTAGAAGGGTTAGAATGGCAGTTCCTGATCCTTGGGAGGTACCAAATAAATGACTATTTGAATCGGGGTTTTGGGCATAAAGATTCCACTGACCTGTAAAAAGTGGTCCTAACCCTTCGGGATGCGGTAATACATCTAAAAAATTATTCCATCGAACGTATTCCCCCCTGGATCCAGGAATAGCAACATGTACTAAATGCCCTGTCCAAGCCAAAGAACTTACACCGAATAGTCCTGACAAATGATGATTGAGACGAGATTCGGCATTTTTGAACCACAAAACGCTCGGTTTCCATTTTGGTTGTAGGTGTAACCAACCTGCTATTATAAATGATTAATGTGTATTAAATATACAATACAAATAAGAATCCCCTTCGTTACATGATTTCTTCTTCATATAGATAGATATAGGATCTATGGGGCAATTACTTAGAAGTACATTTTGTGCAACAGCCCTTCCTATTTGATAGAAAAGGATCCCATGATCCTGAACCGATCTTACCTGGGATCGCAAATTCCAAGTTTGTCTATGAAGAGCAGATCTAATTGTATTAGTGTTTAGAATTGATTTCTTTTGTGTAATACTAATCGATATGGCCTCATTGGTAAGTGCTACTAGATCTTGTACATTGGAACCCATGGTTATGGACCCGAATCCATTAGTATGGAACATCTTCTTTTCCAAGTGAAATCCCCTAGTATATGAAAGGGTGAAAAAGTGCTTTCGTTGTTGTGGAATAAGAAGCCTTCGTATCTTAATGCATGTATTTAATTTATTCGGAGCTATTAGAGCGGGATCCACTTTTGGGGAATATGAGTCGAAGCAATAACAAGAATATTTTGAGTGGAACATCCTTCACAATCCCTGGAGAGATAGTTCACTAATAGACCAAGGGATAAGTAATTCGACTCAGAAGTAAAGATTGTAAATACCGGTACCGTACTGCAAGTAGGCGACATCATTGCTCGTATTTATGGTCTTGATGAAGTAATGGCGGGTGAATTAGTAGAATTTGAAGAGGGCACAATAGGGATTGCTCTGAATTTGGAATCAAATAATGTTGGTGTTGTATTAATGGGTGATGGTTTGATGATACAATAGGGAAGTTCGTGAAAGCAACGGGAAGAATTGCTCGATACCGGTGAGTGAGGCTTATTTGGGTCGTGTTATAAATGCCCTGGCCAAACCTATTGATGGTTGAGGTGAAATTTACGCTTCTGAATCTCGATTAATTGAGATAGAAAAATGTTAAAAATTAACAATCGAAATGAAATATTTTCCATTATGAATTTCTTTTTTTGATTTCATTAAAAATGGAATATTCCTTTTTTAAATGGATTAAAAAGAAAAAAATACTAGTAATAGTGGGGGCGGATGTAGCCAAGTGGATCAAGGTAGTGGATTGTGAATCCACCATGCGCGGGTTCAATTCCCGTCGTTCGCCCATTAATTACTCCTATTTTTTTAAATAAAAAGAAAGGAATTCGATTTTCTCCCCTATTTACTACGGCGACGAAGAATCAAATTATCACTATATTTCTTCCTTTTTCTACTTCTTCTTCCAAGTGAAAAATCCTCTATTCTGTCAAAAATCCTCCAGCAAAAATCCTTCTTTCTTTATTTAAATTTTGAATTAGGAGTGCTCTTTTACTAATCGATTAGGTTTATCGACAAAACCAAAACAAACACGTCAATGCTATAATTTTCATCATTATTTTGTTTTGGATCCTATCTTGATTACGTCCGATTACCTTTTTTTGTTCGACAAAAGTTTCATTTATATACAATAATCCCATTGTAGCGGGTATAGTTTAGTGGTAAAAGTGTGATTCGTTTTATTAATCCCTTTTATAGTTAAGGGATCCCTCGGTTTGATTTGATTCATATTCCGAAGAAAAACTTTATTTCTTAAAAGGATTTAATCCTTTACCTCTCAACGAAGGATTTGAGGAAAATTATACATTCTCGTGATTTGTATCCAAGGGTCAATTAAAAATGGAAAATTGGATTATTTAATTTGGATTATTTAATTGCGAAACATAATTTTTTTTTGAATTGGATCAATACTTCCAATTTAATGAG